>CM076582.1:150628372-151111468 GCA_034641835.2 Pinus albicaulis
CAAGAACAGGTCATTCCTCTCTTCTATAAAATAAAACTATTATCGCATAAAATTTGCGATGTGCGGTTTGCACACATCGCATTTCGCAGCATTTCTGGGTAAACATTATAAGCAGTTAAAAGTTATATATGGTGATATACGAATTCACGACATTTAATTTCTCAAGCATGCGAAATGACTTATGTCGTATCAAAACGAAATTCGAGATCTAATGGCTTTAAGTTGATTGATATATATTTCGTGTGAAGGTGTAATAGATCTGACTTTGACATTATTATCGATGATTGTTGTTATATTTGAAAGGATTCATATCTTTTCACGTGTGTTTGATATAAACAACAGATTTTACTCTCTATTCTCTATATTTTTAATGCTCTCCCTTTTTACTTGAAATCAGGAAACCATTTAACGAATTAAGGAAGATTGAAATGAGCAAGAAGGGCAAAGAGATTTCTCAAGCACTGCCTACTGAAGACTCAAAGATGTATCCTTTATTCTCAAATACTACGTGCAACAAGGAATGCGGCAGTTCCTCATGGGAAACAATGTATAAACTATTTGAAGATGAAACCCAAGTGTAATAACCAAAATCTCTACAACAGGCATGACATCTAGTTCAGACGTAACCTACTTTGATGTTGCATGTTCATTCGTCCACAAGGTAGCAACAAGACCGAAAATTCTCCCTTACACAGACATGGTTAAGTGGGTAATTGACCACTTAAGCATAGATGATAGGAAATTTAAAGATTCAAAGGGAGAATACATAGGGTCTTTCAAGGCAGAAGACTTAAAAGCAATGTATCGTCTACCTTCCTTGCAGCAGAAATATGACAAAGATTTTCTGCAAATCTTTTAAGCAGAGGATCCAGATCTCATAAAATTCATAAAAGAATGGAAGGAAGACTAGGGAAAACTAAAACGAGACAAACTTGGTACATACTCTATTTCCCAACTTCCTTACCCTTACTGTTATGTTGCCGGTATGTTGTGTAGATTTTTTTCCAAACCTGATACCACTAGGTTTTCAATAGAATGGGTTCCATTGATTGACGCAATCGTCAATTCATCAATTCTGAATTGGGAAAACATCCTTTTTGATATTTTAGCCAAACAAAACACTGAATATAGGAATAAAAGGAGTGTTTCATCTAGAGAAATGCCTCCCTTTTATATGTATGCCTATGTCATGGATGCAATCTGTTTTACTTCTAGTTTTCCTACCATGGGATGGAAATGGACTACCGAACACCCTACCCCAATCCACATTTACCACAGAGACCTCTGGGATTCATACTTCCACCTGAATTTCTATAAAAAAAATTATGGACACATATTGATTATGCACCAAATGATATTCAATAAAAAGGCCCCTAGGGTTTCTAAAGAGGCCATTGCAGATATTATTTCTATGGCTAGGTGGTTTGCAGAGGAGAATTTTACATATGTCAGAGTATTTGGGAGTTATGCTTCTCCCCACTTCCTACCTTATTATGTTCCTGATAATTTTCTTGCACGAGAGATAGCCTACCAGCTTGTTAATGGTATCACTAAACAGCTGAAAGATGCTAAGAAGGCCATTTGGCCTAATTTCCCTGTACAGTGTGGTACTTTTTCACTGTATGATATTGGCCATACCTACAAGGAGGTTTCCAATATCAATCTATTGAAATTGGCAGAAATTCCAAAGATTTTATACAATCAAAATGATGTAATTAAAAATTACACTACAGAGCTCAAAATGAAGCCTTTTATAAAGGAAACAGATGGATCTGATGATCACTTCCAAGGCATAGAAAAGTTTTCAGATATAATCAAGTTTGCATCTAGCCAATTGAGTCAAGATTATTTGGAAGCTTTCCAAGTATATATAAATAAGAGATTGCATAGATGTCCTCTCAATTTTTTAACTATTGAAGATGTCAACAGACCTACTCCAAGTATCATCTTGGATAATGAAGAAAAGGACATGTCTGAGGATGAATAAGGTCAATCACAGCATCAATCTCACAATTCGGATCATTCTGAAAATGAATCTGAATCCAAAAAGGATAGCCCAGAAAAGATAATTGATCAAGTAATCCAAGAGATAGAGATGCATGAGTGAAAAGAAAGTAATGGAATAGAGTCAACTTCTCAAGAAGTTCAGCACAGTCATAACACACTAGATCAGTATAAAAAGTCACAAACAAAGAATTTTACTAGTGAATGGGAGGATTTTTTTGAAGCAAAAAAAAATCCTAAGGCTAATCCCAATACTAATCAAGTATCTAGTTTTCATACACCTGACCATTCCCAGAAGATAGTGGAAACTGTTAATCCACTACAAAGAGTTCCAGAAACTCAAGATCAAGAGATCATACCGGCCTACCCTACAGAAAAGATAGTTTTACAAGTTGAATAAATTCCTTCACTGGACATTTTCTATAGTCCTAGCTATAAAGTTGTACTTAAGAGGAAAAAAAGAAGAATAACTGATGAAACAGTCTCAAATCTCACAGATGAATCAGTTAATGTATTTTGGAAATATTCCTTAGATGACCCTACAGAACATCTAACTAAATTATCACAGTATGTAGGGTCATATGCTACTTCCACCATTGATAAAACTACTGAAGTTAGAGTGTTACTGAAACAAAAGGAAGCCAGAGTACAAGACTAGAAAGGTTGTTAAATGAATAAAAATCCAACTCCAGTGAGCAAATCAAAGCAAATATGGCCCAATTTCAAAAGGATTTTGAGAGCCTCAAATTGCAGCATCAAACAAAGATCAATGAGAAACAAGCACAACTGGAAACAACAATGATCAGAATACAGATCCAACCGCAACTAGAGAAGTTTATTAAAGAAGCACTAGATATAAATGCTAAGTTAAAGAAATAACAAGAAGTATTTTTTCATCAAGCTTCTATGATTGACTCTTATTGTGATTCGAATAAAATATTGATCCAGCAAATAGCTATCCAGAAACTTGAATGTGAAAGACTTGAAAAGAAGATCAATGAACACCTTCAGTGGCAAGTATCAGAATTAGGAAAGGAAGTAGATCTACCTCAGGTAGATAAGTTTCATAAGGATATCCTATTCAGAGATTGGGAAGCACAAATCAAGCAAGCAGGGAAAGCAGCAGTGAAAAAATCTAAGTTAAAAAATTAAATTATTGAATATGTATGTGAGCAACTGGTAAAATCAAAACTTCTCAAAGAGAACACGTCTGAAGTGTTCTCAGAATAAAAATAGATAGAAACACAATGGAAGCAGAAATCAGACATGCAAGATGAAGTAATTAAAAATATAAATAAGTTTGATAAAAAAAATTATTGGAATTTTCTCATCAAACATTATCATTAGCATCAGATTCTACAATCCTTAATAGATTCAACAAAAAGTTCACAGCACATACTTTCAAACACAGTATTCAAGGGACAGGTTATATCAATGATTTCACAGCCAGCTCAGCTCAAGCCAATGATAGATATTTGTCAACTTCGTGACCAACTCCAAAAGAAAGGGCGGAATTCATAAATCAAAATTGCTATTTTATTTTCATAGATTGTAGTTTAAGTTAGTCCTACGAGGATGGTTGTTTGAAACCTCCTCTATATTTTTGTAATAATCTCTTATTATAACATAGTTAGTTTAGTATCTAAACCCCTCTCATGCATTTAGAGAAGGGTGCAGAAATTTGTCAAAAGCATTTGCAAAGAATGCACTATTGTAAGTTTGTGAGTTCTTTGATGAATTAATGGAACGCGCATGTTATCTTTTTACAATTAAATATGTTTAATTGATTTTGCACTACTGTACTCTTTAAATTGCTTGAAACTGAGAAGGAGAAAATCAATTACTATCAGTTTACATGACAAGGACTTTGTACATATGGTACTTTTATTCACTTGTATTAAGTCTTGCTTTATAGATTGATAGTCATCTTTTATTGCATTATATATTTGAAACATTATTATAGAGGAATGTTACATGCACTTCTATTCTAATATTTATCTGTAGTTTCTTATTGAATGTATAATCACACATATGAATGCGATATATTTTTCACAATTCCTCTAGTCAAACTATTTTGTTAGAAGAATCATTTTACATAATTTTCATCTCTTTCAACGGTTAAATGATCTATATTACTAAAAGTTGAAGGATATCTTTTCAGATCGCATAGAGGAAGAAACATCTTGATTATATAGTAGAATAAATAGTTTAGATAGATGCATAAGATAGATTAAAGTCATCTCCATTTGCATGCCATATAATCACACAACCTCAAAATCATCCTTATTGGGAAATTGGTTCCATTACCCCCAGTCGGAGCCACTTCACCAAACGGAAAAGAAGTTGCTTTAAGGTCTGAACCAGGTATTTTTCCCCCATGTTTCAGTAGCGGAATTCCGAGGCCTCAACATGTTCTAAGTGTAAAAAAAAAACATGGCTTAAGAGAATTTCCTCTTGATTTGAAAAGTGTAGAAACATGTGTTATATGTACAGAAAATCATGAAACAAAAAAGTGTCTTTCCATCCCAGGTCTAAAATTTTTCTACCAAGAGGAAATGATTCCAAACCAAGTTTATCATCATTTCTTTGTTGCTAGAATCCCATGGAAAGGATCACAAACTCATGGTTTCAATGCTCAGATATATACTCAACCCCCATAAAATAACTGGACTAAACCAATGCCATGGCAACAGCCTTAGTCTCAATCCAAAACTTGGACACAAGGATGGAAAAATCCTTATGGTAGATACTCTCAATATCACCAGTATCCATAACCTTATCCAAAATTCCCCCCGCAACATTTTCCTCAATCTAGTCAAAAACCACAACCTCGGTTTCAAAATAAAAGCCCTCAAATTTCAGTACCATTTCCACAAAGATCGAATCAATTGCCTGCTCAACCACTTCCAAACCCAAACAATAATAATGCACAACCTGTTTACAACATGGAGGGTCAAAATTTTCAAACCTATATGATAACTCCACTAGATCTTAATAATGTCAAACTAAGATCTGGTAGAATATTAGAAAAGAAATTACCATCTTTTTGATATCCATGAAAAAGAAAAAGATGATCATTCTGATGAAGAAACATCTCTTCAAAAAAATAGATATATTTAAAAAAAACACATGAAACATCAATAAACTCAACTCCCATTATAAAACAACCTTCAGTATCTGTCTCAAAACCATCTTTCCCTGAAATATTACAAATTGATAAAGCGGTAGAAAAACAAATCATGATGCCTAATTATGATAAGTTAGATGAGCTAAAGAATTTTTGTATAAAGATTCCTTTGTTACAAGCTATAAAATAAATTCCAATCCTTGCAAAGACAATAAGGGAGTTGAGTATAAAGAGACTTGGAAGAAAAAGGAAAGAAGTAAAAAGAATACAATTAGTTGGGAAAATTGCATACATCGTGATGGGAAAAAATACAATACAAAAATATTTGGATCCAGGAATTTCCATTGTGAAGACACACATTAATGATATTAAAATCCAAAACACATTGATCGATTTAGGAGCATCCATAAACATCATGAGTAAACAAACTATGGATCAACTAAGACTTCCAAATCTTCAATATACACCAACATTATTACAATTAGCAAATCGATCTATAACTAAACCTGATGGTGTGTTAGAAGTCATTTATGTATCCTTCGATTCTTAGGAATATCCAGTTGATTTTATCATTTTAACCCGCAAGAATAACTTAGGAGTGTTGGAAATTTTCTCATTGATGGAAAAGGAGCAGCACCTGAACTATCACTAAGGCAAAGGAGCAGAGAAGAACCAGCAATAAGGCAAAGAAGAAGTGGAGTAATAATGCAGTAAGAAAGCATAAAAAAAGAGGCAAGGAGCAGCATTATACTATCAGCAGAGGCAACGAATGTAGAGAGGCAGCAAATGCAGCTAAGAAGGCACCAAAGGCAACAAAGGCAGCAGAAAGAAGCAGAGGCAACAGAGAACTAGTTAAGGAAGAAAAGGAGCAAAGGCAGCAAAACAAGCTCAAGAGAGATCGATGCGTTTAAGGCATGCAGCAAGGGAAAGAATCCCAAGTCGGAATGAATAGTGAATAGAAGAATGAGCTTAGGAGAGATCAGCGCACTTAGAAACTGAATAAAGCTCAGGGAGGAGCAACATGGAGGAACCAATGTTGCAGAGCGGCAACAGTATAAAGCTCGGGAGAGAATCACATTGAAGAATACAGAACAAGCTCAGAAGGAGTAGCGTGGAGGAACCGGTGTCACAAAGCAGGACAGCGTAAACAAACGGAAAATAGACTAAGGCAAAGAAGTCTTTGAAGAATTCCAAGTGAGGTGATTGGATGGTCACGATTAGATTGCAACAACAAAGGCAAGAAATGGACAGATATGATTCAGCGTAAGATAAGCAAGGCAGAAATACAATTGAATTGCAAACAGCAACGAGGACCGTAGATCTGGGCAGATCAACGGTGATGATCGCATTTGCGAAAATTAGATCACAAATCGGAAGCAAGAGCAATATGATATTGAGATAACCAATATTACGATGTGATATTGCGATAGCCGATATTGCGATGTGATAGCCGATATTGCAATACGATATTGAGATAACCGATATTGCGATGCGATAGCCGATATTGCGATACGATATTGCGAACTACGAAGTACAGAAGATGATGTGGCAAGTGACATGGAAGAAGATGTGGACATGACCCCAGAAATCACAAATAAATCTTGATTACATGGTAGATGTCATGGAAGTGACGTGTCACCCCCTGTGGGACTCGAACCCTTTTTCTCAAATCGAATATCACAGATTGCAAAGCTCAAAAGAGATAGCACTCTTAAACCATGTTGAAAGGCCGACTTGCCGAAGTGCGATAAAGGGGCCGGATGCGATGCAACTCAGAGCTATTATTTAAGAGATTTAAAGTTCGGGAGTATGGATTTTCCCTTTGTAAATCGCATCAGAGAGCAAAGGAGCCATATAGAAAAGAACAATTGAAATACCAAAACGCGATAGAAAGTGGATGCGATGTAGTTTCAGAGTTAAATTGCATAGGATTTAAAATCTGGATGTAAGGCCTTTTTGTTAAGAAATCGCATCGGAGAATGGAAGAGTTGAATATAACGTAGAACCATGCCGAAAACGCCGAAATGCAATAAAGGAGGTCGGATGCGATTTCATTCAGAAGTTCCATTGTAATACAATTTAGATCCAGGGTTCTCTGTGGATACGCCTATTTACAAATAATTAAAGCTAAACAGAGAGTTGACTCAGGTGTACAAAAAGGAAAGCTTGAATGTAAGAAAAGACTCGAGTAAGTAATAAGACCCAACACTCGTGCAGAATAGTGGTTGATGCGGCAATGGAAGTTATGAAGAAAAGGTTGATCACGGTATAAAGGCTTGGGTAAGGACCCGACACAGAGAAAAGGATAGAATCAAGTGTTTAGAAGAGCGGTGAAGGTTGAACGCTGTGGGCACGAGAAATAGAGGCAAAGTCGGGAAAAAGGAGAATATGGTGGCACTGTTGGAAACACAACAATTGGTTCGAGTTAGGCCAAAATGACAGTTATGCAGAACTGTGTTGAATGTAATAGCAGGAACCTAAATGACTCTGACAGCAGCAGAAAAGACAAATGCACAACGAGCGAAGAAGCTGAAAGGGTTGAGTAAATATGTGATAGTAACTGTAAATGTATTATTAACTTTATATTTTTTTTTATGCTAAGGCAAGTCTCCATAGGCAAAGAAAAACTCCAATGTCATACTGAAATGAGCACATAGTATTGTAACATCCTAAATGTGCTGAGCGAGAAAATGAGAAGGTGGAAGGCAAAGAGTCATACCTGTCCATTTCATATTCCCATATGGAATACAAACAGCTATGAGGTGATCTCTATAAATGATGTTATTTTCATATTCATAGAGAGGTTAGAGAGTGGAAGAAGAAGAAGGAACAAATATAGAAGTTGTGAAGATCCAAAGATGATTTAAATCAGATATGAAGGCTGGAAGGACAGCAGTGAAGAAGGAAAAAAATAGAACTGATATCCAGGTAAATCAGCATTTGATTTTATTGTAGTGTGAGGGATTTTGTGCTTCCATATCAAGTTGTAGATGTCCAATTGTAGCCGGTTGAGGTAGGAGCCTCATGTGGGTTGTAGCCTGCAGAAAATAGATGGGAGTTGGAGCTTCCTTGCACGTTGTAGCTTGCAGAATTGAGGTAGTATCCTCCTATAGGTTGAAGCCTACAGAAAATCAGTGGTGAGAGGGAGTTGGAGCTTGCCTTTGCATCACAACAATAATAAGATGTGGTTTTCTCCCTTATGGGTTTCCACTTATATCTGTTGTCCATAGGTATGATGATTATGTGTTGATATTCTGTATTTAACTCTGCTTAATACTTGCTGCTCACTTGTTAAGATTTTGGTTTCATTATATAATAATTTGATCATGAAATGGAGGTGTAAATAAGTTTAAAGGAAAGTTTTAAAATTCCATAAATGTGTTAAACTGATTCACCCCCCCCCCTCTCATTTTAACTAAGGGTTCAACAAGGAGGACATTCATTAACCTTGGGAAGACCTTGGTTGGCTACAGTTGATGCTTTTATCAGTTGTAGATCTAGTGATATGTTTATCTCTAATGTTATTTCAATGAAGAAATTCACATTATACCCACCAGCAAAAACAATGATAGAGGTAGAAAATGAATAATGGATGGATGATGACAATGACATACAAACTATTTTTACTATCTCTCAAATTAGTGAAGAAAATCATATTTTAAATTCAATAGAAGATAATGAATTATATTCAAAATGTGAGAGTAGTCAAAATTTTCAGGAACAGTGCAATTTTGAGTATTTATCATCCAGAAAAATGTCTTTATGTTCTATGGAAGAATTTGGCAATTCTTCAATAGAAATTTTTCGAGGAAAAACTTTAAATTTGAACAAAAACCTAGGAGAATTCCAAAATAAGAATTTAATAGAAACATTACAAAAACACTCTTATGCATATGCATGGGAATACACTGACATGAAATGAATTAATCTTAAAACTTGCATGCATCACATATATATTGAAGAGAATTCCAAACCAATCTGACAAACTCGAAGAAGAATGAATCCAAACTTAAGGGAAATTGTAAAGGGGGGACTACAAAAACTGTTGAATGTAAACTTTATTTATCCAATATCAGACAGTCAGTGGGTTTCACCTTTGTTAATTGTTCCTAAAACGAATGGAAAATGGAGAGTATGTATTGATTAGGGAACTGAATAAGGCTACCTTAAAATATCATTTTATGTTACCTTTCATAGATCAACTTTTAGATACATTAGTGGGGAAGAAATATGTTTCATTCTTGTACGGTTTTAGTGGATATAATCAAATTCAGGTAGCACCAAAAGATCAAGACAAAAACACTTTTCCCTACCCATGGGGAAATTATTCTTACCGAGTACTTCCTTTTGGATTATGCAATGCACTAGAAACATTCCAAAGAGCAGTATTGGGTATTTTCTTTGATTTAATCCATGATTGTGTGGAATTTTATATGGATGACTTTACAGTCTATGGAAATTCTTTTGAAGAATCCCTTGAAAATTTGGAAAAAAATCTCATAAGATGTAAGGAAGCAAATATCTCATTAAGTCATTAAAATTTATGTATGATGTTTACTGAAGGAATTGTTTTAGGTCGCCATATTTCAGGAAATGGAATAAAAGTGGACTCATATAAAGTTGAAGTAATTTCCAAATTAGCAGTTCCAAACTGTCAAAAAGATGTTAGAATTTTTCTCGGTTTCATTGGATATTATAGAATATTTATAGAAAAATTTACAAAGATTTCATCTCCACTCTTCAAATTGATTACAAAATATTGTGAATTCAGTTGGAATCTTGATTGTCAAAAGGCCTTTGAGACTTTGAAATAAAATATTTCTAAAGCACCCATCTTAACAGGACCAAACTGGAAATTTCCTTTTCATATCTCAGCCGATGCTTCAGAAACAGCTCTGGGAGTTGTAATGGGACAGAAATACTTGACTCCTTGTGCTATTTACTATACAAGGAAAATTTTGACTCCTGCAAAGTTAAATTATATTGTTACTCAAAAGGAATTTTTAGTTTTTTTCCATGCCATTAACAAATTTAGACATAACATCATTGGCTGTGAAACTTTCAGTCACACAAATCATTTTGCAATTAGATATCTAATGAATAAATCAATCACTAATGGCAGAGTCACAAGATGGTTATTATTATTGTAAGAATTCAATATCACCATTTTATGTCGACCTGAAAAATAAATCACAGTTGCTGAATTTTTTTCTAGAATTCAAAATGATAACAATAATACACTAGTAGAAGAAAGTTTCTTAATGAATATATTTTTGCAATATCTGCTAAATCTCCATGGTTTGAATATGTTGCTAACTATTTAGCCACATGGAAGCTACCATCATATTTTTTTCCTAGAGAAAAGAGAAAATAATTCAAATGAGTGCACCTTAATCATGGATAAATGAAGAATTCTACAAGTCAGGTCCATATCTCATTATCCAAAGGGGTGTAAGAGAAGACGAAATACCTAAGATACTAAAAGCATGTCATGTTGAACCATGTGGAGGAAATTTCACTGACAAAAGGACTACTTATAAAGTTATTCTCTTAGGATATTATTGGTCTTCCATTTTTTTAGGATGCCAAGGAATATGTTAAGAGATGTCATAGTTTTCAAATATTGGTGAAACTTTTTCCTTTAGATGAAATTACTTTACAACCCCGGGTACTTATCGAACCTTTTGAAAAATGGGCTCTATATTTTGTCGAACCAATCAATCCACCGTCAAGGAAAAAGAGGTATATTCTTATGTCAACTGACAATGTCACTAAATGGGTATAAGTTAAAGAAATTTATTTTTCTACTGAAAATGTTGTAGTTTCATTTCTTTTGAGGATATTTTTACTCATTTGGTGTCCCAAGGGAAATTGTGACAAATCAAGGAACACAATTTACATCTAAAATGGTGTAGAAGATAGTATAAGAATACAAAATCAAGCATAGGAAGTCTACTCCATATCATCCATGGGAAAAAATACAAGTAGAATCCACTAAGATTGAAACAATCCTTACAAAGGCTATACATTTGCATAGAAGGGATTGGGCATAAAGGCTTACAAAAGCTTTATGGGCCTATTGCACCACATGGCAAAGCGTAACAGGACATACTCCCTATGAACTTGTTTATGGGAAGCAAGTCTTATTTCCAATTGAGTTCCAAATAAAAACTCTCAAGACAGTTGTTAAGTTGGGACTTGACCTGTCAGAAGCACAAAAGCATAGAATGGAAAAACTCAATGAGCTTGATGAAATGAGGCAAGATGCAATTCAAAGGACCAATCTAGTTCACAATAGAGATCCAGATGGCATGATAAATATATCAAATAAATAAAATTTCAAGCAGGAGATTGGGCGCTATTTTTTTATTCAAAGTTCAAAGTTTTTCAAGGAAAATTTCAAACTCACTAGCTTGGGCCTTATGAGATTGAGAGAGTCTTTGGTAATGGATCAGTTAGGATCAAAACCATTGATGAAGAAATAGTTCTTCTCCTCTTAAATGGACATTGACTAAGGATCTATCACAAACCATTGACAAAGGAGGAATTTGTTAATATTTTTCAAGATAATTCTGATATAAAGTTGGTGAAGAAGACTTCTTCTTCTTCCCCAACTTAAAATTCCTCTTTCATTTTATCATTTAAAACACAAAAGCAAAAAAAATCAATAATATATATATATATATATATATATATATATATATATATATATATATATATATATATATATATATATATTTCAAAAAAAAAACAATAATTTGTATAAGTATGAAAACCAATCATTGATTGGCATACTTATGCAGAAAAAATAAGGTGAAAACCAAAATTATTTTGGCACCTTATATTTCCTTTATTCATGTTCTAAAATCCCAGTTTCTTTGCATCCTTTTTCTCGTTCAAAAAGAATAAAAATATATAGCTACAAAATTGTTGAAATTCAGCATCTCTGATGGATTTCTGTAGATTATATATAACAGGACCTTTTCTACTGAAGCAATTGAAGAATACCCTAAAGAACACCTGAAGGAAAGACAGAGAAATATTTGAAGGTTAGCAACATCAAATTCAAGGTATGAAAATTCAAAATTTTATTTAATAAAAAGGATGTAAACATTGGCATATGACTTATATGGTCATTTTATACACCAATTAAAAAACTTTATTAACAAGAGTTGATCATGTCAAATAAAAATCAAAATCAAACCTCAAACTTTGCCACTTAACCCTCATCATTACATGACCACTCCAACATAAATCCCCGATTTCTTTGGTGAAATCATCCAACTTGTAACAGTTTGTTCTTATTAACCTTACTCATACTCTCGATAATTTTGAAGCCTCATTCATTCATTCACGCCCTCGTTAATTCTGAAGCATAATTCACTCACGCTCTCATTCACACCGAAAACCTTCAACTTACCATGTCAAAAGGTAGTATTAAGGTAAACATTCTCGAGCCATGGGAGTGATAGTGAGGACAGAACCAGAAGGAAGGAAATTCATGGAAGGTTACCCACAAGTAAAAGAAGTACTACAGAAGGCACGGTGGCTTAGTTTTGTGGAAAAAATTGAAGGATTTCACAAGGAGGTAACTAAATCATTTGTCAGATCATTCGACGGGATGGAGGTCGAAATCAAGGATGTTAAGTTTGCAATAATATATTATTTCATAGCTGAAGCCACTGGACTGCCAAGAACTGGAGAGAGGTGGTTCAAAAACAAAGGAATCGAAGGTGACAAATGGAAAATATTTCTAAAAAACCCGGGTATGGATACCACCATCTTTAAAAAGGGAATCCCTATCACGGCAGTTAAAGGAAAATGAAGGAATTTGATATTGATAATCCAAAGTTTTATTACCTATGAGGGAAGATCTGGATGCATGTTCTTTTATCATGTTAGGTTATCGATGAATTTTCTTGAAGGAAATGAAATAAATCTTCCAGAATTTTTGTTACATAGCTTGATAAAAATTTCGGGGATTTTTCAAAAGAGATTCAGTTTATCGACAACACAATGTATCATCATGGGTTCATAAAAATTCTTATCGAATTCCACCTTAAAAAATAGGGGGATACTTGTGAAAATTTCCTAATTCGAAATCATTTCAAAGAAAGAAACCAAGAAGAACCTAGTTGTGGCAAAGGAAAAAAGGGAAGGAAAAGAAAAATTGAAGACCATTTTGAAAGTGAACAACAACCTCAGGAACAGTCAGAGGATGAAGTTCCCATTGCAGAACTTTTGGGGAAACTTAAGAATCAAACTAGTAAAAATAAGTAAGAGGGCGAAAAAGGAAAAGATACATCCACAAAAATGGAAAAGTCCAAAACAAAGAAGAATAGGCTAAAAGTTAAAAACCATCCTTCAATAAGGAGAAGTGTTAGACTTAGCCTTATAGTGAAAAATACGCGGGCTCCAAAAGAAACAAAATTTCTGGATTTAGAGGAGGAACTCGAGGTTCCATCACCCACTGTTATGTCCCCTACCAAGAGTCTATGTCAAAAGACCCCAGAGATTGACCCAGTACAGCAAAACAATTATGACTATATTGAGTCTTTGGAGAAGAGATACACATAGAAGACATCAGTTTTAGAACAAAGAGAAGAAGCCCAACCTCATAGTCCACAAGAACCTCCAGTAGTGAATATTCTAAGGCAAGATATTTTTGAACTGGAGACTCTAAAAATTCATATTAAACAGGAGCATGAAGCCTTGAAGTTGCATAACCATATTGAGAAAACCATAAATGATAATACTCTTTTTCATTTGGGTTTATGGTTCAAGAAAAATAAAAAGTTGAAAAATAAAAATAAAAATCTCAACTAGAAAATCATAAACCTGAAATATAAACTCCTCATGAGAAAGCCAAGGATGGGTGTGACTAAAAGGAAGGAAAAGAGATTGGATTTGGATATTTTAGCATAAGTCTCGGAGCAGTTGCACTAGCATGATAAGGATCAACAATTTTGTGTTTTGCATGAGTACATGCAATGGTCTCCTCGTGGGGGAATGTAGAGCCTCAAGACTGCCTCAATTTTGACACTCATTTTCCTTTTTTTTGTCACCATCATTAGCTCAAACAAGTGTTAGACTGCAAATTTTGACTTGGTAAATTATTTTGATGACCTATCTTTCATATTTTCAATTGGTCCTTATTATTATAATAAAATCTGCATTAGCTATGAAATTAATGCAATTCTACAGGTGATTGATGTTTCTGTAGCCACTTCCACGGTTCAATAGATTCGGAGGTATTAATGGAGCAGCGAAATATATCGTCGGATGAAAAATAATCTTATCATGGATCCTATCCTATCCATCTGGCCTAAATCAAGAAGGAAAACGCCCAGATATGCGATCAAAGGAGCGATCAACCAAGTGTTGATCAAGTGAGTGAGGAATCTGAAGCCATCATGCTTCATGATTTTCTCTGCCACATAGAAAATCATGAAGCGACGAAATTCTACTTTCTATTTTAGAGTTCGAGATAAAAACTTCTAGTTCAAATAGGCGTAAAATCCTCAATATAGTTAATGATAAGATTTTATAAATATTGGGCTAGTAATTGTATTTCCAGTGTGAATTATTGTGTGACTATAATATCATTTAAACTCTATTTTATTTTCAAATTGAATGAAGAAGCATTATGAAGTTTCAAAGCACATTCAGAAACGTTTAGACTTGAAGCCATATGTTTTGGAGGACCCCTGCAACAGAAGAGGTTATGTTTTATTTATGTTTGTTTTTTTAATTAGATGTTATTCATAGCCTCGTCTTTATTTCTCAGTTTATTTTTTCACTGCATTTCGTTTTTTATGTTAGAAATTTCAATTATTTCTAGAATTTTGTAGTACATATGCTTTGTTTATCATTTTCATTATGTTAGTTGATATCATCATTTCCATAATTTCATAATATAGGTGCTTGGTTTAATTTTTTCATTAAGTTAGATGTTATAATCATTTCCATAATTTCATCTTGTTAGCATAGATGTTCAAGTAATTTTATTTTTTATCATTTGATGTAGTTTCATTTTCTGAGTAGTTATAACACAGAGATAACCATAATTTATTTTATGCATCAGTGATTTGCTGTAAATCAGTTCTTCTTTTTTAGAGACATATTCTAGAATTTCCTTTTCATTTTTCAATTAAATTATTTTGGTAAGTTTAAATAGTCTTTTTCTTAAAAGAGATTTAGAAATTTCCTCTCTGAGCATAATATTGAAAATATTTTCCAAGTGATTCCTTGATTCAAGTTTCATTCACATAAAATTTCCAAAAAGACACAAAAATATTAATGTTACCTCTTTTTCCATAATTTTAAAATTTTCTCAAGTTCATCATTAGTTACTAATGGATAAATTAGTTAAGATTATTTTAAAGGTTTTTAAGGGCATAGTTACACTTGGATTTAGTTTTCTCATGAATTATATTTCATTTTCTTAAATTTATTTAGGACATCTTCAAAATCGATCTTCACATATAAAATCATCATAATAAAATAAATAAGAAAGGTTTCTAGCATATATAGTGCACTTGCACTTCACAAGATTACCAACTTCAGTTGATAATTTATGATAGCAATTTAAGAACATTAAATTGACTAAATAACAAGCTGCAAAGATATTTTATTATTCATAAGCATAATACACTGTTCATTTTCCTCTTCGTGGGGGAAACCTCCCAAAGAGCATAGCTCAATTACAATAAAACTTGATGATTCTTCCCTTGTTATCTAAGACTATGTATAGCTTTATGACATCCAAAACCCTAAATACTAGTGGTCCCATGCATAATATGGGTTAACCACTTTATTTATTAACTATGGCTTGTTTATAAATAATTATGGTCCCTTCTTTATAATGTGGGTCAACCACTTAAAATTATTATTAATGTGGATAATTGCTTACAGGCTTTATTTACTCAACTAACTACCTATGACTCTGACTAGGCCCCTTGTGATTATTACATAAATAAAGGGGTTATGGTTGGACCCTAAAATGCCCTCCCCCATCAAAAGCAGACTTGTCATAAAGGCTGAAGTTGTGTAAATTGTTGAAGAATAGTAGTTGGTTCCCACATCGAATCTTCTGGAGAGGTTTCTTTCCACTTGATCAGGAATTCCTTTAGTGTGCGGCTACGGAGATGTATTTCACGTGTATCGAGGACTTGTTCAGGTTGGAGCCAAAGTGAACCTTCCTCATCCAATTCTGGAAGACTTGTTTGAACCCTACAATGTTTCCCCACAGCTTTCTTGAGGTAGGATACATGGAAGACTAGGTGCACTTTTTAAGTAAACGAAAGGGCCATTTTGTAAGCGATTGGTCCTATACATTAAAGTACATGATAAGGCCCATAGAATTTTGGTGATAGTTTCTGGCAATCATTTTCGTTGAGAGGGGTCTACTTATAAGGTTGGAGTCACAGGAACACCTGGTCACCTACTTGAAATGAACTCTCTGAACAGTGATGGTCTGTGTGTTGCTTCATTCTATTTTCATATTGATGTAGATTATATTTGAGATGAGTGACCATGGTGGAACGGTTTTTGAGGAGTTGATAAACTGCATTTACTTTGCAATCTCCTAGGATATAAGAAGCCGGTGAAGGTGGGAGTTGGCCATACACTGCCTCATATGGCATCATCTTGGTGGCTTCATGATAGTTAGTATTATATCACCATTCAGCTAAAGGTAGCCATTGTACCCATTGATGCTACTATTCTAAAGTGAAGCACCTTATATAGGTCTCCAAACATTTTTGGTTTGCTTATTTTTGACCATTGGTTTTGGGATGATAAGTTGTACTCAGTTGGAGTTGCTTGCCTTGTAGCTTGAAAATTTCCTGCCAAAATTTGTGGGTGAAAGTGGGGTCTTGATCAAACACAATGGAAGTTGGGATGCTATGAAATTTTAATATTTGGCACATGAAAACATAATCCACCAATGTTGGGATAAATGAGTGTGGTAGAGCGCAAAAATGAGCATATTTGGAATTTTTTTCAACAACCATCATGATGACTAATTTTTTGTCTGACTTTGGGAGATATGTAATGAAATCCATGGAAAAATATATCCAAACGAAAGAAGGGAGTGGAAAGGGTTGTAAGGTTCCCAGTTGCTTGATTGTTTCCCCTTTGTTGCATTGGAATATGTCGAATTCAGCTACAAAAGTAAGAATTTTGCTCTTCATGTCGGTCCAAAAGAAAGAGTGGCATGCTCATTCATAAGTCTTCTGAAAGCTTGAACTTCCTGCAACCAGAGAGGAGTTCATCTCTTTGAAGATGCGGGTTTTCATGGTGGAGTTCAGGAATAACACTACCTAATCCCTGTAGCGAAGAACCTCATCCTTACAATAGTATTCCTCTAAGGAATTAGGATATGATTATAAACTATTAATGAGATGGGACACATAGGGGTGTGAGAACCATTCATGATGGGCTTCTTCAATCCAATCAGGTATGGGTTGAGAGAGGGATAGAAGGGTACCCTCATCCTCAAATTGGAGAAATAATTCATTGACCACTACATTTTCACACCCCTTATTATAAATAATGTCATAATCATATCCCAACATTTTTGTGAGCCATTTATTTTTTTGCGGAAACGATAGACGCTACTTGAGGAAATATTTTAGGCTATGATGGTCACTGCATATTTGGAAATGACGGCCCAATAAGTATGGTGCCAATTTTCTACTGCATGTAATATGTCGATCATTTCTTTCTCATATGTAGATTAATCCAAATGCTTGCCACTGAATTGTTATGTTGTGAAAGCCAATGGTCTACCTTCTCGCATTAATATTGCACCAATGCCTTAATTGAATCATCACATTCAATCAGAATAGGTTTTGTAAAGTCTATTATGGAAAATATTGGAGTTTAGCACATCGCATGTTTGAGAGCCAAGAAGTCCATTTGAGCGGTGACAATCCAGAGAGATGAATTTTTCTTGAGAAGATTAGTGTGTGGAGCCATTCAACACCAAGAACAATGTCACTAACACCCATTTTAATGGAAAACATGTGGGTTTTGAGGTGATAATCCCCCATTTGAAGCTTAATATTTTCACAACATCCTTCACATTTCATAGTCCCCCCATCAGCGATAAGTACTTGGAAATCATATGCTGCTACGAATAAACAATGAATGGATTATTCTACTCTCTTATGGAAAAAGTTATGCATGCAACCACTATAAATCAGCACCACTAATGGTCGATGTTTAAGAAAACCTTGGATTTTGAGAGTTTTGGGAGAATAAATGCCTGTCAGTGCATGGAATGAGATAACCGGCTCTTCTGGAATAGTTGTAGTATCATATTCTTAGGTTCTTATGGGTTCACCCTCTTCCTCCTCAAGAACTTCAATGGATGGAGCTTCATTGGCAGAGATGTTTTTAATAGCATCGATTTGAAATAATTTTGTTTCCTTGAGTTTATGTCCCAGGGATTATTTGTCATCATAGTAGTAGAAGAGTCCTTATTTCCTTATTTCGGCCATTTTTGTCGGCAACACCTTTTGAACCTTAAGTGTTTGGGTGGGTCCCATAGGCGGGGTGGGACATTCCCATGTGACGAAATTTGGACAAGTGGATTCGGAATTTAAAGAGATTTATGCATCTAAGGCCTTGCGACATGCTTCCAAAAAAATAGTTGGGTGATGCATTTGTACATGGGATTGGATGGTTCCTTTAGGCCACTAATGAAACATTCCAAGTAAAAGGAATCTCCTAGTCCCTTAGTCTGAATGGCCAATTATTTAAAGGTTGCAATGTAGTCTTGTATTGTGCCCTTTTTCCTTAGCTTAGTGAGAAGTCCCATAAAGTGAGATTCCCGATCAAAGCAGTCACAAATTTCTTTAGAGAACATGGTGTTGAGATTGCCACAATATGATGAGCTTAGTGGAAAGAATTTTCCTTCACTAAGTGGACCCGCAGGCTATTTTTGGTGCAAAGTCTATTTTTAGACATGTCGATCATATTCTATGAGTTGCAGGATGTTATTTGTGGATGGTTGGTCAAGTTGGAAAAATAGATGGAATTTTATTTTTAGACATATTGGGCGGAATCTATTTTTAGATTGCCAGTCTAAAAATAGATATGTCGAATATTATTAGCTCTTAATAATATTTGGACTATAAACATTATCTTATTCTCTTGGAGCACTTCAGTTAAGTGCATAGATGTGGCATAGGAGCTGACAGAAGGAATTACGTTATTCCTAAGGGTTAAGTGGAGCTATTGCATGGAGACCTCAGTTAGAACTCATGTGAGAGAGTTTGGTGGAGTTGATTGAGGAAGTTAATGGAGTTCAGTTTAACTGAGTTAAACATAGTTGAGCTAGTTGTATCTAGTCTAACTGATTGATACACTAGTGAGAGTGGTGTGAATTAATTATTAATTAATTCACTAATTATAAACTCATTAATCAACTAAAGAATACATCAGTTAACTTCAGTGCATGGACAGTTTCAATGGATACCAGTGAATAGGTAGGTGAAAGAGCAGTGTGACTATCAGTTGTGACTATACTGGTGCATGAGTTTGCACTAGACATTGATGGAGATGCCAATGAGGATTGCATAGTACAAGACAAGTGGTTTGAATTTAATTATGAGCCATTCTTCAGCAGGGATTGCGCAGTAGAGGCAAGCTATCAGGTGGCAGAGATTGGAGCATGTGATTTTCTAGATTGGGCTTGATTAGTGTGTAGCAATTGGAGATTGTACTGAGAGCTTGTGAGGAGATTTGTATGATGATTGTTACATGATCTCTATGACATATAATATACAGATAGTTGGGGGTTTTCAACTTTAATCTTTCCCATAAAATATTGTGTTCATATGTGTGATTATTTATGGTTTTATTGTGTGCATGCGATTGTTTTTATTTCCGCAATTAATGATCAATGGTAGAAGAGATTTTGTATTGTGCATGAAGTTAAAATAGTGTGTGATCAGGAGAATCTCAGATGTATAACATATTATTTATAAAATTTCTACATGGTATCAGAGCAATATTGATCATTGGAGCAATTCCAAAACATTGAAGCGGTTGAGTTTTGAGCTGGTGGAATTCGAATTTGCAGCAGTGTTTTCTTGGTGTCGAAGTTGAGATGTCTTTCAACGGATTGCGATTGGAGTATGCCCTTGAAGGCAGCTCGAATTATATTGCATGGAAGGACAGGATGGAGGTGGTGTTAGATGATAGTGAGTTGAAGGAGTTCATAGATGCATAAATTCCAAAACCTTCTTCTAGCGATGTTGCCGTACTTGATGCATGGCAAAAGAAGACAGCAAAGTGTCGAAGGGTTCTGTTGGAAGGTGTGAAGGATCACATAGTGTCCAGCCTTCATGGTAAAGCTTTTCCATTCTTTATGTGGAAAGCGTTGACAGACTTATTCCAAAGAAAGAGCGACCAGAGGAAGTTGGCACTTAAGGATAAACTCAAGAACATAAAAATGGAGAAAGGTGACAGTATGGCCAAGTACCTCACGAAGTTAATCCAATGCAGGGATGAGCTGGGAAATGTGGGGGTTACTGTTGATGACGAGGACTTTGTGAGCTTGCCTTTCCTTGGGCTTCCGAAGAGTTGGCATTCCTATTAGGACTCTGTCAGTTGTAGGGAGAAATTGCCAGGATGGAAGCGATTTTGGTCGGATCTTATGCAAGAGGAGATAAGGCGAAGTACCAAGGATGGATCTTCATCAAAGAACTCAGATGAAGAAAATTGCGCTTTGGCTGCCAAAGCAAGGAATGGGAAGAGCAAGAAGAATGATTCTCAATCCAGTGCGAAAGGCAAGAAGCAGGACATGTCTCACTGTCACCAACACGGACATTACGCCACTAATTGTCCACAGAAGAAGAAAAATAAGCAGGCTGCTGGATCTGCAGCTGGAGAGGCCTTAGCCTCACAGTTTGAACTGGATTTTTCACTGATCGCATGCTTGGTCTCAATTTTTATGGGTTCAGTGTGGTTTCTTGACAGTGGTGCGCCTTTTCATATGACCGGAGACAAAGATTTGTTTACTGATCTTGATGAGAAAGATCTTGGAGTGCACATCGAGATGGGCGATGATGGTAGATACAGTGCAACCGGTATCGGTACCATCTCCTTTGAGAGGGAGTCTGGTAAACCCTTCGTATTGAAGGAATGATGCATGTTCTAGGATTGAAGAAGAATCTTATCTCTGTGGCCATGTTAGAAGAAAAGGGATATGATGTTGTCTTTAGTGAGGGAAAGGCTTTCCTGCGCAGTAAGGCAACTGGTGAAACCCAGAGGATAGGGGTTCGAGTTAAGAACCTTTATCAGTTGCAGGAATATGGCTGCGTAGAAATGGCAGGAAAGGCAGAAGGAGTGGTGAGTCGGAATGATGGCGAGCTGTGGCACAAGAGATTGGGCCACCTTCACCATGGAGCTTTGAAAATTTTGTAGCAGATTTCTATCGGGTTTCCCAAAGGTACACTTGCGCAATCAGATCAGTGCAAGGGATGTACTTTGGGAAAACTTGTGAAAGCCACCTTTCACGAGAAGGATAGTCGCGCCATGACGATCCTTGAGAGAATTCACACAGACGTGTGTGGACCTTTCTCAGTAGCTTCGACAGAAAATCACAGGTACTATGTGATATTTGTTGATGATTTTTCTCGGAAGTGCTAGATCTTCTTCATGCAGAAGAAGAGCGAGACATACTCAAATTTCTGTGAGTTTAAGGCACTGGTTGAGAAAGAATAGGGGAAGCAGGTGAAGGCTCTTAGGAGCGACAATGGTGGTGAATTCATCTCTCGCGATTTCAAGGACTTTTGCAGCACAGAAGGAATTTGAAGAGAGCTCATAGCACCTCAAAACCCACAACAGAATGGGGTTGCTGAGCGAAAGAATAGAATGATTGTGGGTGTTGCACGGGTGATGTTGCATGATCAGGGCCTTCCCATACACTTGTAGGCTGAGGCATGCAACACTGTGGTTTATGTGCAAAATTTTTGTCCTCACAGGATACTTGGCATGAGTACACCCAAGGAGGAATTTTCTGGTAAGAGGCCTAATATTTCCCATTTGAGGATTTTTGGTTCACCTATTTACATTCATGACAAAGGATGCCAGGAAGAAGCTGGAGCTGACCGCAGAGGTTGGGATATTTATGGGGTACACTGATACGCCCCACAACTATTGTGTGTATTTTCCAGACAGTCGCAAGACTGTTGCGTGATGGGATATCAAATTTCATGAGGAGAAAGCCATGAAGTGTTCGCTTGAGAGGGAGCCACACTTGCATGCAGATGAGGAAGGTGAAAGAGCAGTGTGACTATCAGTTGTGACTATACTAGTGCATGAGTTTGCACCACACATTGATAGAGATTCCAATGAGGATTGCGCAGTACAAGCCAGGTGGTTCAAAGTTAATTATGAGCCATTCTTCAGCAGGGATTGCGCAGTAGAGGCAGAATATCAGGTGGCAGAGATTGGAGCATGTGATTTGCTAGATCGGGCTTGATTAGTGTGTAGAAATTGGAGATTGTACTGAGAGCTTGTGAGGAGCTTTGTATGATGATTGTTACATGATCTCTATGAAATATAATATATAGATAGTTGGGGGTTTTCAGCTTTAAGCTTTCCCATAAAATATTGTGTTCATATGTGTGATTGTTTATGGCTTTAATGTGCGCATGCGATTGTTTTTATTTCCGCAATTAATGATCAATGGTAGAAGAGATTATGTATTTTGCATGAAGTTAAAATAGTGTGTGATCAGGAGAATCTCGGTGTATAACATATCAGTTATCAAATTTCTACACATGGTCCAAGTTGGCCTCCCTAGATAGCATTGTTTATGCCACTGCCACCACTTCACTTGCTCTTGGTCCAATTAAAGAGTTCCAACATGTAGTTTAGTTTCATCATCCCAGAATTTTTTAGGTGGAAATATTTCTCCATTTTTTCCACTCATATTGTCTGGTTAAATCCATCAAATTTGTACATTTCCATCTTGGGAGTCTGGTGGCTTGAATATTGGTGACCTCTATGGAAATGAATGTGATGGTTGGACTTTCCTTCTACGTGTGCATCCACATTGTGTTCTTCCCCCATGGGTTCATGAGACTTGGTCAAGGCATGCAAAGCTTGTGAGAGTTTGTCGATTTTTTCTTCAAAGGATGCTTAGAATTCACTGATTTTTTTCTCAAGGACATCAACTTTTTACGAAGCCATAACTTGAGATAGAGTACCGTACATACACTAGCACTAGTCAAATTTTGAGCTTGCTTAAGAGTAGTATGGTTGGAAAGAGGGAAAGATCATGGGTCTAGTGATGTGGGTCACTTGAAGCCATGTCAGGAAAATTTTTGGACCGCATGAAAATTGGGGGCTTACAAGTGAATGGTACCATTGTGATCAGCTCGTCATCCTGAATCTCATGGCCTAGGTCTCTTGCAAGAGTCATGTTTTATTTTTATTTTTTTTCTGTTACTTTGAATATTTTTACTCCCATTTGATCAATATTACAATGTTCGACATCCAAAATTATTGATATTGCTAAATATATTTTGAAAATTGGGGTTGAACTGTAGTAGCAGAAACCCCAAGGTCTTGGAACTACAAAATGTTTTGCGACAATCTAATCTAGACTATGGCGTCCCAAAACCCTCATTGCACAAATATTCTGATATGTGATGTGAACACCCCAATTTTTTAATTTTGTTTGTACGATGGTGGCAGAGCCCCAATTGTTGGATTTGATTTGTATAGCGATGATAGAACCCCAACTGTTGGATCTAATTTGGAAGAAAATGGGTGGGGGGAGGGCGTGGGGGGTTAATATTCAAATATTTGAGGGAACTATTGTCATAAGGAGTGTCAGGTGCTACATATCGTAATATATGCAGGGGTCCAATAGTAGTACTCATCCCAATCTTTCAAAGCACTAACTAAGGAGAATGGATCGCACCCTTAGTCGTACTACCCGACTACCCTATTGTACGTGTGATTAATCTCCTCGAGTGTTTCTCTCAATGTAATATAGAAACAAGATGGTTGATGGCTTATCTAAAGTTAGGTTTCAGGTTACTCTAGGTAGGGCGTCTTATATACCCAAGCATATGTGGAAGTGCGGTATGTGTGTGGTTTTGTCTAATGCGTTACAACTCGAAGGGGTACCCACAGGGGTTACAACAGATTCAACGAGAATGACCACCTCTTGTAGTTCTTGCGTGCATGCCTCCCCAAATCTGCAAGTTTATGCCCTCAATGACAGATCCCATGGTTTAAAGACATTGGAACACATCTGTAACCTAAAAAAATTATGCCCAAAATTGGACATAGAACTGGCCTTGGAAAGTGCTCTGGTACCACTTGTTATGCACTTGGCCTATCAAACTAACAGAATTCTAGAAATATGAAACATATTTCCATAAACATAGAAATATCACATGAATTGAGACAATTTGCAAAGATATTTGATTATTCAAAAAGTAAAATACAATGTTCTCTTGCCCTCTTTGAGGGGGAAACCTCCAACAAAGAAAATCTCAATTACAATAAAACTCGATGATTCTTCCCTTGCTATCTAAGACTATTTATAGCTTTATGACACCCAAAAACCTAACTACTAGTGGTCCCTTGCATAATGTGCGTTAATCAATTTATTGATTAACTATGGATCGTTTATAACTAATTGTGATCCCTTTTCTATAATGTGGGCCAACCACTTACAATTATTATCAATGCAGATAATTGCTTACCAGATTTATTGACTCAACTAACTAAATATGACTCTGACTAGGCCCCTTGGGCTTATTACATAAATAAAGGGTTTAGGGTTGCACCCTAACAAATTGTTAAGTTCAATAAAAGTACAATATGATATTTTCAAGTCAAGCTTGGTCAAACTAGACCAAAAATCCAACACAAGTCAAACCCGCTCAAATGGGCTAAAATTCGACCTTTTTCAATTCCCTAGAAATTTGATCAACTTGAGTCAAACAAGCCTAAATTTTTCCTCCTCCAACTTCCTATAAACCTTATCAAACTCTTCCCATAAATACTTGGTCAACGCTGGTCAACATTGGTCAAAACTTAGCTCTGAAAACTTTGGCCTCTTCCTCAGACTGCTCCCCACATGTGAAAGAGAGAGAATTTGAGTAATGAGTGAGTGACCAAATGAGAAATTTAAGTGTCTATTTATAGTGATTTAAGTTGCCTAAGTGGCACGTCCTTTTACGAGGTCGACATGAAATTTTGGAGCCGAATTAAGCAATTTAAATTTAATTTTCCCTCTTAAATCTATTTCAAAGGTCAAATTGTGTAGTTGCGGAATACCTCCTGCAACTACCCAAAAAACAACACTCCCTCTTAGCTAGGGAGGTATTCACTTTGACTTCCTTAGATGTCCATTTTGATTAAATATTTCTCCATCCCAAGGAAATATTGAATGAGCCTATTATGTTAATGTATCCATCCCCTTCATGTTCTATTCTAGAACCTGTTGAAGCCTCGAAAATCGTTGCTTCAAACATTGGGGGAAAACCACCCAGTCCGGACCTTAGAACAGCTCCTTATCCGTTTGGGATGGTGGCTCCAACTGGATTTATAGGACCAGTTTCCTAGTAATGAAAAAGATTGGTGATGGGGTGTTTGTGCAAGTGAATAATGGAACTAACTAACTGAGCTAATCTATCTACCTTAATCTATGAGCTGTAAATAATTCTAAAACTAACCCGGGTATTAAATATGAATACGACTTAAAGATTATTTCAATTAACAAATAACCATGAAAATGTATTATTTACTTAAAAGAAAGATGCAGTATCATATAATGATAACTTTGTTTAAGAAATTAAACAGAGTTATAATAGCACATCGCATTCATAAATTTATATCATTTACACACACTATGAAAATATGATATCCCTCTATCTTC
This sequence comes from Pinus albicaulis, assembly GCA_034641835.2. Lineage (NCBI taxonomy): Eukaryota > Viridiplantae > Streptophyta > Pinopsida > Pinales > Pinaceae > Pinus > Pinus albicaulis. Next base: position 150,654,421 of record CM076582.1, read on the forward strand.
AGAAATGATATGATAAAGAAATATTTGAGAAACAAGTATATATAAGCGATAGCAAATTTTAATGAGAATATTTCATCACATAAATAAAATAAAACAAAATCGATAGAAATACCAAAAACATTTGGTATCTTCCTGATGCAATTTTATATTCTGATCCTGCACTTTAACTTAGAACAATCTTCAAGGTATAGAAATGCAACCCTAAAAAATAATTCACCATGAAATCACAAGAATCTTGCGCTTTAACTTAGAACAATCTTCAAGGTACAGAAATGCAACTCTCAAAAATAATTCACCATGAAATCACAAGATATGATTCTTTATAAAAAATAAGATAGTCAAGGAGTACATAAATGTATTGTCCAAGCCCAAAATATTACAAATTCAGGACCCTTTCTAAAATGCTTGAAAGGGGTTTAAATAGGAAATTCAAAAACAAATTAACTAAACTATTGCTAAGAAAGATCATCGGAGATCCAAAAATAGAATTGCGATCTTCAATCAAATAGATTCATTGGATTTCCATAATATCCAATGTTTGAAGCTGGTGGATCTTGAGCATATCTTTCACTTCTGTTGGATGACTCGGCCTCGAATGCAACTGACTGGTGTATGTGGCATCAGAAAGCTCTGGAATGATGAAATTGATGGCATTAGAAATGCATTTGATTGCCATCTGTTGACTGTGTGGTTTAATCAAATGTGTCCATAGGACATCCCATGCAATTTCTTGTATTTTACTGATTTTTTTATTCTGATTGATTGATTCCTACTTCCACGTAGTATCAGTTTATCTTACCCTTGGCAGCGTTCCTGGAGTACAATCTGAAATTAAATTAGCTGCATATAGACTATCATTAACCAATTGTGTCAGATTGTTCATTATGGATCTTGCTCTTGATGTAGCACGTTCTTCTTTAATCAGCTGTGTTTCCCATTCAGCAAATAAAATATCTTTATGAAATTCTTCAATTCTAGGAAGATTCGCAATTTTACCCTATTTTGTTTCCTGCCATGTGATAAATTCTGAAATCTTCTCATCGGCGCTTTCAATTTCTAACCTTGTATTGACTGATTCGTCGATGAGAGATGATGTTATTTCACAGAGGGGTTCAGCTTGTGATATTTTCTGGCATAGATCATTCAATTTTTGTGACAACAACTTACTCACTTCAAGGGCTTCTGTCTTGAACTAATCCAGTTTAGGATAATCCCTGAATTTATCCAGTTTTGCCTGAAATATTTTATTTTGCTCCTCTTTGGCAGCCTTTTCATTTTGCAGCAATGTCTGCAATTTGGATACCTCTTGAGACAACTGTTGTTGTTATTTAAAGCTTGTTGATCAAGCTTCTTCTTTTCAATACTCAATTGTTCTTCTAACTGTTTGACTCTGAGTCTTTCTTCTTCCAACTGCTTCTTTAACTGTAATATCTTTTGTTGATCACCTGTTGTTATTTCTTCTAATAATTCTATCTGTAAGTATTTCTGTTTTACCAATTGAGTGACTTCAGTAGATTTATCTATAATAGCTGCACTATAGGAACCTGCATATTGTGATAGTTTGGTAAGATCCTCTGAAGGGTTTACTTCAGTGTTCTTCCAAACAACATTCATTAATTCAATTTATGGAGTTGCAAGTGGTCCTTGATCAATATTCCTTCTCTTTCTTTGTTTTCTGACAACATCCCTATGCTTAGGGTTGTAAAAGATATCTAGAGAAGGTATGTCTTCAACTCTCAGCACAATTTCTTCAGATGGGTCTTCAGGAATAATCTCAATATCCTGATTGTTTAGATTATCAACTTGAGGATTGTTTTATTCTCCTATTTGCTGAGTGAATTGTTCATACTGTCTTAGCAAATGGGGAGTAATAATCATTTCGGCAAAATTTCCCTCTTTCTGTGAGGTCTTTTCTCTTTCAAGTTGATCATCGGGTTTATTACCTGTATCTTATTTTTTATACTGCACATCAGGCTTGCTACCTGTATTTTCCTTCTCTGACTGCACATCAATATTTCTTCCTATATTTTCCTTCTCTGACTGCACGTCAATTTTGCTGTTTGTCACTTCTTTTTCTGTTTTGCTAGTTGTATCTTCCTTTTGTTCTATTTCAATACATTTATTTGCTTGTAAAGGAACCCTCAGCTGGTCAAGAGGAACTTTAAGTAATCTCTGGCTTCTGAACTGCATAAATTTATTCATATCTTCTGCTTGAAACTTAGATTTAGCTAGATCATAAACTTGGGAAAATTTCTCAATCAAGACAAATAAATCATCAAAGTCGTCAGCCTCATGCTCAAACTTAGCAATTTGGACCAAAGTTTTGAAATCAAAAGCTACTTTATTTGGATCATATTGTCTGCCTGGAAGAGTTTCAAGCTTAAGATCTCTTATCTTAAGGACTTCTTTTTCAGCATGCTTACAATCATTAAGGGTATAGGTTCCACAATGGAAAGGAAAGGTAGGCCATATCAATTTTTTGGAATTCTTTAAACACCTGGACATCCCTCTTTCTGTCAACTGATAAGAAATATCTTGAGCTAAAATTTTATCAGGGAAATATAGAGGTAAGACATGAGGTTCAACAATCTTTCCAAATACTCTAATATAAGTGAACTTCTCTTCACCGAACAAATTTCCAATTTGGGATATTGCAAGTTTTTCCTTATTAGAGAGACGAGGAGGGGGTTAGTTAAAAATGGTCTGGTAAATAGGAAACATGTAGCCATGGAAAATTTTGTATACATGGTTCTTGAAATGGGCTTTCCACACAAATTTATGATAGATGTGTATAGTAGTAGGATCTTGAGGAGTCCATTTCCATCCCAGAATCGGAAATTCAGAATTAAAACACAAGGCATATAGAATACAAGCACAGAAATGAAATGGGGGAACATTTCCAGTGTGCTTATTTCTCCTATAATCCAGAATTTTATTTGCTATTATATTAGATAGAATAAATGACCAATCCATAATAACAGAACCAACAGCGGCCTCAATCAGGGGTACCGTTTGAATAGAAAACCTTGCAGAATTATCACTCCCAAAAAATCTGCACATCATGGCAGTAGCATAACAATACGGAGGTGTGAGAGACTCTATGGAATACATACCTGAGGTCTCATGCTTATGTTTTTCTAGATCTTGTCTCCATTTCCTAATAGGGTCTGATTCTATCTCATTTCTTGAAGCGAAATCCTCTAAGAAAGCTTTGTTGTAGATGTTCTGAGGTTCTGGCAGATGGTACATTGCCTTGATGTCTTCTGATCTAAAAGACCTAAACATCTTTCCCCCAACTGTTACGAATGTTCTGTTTGTGATGGTGGTGTTGTCTATCACCCATCGTATTATGTCATAATATGGGAACACAATTTCCCGAGCTGCAATTCTATGAAGAAAAGAATTTTTCAGTTCTTTAAGGGGATTATCATCTGAACTTGATTCTTCATCTGGCACTGACGCCTTTACTTCTGTAACCGTAGGATTTTTTGCTTCAAGAAAGTTATAGACTTATTCCCAGGAAAGTTTCCTGAGACCCTAGAACGTAGTATCTGTAACTAGCTTTATCTTGGCTGGCTTTTCTTTTGGCATTGTGGTAGTGGTAGCAGTCTTTGAAGCGGCAGCAGCTCTTGATTTCTTAAGTTTCTTGGACATTTTTTTTATCTGGTATCATTTCACTAATTTGGAAAACAAGAGGGTTTGATGTTCTACAGCTCTACAAATGAGAAAAACCTTTCAGAAGCGGGAAGAAATGGAATTAGAAGAATAACTTATGCAAAAATATTTTATTAGTGATCCCAAATTGATTAACTCCATATGAAAATTGAATGCCTTAAAGGAAAGTCACATTCACGCATTCATAATAGAATTTATTACCATAATTTGTTTGATTTTTTGAGTTAATGATGCATGTACAATAAGAGATCGGTGATATTGAAATCTTAATATAAAAAAGTCCTTTTGAAGCTTCCAATTGCGATAGGCCGATGAAGTGTAAATAGCGATTAGTGAAGACTGATGATTCATCGCATCGGAGTTTTCAAAAGGAACAACAATAAAAACATCTCATGTTTTCCTGATTTTCAATTTGCGATAAAGTCATATCGCATCGGATATTTTCAAAGGAATTGAGTTGTACCAAATTTTCGTTGAAATGCAATTGCGATGATGGTGGGGTCCATCGCATCGGATCTTTTATAAAACAAGTAGTAGTGATGTTGCTTTTTCGAAATGCGATTGCAATTATGACATCGCATCGGAGTTTATCAAATAGACCCTAATGAAATATGATTTATTCAAAATGTGATTGTGATAAGTCACATTGCATCATAGTTTTGCAAAGAAAATATGAAAACATAACACTCTACTGATTTTCAATTCTGATTTACTTTATCGCATCGGATTTTTTAACATGAAAACTTTTATACTTTGTTCCAATGCGATATAAGCTTTATAGTTGATCGGGTCGGAATAAACTTAATGTTACATTTGTTTATTTTCACTTGAGATATGCGATATGAGATACATGCTTTTTAATCAATGAATCTTTTTATTGTCTTATTTTATAATGATCGGATTTCCTCAAAAAAAATTATTTCTATCTAAAAAAGAAAGGGGACCTATTTCTAAATGAAATTTATTCTAAAATGTTCAAATGGGGAGGGTTGTTGTACAATACAGCAATTGGCGATTCACTGGAAGAAACAGTTATCTCTGAAAAAATAAAATGAACACTATACTTTTAGTAAGTAAAAAATTTTAAAGATAATGAAAAATATCTTAGAAAAAATTAAATAAAATCTAAATCTGAAAAAGAAATAAAAATCACTTACAATCTCTTTTTAATTCCTCAAAAATAAAAACATTTTTTGGTTTAATCAAGCTTTGATTGGTTGGTAAAGATAAATTAGGGGGCCTCTCCGCTCTTAGCTTTGTGATTTACTCTATTGTCACAGGTAGTGCCTTTGCTGCCTGCAAACGTTCATAGTCTCGACAGGGTTACATTTTAACCATTAATCATTCATTGTCCCATCCATGTAAAAGCATGAGTCTTTAAAAGATAAATTCATAAGATATACTATCTTGTGTTTTCTCTTTTTCTTTTAATTTAAAAGCCATTGTTCTGGTTTGGTAGCCAATTAATAACAATGCCATTGACTAGTTGTAACTAAACTAAACAAGTTGGCTCGTGATGAGACCCCTTTTCTTATGATTATAAGACATTACCCTGTTTTGGTATGCAGTAGTGGTAATGTCAGTTTAATTACTTCTTATGATCATGGTAAGCAGGCTCGTGATGAGACCTCTTATCTTTTAATATTAGACAGATAATTCCTTAGAATTACATTCTAAAAAATCACAACTTTAATGGATGGAGTGAATGATTTTCTCCTTAGGAGTCAATGGATGACAATTTTTAGAGTTTTGAGTGCCAAAATTGGAAAAGTCTTTACTTTTTATGGATAACTTTTCTCTGCTTAACAAACTTATAATGATTTACAATATTTTCAAGGTTTTGGAAGATTTTGCAAATGTTTAAACAGATTTTCAAAGTTTAATATTTTATTTTAACTAACCAAAACTGTTATCATTTCTTTAAAAATTCTTATTTACATAAATAAGTATTTACAATATTTTCTTAAAGATATTTTCAAATAGTAAAAATTCAATTAAAGACTATTAACAACCTTATTTGTTAACTAACAAACTTGCATAATGGAATATGTACAGGTAAGAAGGGGTTACCTTCTTAAGAAAAGAATTTTTTCAAGATAACCCCATTCACAGGAAGAGATTCTCTCTTTCTTGTTAAATCTTGCAATATAAATGTTGATGAGCCTTTCTTTTCAACAATCTGAAATGGCCCAAGCCACATCTTCTGAAATTTGGTATTTTTACCCATATCTTCATGTGCTTTATCCCATTTCAGAACAAGATCACCAATTTGCAAAGTTTTGGATCCAATAGAACTTGGATCGAAAGAAGATTTTATGAGTTTTTGATGTTTGGTATGAACACTTTTAGCTTTCTCTCTATCTTCTTCTAACTTAATAATTTGATCAAATCTCAATTGAAGAGATGATGAAGGATTCTCTTCAATGAATTGAACTAGGGCTAGAGATGGAAGTACTAGGTTTGATGGTATAATAGCTTCCTTTCCATAGACTAGATTAAAAGGTGAAGTACCTATTGAAGCTTTTTGAGTTATGCGATCAGCCCATAGTGCAAAAATTAAAGACTTATGCAAATTCTTTTGACTCTAATCAATTGTTATTTTGATGATTTTGATGATATTTTTATTCATTGATTCGGCTAAACCATTACCTTGTGGATAATAATTTGCTAAATATTTCAATTTGAAACCCCTTTTGATTGAAAATTCCATTATACTATTTCCAGAAAAATAAGATGCATTATCAAAAATAAGGGCATTAGGTACACCAAACCTGGTAATGATGAACTAATCAATGAATTCAATGGTTGCATCAGAATTGGCTACCTTTAAAGGAATTGCTTCTACCCACTTTGTAAAGTAATTCATTGTTGTAAGGATGTATCTGTGTTGTTTGGAAGAATGTGGAACAATTTCTCCAATAATATCAAGTCCCCATTGTTCAAATGGTTGCTCAACATTTACTGGTTGTAAAGGAAAGGCTGGTTTCCTTTGTCTCCCACTAGCAGTTTGACAAGTCTCGCATTTCCTTACATAGTCATGTGCATCTTTGAACAAGGTCAGCCAATAGTAACCAGCATGGATTATTTTGTGGGTTGTAGTGTCTCCTCCAAAATGTCCACCTGCTGGTCCATCATGTAATTCCTGCAACACCTTGTGTGATTCATTTTTTTCAAGACATCTTAATAGAATGGAATCATAATTTCTTCTAAATAACACATCATCAATGATTTCGAATTGTTTGGATTTTAATCTTAAAGCACACTTGTTTTTATAGCTGAGATTAGAAGGATCATACCCATTTTTCAAATAAAAGATCAGATCAGCATATTGAGATTTAGAATCTATAATACTTATTTGATTTACTTGAACAGTATTATCTTGATATTGATGTTCTGGTATGTTGGAGGCTCCTGCCAACAATCTGTAAAAACCTTGTCCTCTAACAATTTTGGCTAGCTTAATATTAATATCATATTCTTGTAAAGTTGTTACCCAATTAGCTCTCTTTTCTCCTACTTCATTTTGTATTAACAATTTTCTCACCGCAGAGAATGGGACAATTATTTGTGTATATATCTTTAGGAGAAATGGTATAAAATGCTTGATTGATTTAAACACAGAAAAGGCTTGTTTTTCTACATCAGAGTAATTAAGTTCGGATCCTTGCAGATTAGAGCTAAAGAAGGAGATTGGTGCTTCTGCTTGTTGATCATTGGGTTGTGTCAAAACGGCAGCATAGGATGTTTCAGTAGCCAATGTATATAAAATAAAATGTTTAGAAAAATCAGGAGTATTCAATGTAGGTGCATTAATGATTGACTATTTGATTGAATCGAAGGTTTATTTTTCTTTATGCAACCATTTGAAAACTGAATCTTTCTTTATCATATTCTGCAAAGGTAAAACTATTTGAGAAAAATCAGGAATAAATCTCTTCACAAAATTGATCTGTCCCAAAAAGGATTGCATGGATTTCTTGTTATGTGGTAAGGAAATATCAGAAATTTCTTTCACTCTATTGGGGTCAATATATATGCCATCTTTAGACACAACAAATCCTAAGAGCTTTCATTCATTGAGAGCAAAGAAATATTTCTTTTGATTCAAAGAAATGCCAAACCTTCTACATCGTTCAAATATTTGTTTCAAATCATGTAGATGATTAGCTCTTTTCTTTGAAAAGACAGTTGTCATCAAGATAGATAAAAATTGATCTATTAATCAACCCTTTGAATGCTATATCTATGGTTCTCTGGAAAGTAGCTCCTGCATTAATGAAACCAAAAGGCATTTTTTGGTAAGCATAAGTTCCCCACTTGGTTCTAAAGGTAGTTTCAGCCTATCATCCGGATGTACCAATATTTGATTATAACCTGAAAAACCATCAAGAAAAGACATTAGTTTAGAACCAGCTACTTTTTGAAGTATTTGTTCCATTGTTGGTAATGGGAAGTTATCCTTTTGACATGCCTTGTTCAGATTTCTAAAATCAATACAGATTCTAATATCTCCATTCTTCTTCCTGACAGACACCATGTTTGAGACCCAACTAGAACATCTTACAAGAAAAATATTTTTTTCCTTCAAAAGTGTATTCAATTCTGTTTTGATTTGACTTTCTAGATTGGGATGAATTTTTATCAACTTCTGTTGCACTGGTTTTACATCGGAAAGCATTGGAATTGTATGTTGAATGACGGAAGTATCATAAGTTTTCAAATATCCATAATTCCAAGAAAAGACATTTTTGTACATATTCAGAAGCTTGATGAAAGAAATCCTTTCCTCTGAAGTTAAATCGAGTCCTAAATTAACATTTTGTGGTTCAGACTCAGTCAGGGAAAATTTTAGGGGCGAATTTCAGCCCAAAGGCGAATTTTAAGGGGTTTTAAATTTTGATAGGGCAAATTTTTTATATAAAACCCATTTTCTATAGTTTTATAAAGTTAGCCCTATAATTATTTTAAAAATAATTAATTATTAAATATTAGCCCACCAAATTAAATGCCGATAAAACTGAAAAAATAAAATTTTCTCCCGATTTTCTTTGTCTGGCACAGACTTCAATGCCATTCGCCTGGATTTACTGATCGGAAGGAGGGGTTGGACTGATTCGCCCAATTTTTTCACTGGTTGGGGGCCGCATACCCCAAGCAATTAGACTGCAACAAGTGAAGCAATTAGACTGCAACAAGTGAACTTCGTTGGGTCTAGGTGACAGGTTTGAGAAATCTCTGTTACATGAAAACCATCGAGGATTTTCACCGAACCTGAACTTCGTTGGGTCTAGGTGCCTGGTTTGAGAAATATCTGTTACATGAAAACCATCAAGGATTTGCACCGAACCTTATCCCTTTGAAACTCATGACATACGGCGAGGGCAGAGCACACAAGAATGGGACAAACTTGGATAGTTAAACAGTCAGTAATTTTTACACCTAAGATTGATGGCACAAAACCTTACCTAATTGCTTCAGGACTGGTTTAAGTCAGGACCAGCACATTAAAGGCAACGAGGACCTTAATTTCGAAAAATCTACTTGAAGTACAAGCCCTTTGTAACCACTAGGGTTGATCAGGATTTTACCGGCTTGAGCACGATTTTATGGCTTGATGACATCCCATTGGTTTATATTTTTTTTTGGTGTTCCAGCATTAAACAATGGATAATTTAGTATCTTTATAGTTGTTTCCAGTGGATTCATGCAAATTTCGATGGACACAGGAAGACTTTTCAATATATTTGGGTGAATTGAACCCATGTTTAAAAGTACAATAGGGTTTGAAAATGATTGTTCCTTTTCTGCTTTAATCTCATGCATGGAATCCTACTAATAAACACTACATGAGATGGATTGTTACAGGGATTTATTTTGGTCACTTTGTCCGCCTCTTTGACGATTCTGAAGCAGGCTAGGATTTTCTTCGTCTCAATCTATTTGGTTGCTTTGGGGCAAGGAGGCTTCAAACCCTGTGTAAAAGCATTTGGTGTCGATCAGTTTGATGAGGACGAACCGGAAGAGAATAAGTATAAGAGTTCATTCTTTAATTGGTGGTATTTTAGTATTTCCATTGGTACTCTTACAATATTTGTTGTACTCACATATATTCAGGACGACATAGGATGGGGCCTAGGATTTGGCATTCCTGCTGTGACTATGGCAATAGCACTTCTTATCTTCTTGTGTGGGACAAAATTTTACCGGCATAAACTACCTGGTGGTAGTCCTCTTACTTGAATTGTCCATCTCTGTGCCTGGTATTACTAGCTGCTTTCCCACTCTCAGGATTTCTGAATTCGGATTCATTCAGTTTTTCAAAACAATGGCATCTCGTCCAGAGAATGTTGGGATTTTGGCTATGGAGATCTACTTTCCTACTACATGTGTCCAGCAGGTATATATGTCTCTATGCTTCATTCCTTGAATTCTTTAGAGTTAGATAGGATTTCCAATTCTTCATTCCGTGAATTCTTAGAGCTAGATAGGATTTCCAATTCTAAGTGGGCATGTGTTTTCAGTTTTTATTTTTGGGTTTGCCAATTACTGGTCCCTATTTCAATACCTAATGAGACCTGGAGCTTTGCCAAGAATGGATTATAGCCCCCAGTTCCATTGAGGTATGGGTGTAGATGAATGAATGCAGAATCTCTAAGAAACCTTTGTTTTGATGAATCATAGATCTATATTTTGTATGTTATATTCTTTTCATGCACTTTAGTGAGATCTATGGCGTGGTCATACATGTATGTGTTGGGGTATGGAAATGGAGTTCATGCGACCAAATGGATGGGGATTGAACACCACACTGGCTAAATGAGCTGGCGCTTGAATGGGTAGGGTCTGTGCTCTGTTCAGGGCACCTGGAGGTGAAATGACCTTTCAACTTCCAATTCACTTTACATGCACACACCCTTGGGAGGAGGTGATTTGGAGAGTGCCTCGTCAGTGTTTTTCTACGAGGGAGATCAGAAGCTGATCAACCACAATGACTGAAAATTCATAAGTGGAAGGGGCAGACCTCCCAACTTACCATGAGAATATGGGTTCCTAATAACCACATAGTTGCCTTCGAGCCCCGAGCTTTCGCCAGTTCAAAATCAAAAAATTGCTTAATGTGACTATTCAGTTTTAAAAATCTGGGTTGTGCTTGTAACTAGAAAGTGGTGGGATGATAAAGGAAAATTTCCAGTGAATCTGACTAAGAGCATACTCTAATGTTTTTAATTTTTTCATCCACATCGTGTCTCATATTAATCCACATTATGATAAAAAAAAATGAAAATTTGGTAGTTTTGTTTAAGCACCCATGGGATTTTGTGTCGTCTTTCTCCGTTGCATTCTGTCTTGCACATTTTTGTTTCTGTAGCTTGTACTTGTATCATGTAGACACTCATCCTTGCAAAGCCATCCCATTGAGAAAATTAGGAAAGCTGTTGAAGACACGGCTTTAAGCTTGATGTCATAGTCTGTTGTTGTGACTTGGCATCTGAAACAACTTGATATGGCTTTATGTTTCTCTATTAGCCTCAAAGTTGGAATACACTATATACTCACTCATATTATATCATTCCAGTGATATAAACTTGTTTTAGAGTAGGAAAAACTTCACTAGCACAATCCGAATATATGAATTTGCACAAGTCATTTTTCCAACTTCTTCCAAAAATTAAACAGTATTTTAGGTTATAACAAATTCCAATGTGGCTGTTGCTTTTGCTATAGGGAAATTTACGTTATACTGCTCTCAAAGTACTACATGCTAAATCATAAAAGGTCTGGGTTTTTCCAAGTAATTGGGGGTTTTCAAGCTACCGAGCTGCCCTGCATGCTAGTTCAATTTTGACATGCCAACCTCTTTTTAATGATTAGGGACCATTTTTTGTGAGGCTGATGCTCTATAATACACAAGTGGAATGACTTAATGTTCAACTCAGAAATTGCTTAATAACTAAATATTGAAGAATTAATCAGGTGCCCAAAACTCAGAAACCTTAATATGATTCAATCACGAGGAAGAGATGATTCTTTATATAAGTGACATGTAAATATTCTTTGGTCATTCTTCCATACAAGCTACAATATATGCCCAAAGATATCCCTCAGAAATCCTTATATTATTCAATCACGAGGAAGAGATGACTCTTTATACAAGTGACATGTAAATATTTTTTTTGCCAGTCTTCCATACAAGTTACAACATATTCCTAAAGATATCGCAACTGGGTTAATGTCCTTATGATTCCTGATTTGAGAAATCAAGCTATAACTAGGTAAACCATAACCTGAATTAGCTGTTGAATTGACCATATTCTTCCAATCCACTGATCTCTTATTCCAGGTGCTTCAGCATACTTAGTTTCTTGAAGATTCAGGCTACCTTATTGTCAAATTCACCGCATGTAAAATATCTTAAAGATTTATATTGATGGTCTAGTTTGCCTTTCCCACTATCTAGAAGAAGAAGCGTTAATCTACTTACTCACTGGCTGTGATTACCAGATTTTCATTTTCAATGCATTTAGGCCTTTTGATTTGTTGGTCATTGTGTTCTCCTTTAGCTGTATGCATCGATATCCATGAAATGTTTTCTAGTTCTCATTTTTCTAGTTAAAATAATTTGTTTACTTTTTTTGGTTCCTTAATTGCAGGAGGACTTGGAAACTTTTGATGGAGTAAGTAAAGGAAAATATACAATTGGTCTTGGAAGTACTGCATGACTTTCTGCACTGACTTGGAAGACGTTATTTCTATGAGGTAAGAACAATATTTCCTTAAATCTTGTATGATATTTGACAATAACTTTATAGATTTTTTCACTGCCTAATACCGTTGAATTTCAGTTCATTCACTGTTTCATGCAGGCATATTTTGAGGCCAGTCTACATTTTTTTCTTGTGTATGGTAGTAGAATAATATTTCCATAAGATAGAGATTATCTCATGCTTGTTTGATATTACATATTTTTCTTCCTACCGATTTTTATGAGCTGATTCCTCATATGAATGCTTGCAGTTTGACAGCGGTAACGTCACTTTTGGAAAAATATAAAATTGATCCAAAACAAATTGGTCGTTTGGAAGTTGGAAGCGAAACTGTTATTGACAAGAGGAAGTCAATAAAGACATGGTTGATGCATATTTTTGAGGTTTTTTCCCCAATTCACTAAACTCATTATCAAAATAGCTTTACAGCTGCTTTATGGAATTCACAACGATGATAATTAAAAGCCTACATGACTTCCATCTTTGTCTTTGAAAAGATAGTTTAGAGATATGCAGGTTTTCAACCTTCCAATGTTTGTATGCTCAACAAAATTAAATCATGGGATCTTAGCGTCCATCAACTTCAATTTATTTCTATATTTTTTCCGCAGTCAGATTATTTTTAAAAAATATCATTAGATTATGTTTGCTGCACATTTAAGGTAGGAAAATTCATTTTGAATATGGATTTTGCAATTTATGATTTTCTGGTTTCTTCATATTTCACTTTTAAACCTTGGAGAAGAAAGGAAGAACAAATTGGTACTTAAGTGAAGACAGCCTATATTTTAAATGGTCCCAAATCTTTCATTACACTTGTCTAGGTTCAATTTAATACCCCATCTTCTGTTTGGCTTTTGTTCAGATGTTATTCATTCTACAAGGACTTACACATCTCCCTAAAGAATGGCTGTTGTAATGGTTGCAAGTCATTTTCTCTTCCTTCTAGTTTCCAAGCGACATTCCATATTCTATTCAGATTTTGTTGAATTGTTTTTTGTGAGGATTTTCCCATATCTAAAATGTTGGGCTGCCTTAGTAATCTCAAACCTTTCCCTCTTTTGTAGGTTTAATGTAATATACCATTATCTGCTCAAATTTTGCTGAAATGTTTTTTTTATTCTTTGAAGACTTGGACATCTCCTTAAAGTTTGCCTGTCTTAAAGAAATCCATCTTTTCAAGCAATCATCATTTGAGAGAGATGCATTGGTTTTTATGTCCAGCTAGTTCTGCAGATACTCAACAACACTACTCAGACATTCCCTATTATGATGTGTGCTTGTGTCATATACTAGTCAGTCCTAATGAAATGAAAACTAAGATTGTTCCAGATCTATGAGACTGGCCATTACCACAGGAACAAGGTTAGGGTGAAAATAAATGGCCTTCTATAAAATTATAGCAAATAAGACAATAGATTACCTTGTCACAATTATTACAGTCTTTTTCTCAAATTCAAAATTTTCTTCTACTCTTCTTATTGAAAATTTAAAGACCTAACATTTGTTGCTGCCCTATCCCAAATTTCCTGGGTTGTGTGAATCTTACTTACAAATCCATTTTAGCACAATAGGCTTACTAGGGTTGAGTTTGCAGTGGTGATTGATTAGCTTATGAAATCTCAACTGTTTTGCTTGAGGCACTGAAAAAATACATTATTCACGAGTACTCATATTTGCCACAAGCATAATTGTAGATTTCATATAAAATTAAAATCAAACACACTAGAAATTTCCTCAGCATCAATGTTGGGTTCAAATCATCCAAGATTATATTTTTACAATGAAATCTACTGCAATTGGTTTTGATTCTTGAATCAGAAAAAAAATATATCTTTGGACATCTTCACCCTGAAAAAAGGTTCATCTCATATCAAGGAAGATGGACCCCTCATATCCAACAGATCATATGCTTGGATTTATAGTCATTATCATATTTGTATGTCTCATTTGATATAGATCTGATGGTATCATCATAGAAGAAAGTAAATTTTAAATACGGCATTGATCTTCCCTTCAATTTTTTATTTTTTAAATGATTTTTTCCCCTGTAAATAGTCATTCCAGTGCTAATTTTCCTTGTTTTGTAAATTTTACAGAAGTGTGGTAATACTGAAATTGAAGGCGTGGACTCAACAAATGCATGCTATGGAGGAACTGTAGCCCTATTTAACTGTATTAACTGGATTGAAAGCAGTTCTTGGGATGGAAGATATGGTCTTGTTGTAGCTCAGACAGTGCAGTATGATCTGTTCTCTCTATTATGGGTTTTCTTGCAGTTTGAAGAATATATTCTTAGGAAATTTGAAATTATACTTTTATGGAATGCATGCATTATTGAAATATACTTATAGGCATAACCCGACATTGGAGCTTCATACAGAATAACCAGAGTTGTTAAGAAACTGTTCAGTGGTATTTAGAATATTCAGTGCTTTAGATTTCATTGATTATATGCTTGCATCAATAGTCATTGTTACTTTTCTTTATCCAAATCAGCTCTTACCAGTGTTTAAAACAGAATCATCTCTTATCAGATCTAAATTTTTCCCATAATATCTCTTCTTATTTTTAGAACAGAAGTTATATTTCTCTTTGATTGCTTATTATAGCATATTTGCTCTTCTGGCAGGACTAAGTCAAGAATGACAATTAAAGGAGGCAGTGTGCATAGGTTGGCCATTATTATACTTGGTAATATTTCCCATAAAGAGTGGTGCATGCTTTCCTTTGGGTGCTTTAATGATAATCTAGGCATTCCTCCTCATGCAAGCAGGGTGCATTCTCCTAGGAATCTAATTGTTTTATTAGGTCCACTTTGATCGTAAACCTTTGCACTCTCCTTCTGTCATAAAAGTAAGACTAGGGAGTAGTTTAGTTAGGTCAGTTTTGTAGCTTCTGTGAATAAAGTGATTTTCTGTAGTGGTCGTAGCAGAGTTTTCTTTCAGACATGGTGTGAAGACAGTAGTGGGTTTGACGGTTAGATCTTGTCCTTTATATTTTTTATATGATGTATTGTAGTTTATAGCATACATTTTTTAGAGTTCTCTCTAAGTATTCCATGTCAGCATTCAGGGTTTCATATATGTCTATGGTGAACTGTTACCATGAACTCAAAATCTTAACAATATCCACATTATCTGTGTTCAAAAGAGAATTTTGGCTTCACGTCAATGTTGGCAGGCTAAAAAGTATCTACAATTTCATTACTACAATTCTCAGAAAAATAAGAGAGCTTCTGCCCTGTATTCTAAAGGAAATTCAAAGAAAAAAGGGTAGGATATGGTAGTAATTCAAGTAGAGTGCATAGAGCATCCATGATCTTATCTTCCAATGCATGATTAAATGACTATCATTGCAATTTTTTGATACAACACCCTTGTGACAATAACCTTTTGTATGACAATAATCCTAAAGTCTTCATGATAGTCCTCCTGTGGGCCTAACTGAAGTATACCTGCGGTGAGTAAGTTCTGAAGATCATACAGTTTCGGTAAGCACAAAGATCTTCTAGAGTTTGCTGGCATGATATTATAGTCATTGACACTGTCTTGAATGAGTGGTTTGCAGAACAAGGCCAACAACCTGAAGGGATCCTAAAAGGCATCAAAAATCCTAAACCTTGTGGTACACTGTTGATAGCAAGAAGCTTTAGAACAAAAAGGCATCATCACACTTAAGGTATAATTCTCATTGACACATGCAAAACAGAGAATAGTAGGTAGGTTGCTTCAAATGCATTCGATCAATGTATGATACTAGCTAATATAACTTGACCAGAGACTTTAAGTTTGTTTGAACAGAGACGTTAGAGGCACCACTGAGAGTGATGATGACAATAATCAATAAGACAGTAACTTTGAATTTAATGACTAAGAGAGCTTGATGAGTTGAGCAATAGAAATTAGATAGGCTAATCAGCATAATGTTTTTAGGCAGTGAAGTGTAGGAGGAGTGTAGGAGCAGTGACTATGGACATTTGGAGCAGTGGTGGTGGCAACTGTAGTTGTGAATGGCGGCAATAGTTGCAGGAGCAATAATGGTGTATGGTAGCAGCAATAATGTACATGTAGAGTATATTGGTAGTAGATGATATCTAATATTCTCACCTCTGGATATCTTTGTTTGACTCATGGATGCTTTGATATTAAATTGTCTGCACATCTTGATAGCTTAGATTATATTGGTTAATAGTGTTCCTCAATATGGAGTAATCCCCTGGCAATTTAATATGCTTGCAGCTTCCAATGTGATTGCCTAATGCATGAGGAAAGGTCTATTTCTCATCATGAACCCATGCTTGACTGATTGTTCTAATGACCTCACACCTATTATAAATAACATATTTTACTTATTCATTGTCCTTTTAAATTGCTGCAACTGCTAACCATCCGATTAGAGTGACTAATTGGTTTGTAACTATTGTGCTTGAAATATCCATCAATTAGTCAAAATTACTAATCACATTTATAGCCATGTCTTCCAAAGAGACACTAGTCCAACCAATTTTGTTCATTTTTTCCAAACATGGCTTATCAGCCAGTGTTAGCATCCAATTTGGCGTGTCATCTTATTGTTGAGGAAACACTGGCAAATGCCCTTGCAGTTTTTATGGTATGTTCAGAACTTGCATGTATCTCGTAACTTGTAAGATAAAATGTTTGGAAATTACCCTAGATCACTAGAACCCAGCTGTGAGCAATATTTTAAGTGGTTGAATCTTGATAAAAAATGTGATGTTGACCTTTCAAGCCCTAGCGATAATGTTGGTACCAAATAAGCATGGACTTATGCATGAGCCTTAGGCTTTGCAAGCTCAAAGTCAAAATTATTTTCCTTCAGCTGCTTTTAATTTTTTATAGTGGGAATCCATCTTTTGGATAAATGGTAGACCTGGGAATAATTTGTCTCACCTTCCTTTACTTGAATGAAGAATGTTACATTTTGTAATCTTGATAATTGCATGAAGGCCACATCAATATCAATAACATATGCAAACCAAATGCAAGGAGGGAGCATGCCTGTCAGGATTTCAACAGCTCCATGTAGCTGATAGACCACAGCTCGGCTGATTCTCAGCTACTCTAACTTTAAGAGGAAGTATATTTTAATATTGCAAGTTTCTAACTTATAATTAAATAGTAGAAAAAAAAATTTACCCAAGCTTTTGTATTCAGGTGTTTTGATCTGCTTGAGATGTGAATTCACATGTGAATGGTTTTGTTCTATGTGATAAATAAACCAGTGTGCATTTAGTTTGAACAAGTTGCTGATAATTTTTTGGGAACATTACGTTGTGGTTTATCTTTCAATTGAGTAAATCTGTAAAATGTACAAAGATAAATGAACAATTAATGACATTGCTAATAGGAATTTCTAAATGAGAAGTGGTAAAGGGCTTCACTTTTACTTGTATTTACTAATGGAGTCAAGTGATTTATGTAAAATAATAGTGTATTAAGTGGATGTGATAATAACACCCTGGATCTGTGACGTTTCTGCAACGTGAAGGTCAATAATTGTGACCACTTTGTATTTGTTTCTAAGTTGATTGACAGTTGCCCATCTGTTTTTTGACACAAATCTACAATTGTGGCTAAAATTATAAATGTTATTTACATGATCCGATGGCAAAATCAAACATGTGTCATGATATAATGATATCATCAAACAATTTGATATATGATATGATGCCACCATGAAACATGTTCCATATGACCGAACAGCTTCTTAAAACTTCCAAATGTCAATAGCCACAGATATTTTTACCAAAATTGGTATTATTGTCTGCAATATGGTAAAATAAAACTTAGGAAACAAATAAACTATTCCTATTAGCAGAGAGAGAATGCACTTGATCAAAATGTTTGCTATAGTTCTACCTTCGCAGGGCCTGTAATCACATATCATTTGCAATTTCCATTCACAATGAAGCTTATGACCTTTCCATTCAATAATAAATCCTTGTATTATCAATTTTCAAACCTTGGAAGGGCCCCCAGGGCCTGTAATCACATATCATTTGCAATTTTCAAATGAAGCTTATGAACTTGTCATTCAATAATAAACCTTTGTATTATCAATTTTCAAAAAAAAATTATGTTGTCCTGGCTGTAGCTTCTATACTAACAGAGTTTTTCTACTTACACAAACAACTTGTTTATAAAATGGCAATAATAGCTGTGAATGCCAAAGAGGCACTAGTCCAGTCGATGTGGATCTGTATTTCTATTGGCTTCTCCACTAGTGACATGTGTTAACATGTCTATTGGCTCAATATCTTGCAATTGATTGAGTAATATTCAGTTCGTATTGTATAGTCAAATATTTCCTTGTATCTACCAGTTGAAAATGATTCAGTCAGTCACTGCCCTTGTAATATAAGAAATTGACTTTCTTTTCGTTATTTGTGGTAAACAATAATATTTTCAGTATATTACTGTAGGCCATACAATTACAACCATACATGTATCCCTTGGGAAATTTAACTTTGCTCATGTCCCATAAATTCTTCACCCCGCACAGGCCATATGAAAAATTACCATAATGAAGTCCTGTGACATTGACTATCATAGGGGAGGGACTGAGTTTCATAAAAGTAATATCGTCATAAAGACCGCAACTCAAAGAAGATGGCAAAAAAAAAAAAATTATTCCTCAAGCTATTATAATCCTGCTATATGGAGTATCTGGAGGAAAAAACCTATTCAAAATAAACGTGCCTGTCTTCACCTCTAAGAGGGAGCAAAACCAACAAATCCTGTCCTGTGTAGAATCTTGTGACTGTCTTTATCTATAGATGGTGAAATTGCATTGTCAATTGAGGGGAGACCTGAGGCCATGATAACAGTGTTGTATGTGGTTAGGATGGATAATGAGACCATGAGCAATCTTCAAGAAATTCTCAGTATAAAATTCTAGCTTAGGGCTGAGAGGCTACAGTGGGAAATACTATGTGATATAAATGAACTGTTGATAAATGTGATGGTGATTCCTTAATGGCCTGCGACCAGGGAGGGTGAATTGATAGATACTTTAAAATAAAATAATAAAAGGGGCAAGGGGTGATCCTTGGGAAAGTCATGGTCGTGGGCAAGTGGCAATCCTTGGGAAATCATGTTAGGGGTGTGGGCAAGGGACGATCCTTGGGATTTCATGGTAGGGGTTTCAGGGAATAAATTCCCATTTTGGGTTACAAAAGGAAAAGTACTAGAAGTTTTTCCTGTTCTAGGATGCTTAATTAATTTCCTTGGGATGTAAAGCTTTTCAATATAGTGTCTCATCTTTCCCTTTCAAGCAATGTTAATACTGTCAACTCTGGCCATTCCAGCCTGAGGTTTGCTTCCCAGGTTCTCTGCTATTAGGTCATTCTCTCCCCATCAATAAGCTTCTCTACTCTGTGTCAACACCTCATTCATGATGAGGTGGCATTCACGTGGTGGAGCCAAGCTACGCTGAATGGAACTACCATTGCTTACATGAAGCTTCCTATTATCATCAATCAAGAAATGAAGCTCATTCCCTTTCCCTTTCCTGCATCTAGATCACCCTAATGGAAGATAGGGGTTTATTACCCCATTTAGAGTTTGCATTGATGTTTTCCAATATATTTGCAGCCTTATTTTCAGCCCATAGATAATGATTGAAATCCACTTCTTGCAGGTAGTCGTTTAATCTAGTTGTCTTTGCAAGAGGAGTAACCAAAAGCATTTACGGATCAGGTACTCCCATGGATTTTAGTTATGTGGCATATTGATGATTATGTTAGAAACTCTTTTACGGTCACATGTTTGATCCCTAAATTTATTCTAGTATGGATGTCTTTCATGACAGTCAGAATTGCGGCCATATTTTTTGTGATTATGCCAATGTTATGGGTGTACATATGGACAAATTTCACCTCATGATTCCCGATGAAGCCTCAATTCCAGGTCTGTTGAGATTGCCTTTGGAGATGGTGTCAAAGTTGAATTTGAGGGATGAGGAATGGAGGGGGATTCTATGTTTCCTTCATATTTATCTTTTCCTTGCTGATCTATACTGAGTCCTTAACCAAGATTCCCCATTCTGCCAGTTTTTGGCCATGCGCGGGTGAGATCTGCAACTCTCCTCTCCCCAAGTTTTACTTCAATGGTCACCTTTATATTTCTTTCGATTCTATGGTAGACTTTTTTTGTTATGCCCCTTGCATGTATTCCATATTATGAAACCAAGTGCTATGTCCCCATGGCATGCTCATAAGTTCAAGTCTAAAAGCTCCTTGGGCCAGCGCTTAATGAAACTTTAGATCTCATATATTTTCCTAATGCTTCTCATATTTGAAACCGTGTCTCGACTCTCAGCAGCATCCAGAGATGTCACAATGGAGAAACAAGTGGTTGATTCTCGATATTTCCCTAAGCGGTCTGGTAGAGTTTGCATCTCAAAGACCCAATGTATCCTACTTATGCATAGGTTTTGTCATGTCAGTGTACATGAAGGCTGCGACCTTGGGCCAATATGTTGGATTCCAAGACTTGGTCCAAATTCTGTCTCGAAAACTGGTTTGTTTGTGTTTGGTGGTGCATAATATGTGGCATCGAGTGCCATTTTTTCATAGGCATGGATCATAATAGTCGGCCATTGAGGAGGGAGGTTGAGAAGAGACCCAAGGCCCAACCAATCTATGGTATGAAGTATTTTGGGCCTTTTCCTTTCACTTTTTGACCTAATCAAAGGGGATGACCTGGGACTATGAAATGATACCCCTGAAAGTCTCAGGCCAATAAGATGGGATGAGCAAAGATTGAGATTTGGCTCTGAGTGCTTCTTTCAAAAATAGAGTAAGGCATCTTTGGTCTGAATAGCAAAATAAAGTGGATAGGGAGACTCGGGCCAATATGGGATGAGAAAAGATTGAGATTTGTCTCTGAGTACCATATTTCACGAATAGAGCAAGGCACATTTGGTCAGGATAGCAAAGAAAGTGGAAAGGGATCCCCTGAATCCTATAAAAGACAATAACAATGACATTTGATCTCATATTTAAAAGGGTTTTTGATTATGAGATGCATTTCTACCTCAGTTTCTTGTAAGTGACATAACCCACAAATCCTGTCTGAGTCTTCCCTGAGTTGGCTAGGAGCTCACTTTCTTTCAGCTTATCCTTGGCTATTTTCTAATTCTTTTACTGTGGTCTACTTTTTGGGCTTTTAGGTGGTTTGATTTTGATAACCAGTTCTTTGAGAAGACATTTTCTTCAAATTGTATTGCAACTACCTATGTTGTTCTTCATTCTGGAAAGATTTGCTCATCTTCCAATACGAGTAGACCCAGATCATTGTCTGCATCCATTGTATAGCACAATTTCCTTTTGGGGTTCCTCCTGTCGCTTGTAATTTTGATGTATTATTTGTCCCATTGTATCTATTGGCTTCCCTCATCTTGGGACTTCTATTTCTCCTCTTAATTTTTCAAATCTCTAGTTTAATTAGCATAGGTATTCTCCAATTTTTAACTATATCTTATGCTTTTGGTCAATGTTGCAAACATTTGGATAAAATCAGTAATCGTTTTAGAAAAAAAAAAAAAAAACCAAAAAAGAAAAGAAAATATTGGTAAAAAAACATAAAAATTGAGAAAATATTGGTAAAAATTGGCAAAATTAAGATACCACCAAATAGGCCAAAAAATAGTGATAAAATTGGGATGTTTGCAACAATGTTTTCGATGGGGTGTATCTTAATCATTTCACGTTATTTTACCTTTTTGGTTGGAATTTGTGATATTAGCCATTTCATGTTATTACTTTTTGGTTGGAATTCGTGATATTTTTTGTTTGGGAGATTGTGAATTTTTGTTGTTTAAAATGTGTTTTTGAATGTATAAATAGATTCAGTGCCCTGAAAAGCTCTGGGGCACTTGAATTGTGTAGATTATAAAACTCAAACTTAAAATTCCACGAATAAGGTAGAAATGTTTATGAATAAGAAATGTTTAAAACTCAAACTGCCATGCCTGGTAGAAATTTTTATGAATAAGGTATTAGAACATAACTCTCAATTCCATTTGATGACCAATTAATCATGGTTTGCTCTTGCATTGTTTTCTGAATATGTACATGTGGTTGCAGGAGATCAGAATGGAGGATTTATTACCCATGAGTTGCCATTTTCAGAGATCAACAAAGCTTTTGAACTTTTGTTGGCAGGAAATTGCTTGAGATGTGTTCTCCACCTCTAACTCCCACTATAAATTGATGACTGTTTGTTTTTGACATTTTGATTTGAATGGCATTCGCTCCAATAAAATAATTAGAATGAATAAGATGATCTGTTGAGCATAGTCTCAGTGTTTGTGACAACGATTGCTAAATAAATTATAAATTTGTTTAAAATGGCGGTTGACAAATAAATTATAAGCTTCCTAATCGGAGGAATGTACAAATAGTATTTATAATTGTGTGATAGACCACGACATTGTAACAAAGATTCATTTGCTAGTAAAGGATACGTGGGAGGTTGTTGCCCATTCAAAATGATATTTAATCACTAAATAATAATTATAAAATTGAGAAAACTTGTCATAAGGGGGTCCAGTTATGCGACCATTAGGCTTTTATAAAGAATGTTAGACTAGTTATGATAATGACAAACAGCTTAGACTATCTTTTATGTAATATTTTATTTTAGTAAATTCTATTATGTTATGGTGGTATGTGGGGATTATGGTTTAAATATTTTAGGATGATGATGACCGTTTTATTTAAACATCCATTGAAATTAATTATGTTGTTTTTGTGGACTTCTTTTTACTAATATTGTCATATAATTCTATTTAGTAATTTTATTATAATATGGTTATGGTTTGATGATGGTAGTTAATATTTATTGGAACTATATTTTATTCATTAGATATTAAGAAAGATAAGGAATTATTCAGTTTTTTTGTTAAATAGTAAGAAAAACATTCTAAGATTCATATAATTTTGATAAATTAGAAAGTTAAGAATGTTGGTATTGTGACAAATATTTTGAAATTGTGATGTAATATGGGTGTACACAAAATATTTTAATATAAATTGTTTTTCATCTTCAACTCTCTTTTTTTTCTTTTTTCTTTTTTCCCTCGAAAAAAAAAACCTTAAATTTTGTTAATGGTATAAAAATTATATTTTGTAGACACACATAATGTGTGTGCATATAGGATCAGAAAGTACATGATAAAGCTAAAAAGAATAGAAGGAAAAAGAAAGATTTTTTTATGACTAAGAACTACAGGGAAAATAACATCAAAAGAAACAAAGAAAATAAAGTATGACAACTAGAGCTAATATTTTCATTTTTTTTTCCTTTTTTGCACTTTTTTCCAACCCTTAGGATTTGGTTCAACAAGAACCAAAGTCAATTCACGTACCACTCGTGGGACTCCTTTGTTAGAATCCAAGCTCTCAGAGACATGAGCTCTCTTTGAGCCCCTAATTCCATCCAATGTTAAAGAGTCCTTATGATCCTTTCCTTTCTAATGAATGGTGGCAATTTCTTGTTGAACCATAGCGTCCACATTCAGCGTGTCTCCCTATTTGGCCATATCAATCATTTCTTCTTTTTTGAGTTGACTTTCCTTGTTATCTTCTTAAATCAATCAATATATCTTCTTCCTTTTTGAGTGCTTGAATAAAAAAGCACTCAACCTTCCATGTTTCCTCAAACTCCTCTCCAACCTCAATATCAGTGCTAGTAGTAGCATGAGCAACAAAACTACACTTAGCAGAACTAGAACGCATTTTCCAAACTGCACGAGAACTACGTCCCTCACGAGTCACCATGTGCCATGCTTGGTCTCGGTGGTTCGCTTCCTTCAACTCCTGGTTCAACTACCATATCTTCATTGGAACCAACACACCGAACTCCACTAGACAACGATTCACCAATTTGTACTAGTGATTCGCCATTTGTACTGGTGATTCGCCACAATTTTACAATATAATATAATCTCGTGAGAGATTCGCCAAAAAATTATATATACATATTATATTATTAATAAAATCGCCTTCCATTTTTCCTATGTATCATGGGGATTCGCCCATTTATTATACATATAAATTTAGGGGGGTTCTTAAAATTTTCCCTGGACTCAGTGCCAAGATTTACTAATTCAAACTTCAAAGTAGAACTTTGAAGTTTGGCATTGGTAACCTTTTTTAATCTATCTTTGATATCATATAGATCTTCAAGTTTAACTACAAACCTAGGAATAAGATTTTCATTTTATTTTGATGTGTTTTGAAGATCATGATCACTTTCATCAATGATTTGGTCATCATAAGATTTTTCTGAAGTCAAGAAATTTAAGATATCTTCATCATGATAGAATACTCTCCAATTGGTGACATTATCAGGTACAGAAGGTCGAAAAATTAATTTAACTGAAAACCTATCTGGACTATAATCCTCAGCTGGGAGAAGCTTAGAAGCAACATTAGCTAATAAATTCGCTGTTGAATTCTGATTTCTAGGGATAGAAGAGATGTTGAATGCTAAAAATTGAGTGGTAAGATCTTGAACAAGGGATTTATAATGTTTAGGATGATCTGAAAGACAATGGATAGTGTTTCTTACTTGTCTGATAACAATTTCGGAATCACCATACACTTTCAGGTATTTAACATTGAACCCTATTGTTTTATAAAGCCCTTAGATCAAGGCTTCATATTCAGCAGTGTTATTCGTACACTCAAAATCTAGTCTACATGACAGCATAGTTTTTTCTCCCTCTAGATCAACTAAAATGCATCCAGCTCCTGCGCCATCATTGGATTTTGATCCATAAAAATACAAAGACCAAAATAAAGACTTATCTACAATTTTATTTACAGATTTATCAAAACAATTAACGCATATTGAAGAATAAGTTTGTGAAAAATTTTCAATTTATGAAGTAAAAGTATTTACAGAAAAAGGTGATTAAGGTGCTGTGAAATTTCCAAGGAATGATTCTAACCTCCGAGAATGTTGTTATTAAAAGCCATAGGTTCATTTTCTTGTTCAAATTCTGTCACATTATGCATCATGTGTGTTTCTCTCTCAACCTTGATTTGATTCGGTTTCCCTTTGTGGGGAAGCCACATGTGAGAATAATCAGTGGTGATATAACCATTAAGTTTTGTAGACCAATCCCTGCTTAATATCAATCCATAAAAATCAGGAATATCTGCAATTAGAATATTAATTCTTTGGGATATACTGGGATCAGAGGCTAACCTAATAGTGACTGAATTGATTCTCCCACAACTTGTACTTTAGTCCGATCTAATTGAACAATATGTACTACGGATTTTTGGGTTTAAATGTTTAATTTTGAGCAGAATGAAGTAGGAATTATATTTGATGATGCTTCTGAATCTATCAAGAAGTTGTGTAAATTCTTGCTATAGATCTCATAAGTCAAAATAAAAGGAGGTGTCTGAGAATTGGATCTTTCTCCAATAAGAACAGTATCAGTAGCATCTACTTTATCTGGTGGCTTACCTGATCCTTTGGCTGCTTTTGCAACTACACCACTTGGTAGAGGAGAAATAGGTGTTTCATTTAATTCTTTCAATAACAGCTTCTGTTGATGTTTGAGTTTGTTGAGTTCATGCAAAGAAATATTTGCTCTGGTTTTCTTCATGTCTTCAACAATGTTATAATCCATAGAATCATACACTACCAGAGTCTTAGATGTTGTTGTAGGAGGATTAGAAGACGATGGTTGATTTTGAGTAGGCAAAGGAGAAGCTTTCTTTACAGGAGTTTTATCTTTGGCATTTAGAGTTGAACTTTTCTTCTTGGGGATTGTTTGAACAGGTTTTGTTGTAGATTTACTTCTAGTATTTACTGACAGGGCTTCTTGTTCCTTTTCATTGTCCGATTTAGGCAAAATGAAATCCCACATCCCATGTAATTCAGCTATTTCTTATTATTTTTCTTCTTCTGATAATGGAGGTCTATCTTCTTCTTCATCTTCTTCTAGATCTAATTCTGCATTGGATATTGAATTGGGTGGTTTAGATTCAGTTTTAGGATTTATTTTAAAGTTCCTAAAAGATATTTTGGTGGAAGTTTCTGCTACTTGTTTTTTAATTTCAATCATTTCATTGGACAAAGTCTTTAGAACTTTCTGTAAGCCTTCCATGTCATAAGGATCCCTAGGTTTTTTCTTCTTTGAATCGTCCTTGAAACTAACTTTTTTGGATTTTCTTTCCTCATTAGCATTCTTTTTATCCAAAGCAATGATCTGTCACTCTACTGCAATTGCTTCCTTCATATTCTCAGGTAAGGTAGGTTTAGCAGCTCTATCTACAAAAATGGCTATATTTGAAGGCAAAGCTGTTATATACCATTCCCTTCGGACTTTCTCACTGGGTTTTGAGGTTGTAGGAATTTTATTCAAAAGTTTGATGAATCGGGAATTAAAATATTTGATGGGTTCTTTGGATTCTGCTCTCAAATTGGAGAGATCGTTAATTAGAGTTGTTATTGATCTATCATCTCCAAATTTGGTTAAGAAATGTTCCTGGAAAATATCCCAACTTGTAATAGATCCTGATGGTAATGAAAAATACCAGGATCCTATTTTCCCTTGTAAATTATAAGGGAATAACCTAATCACAACATCTTCATGTTGTACTGCATTTAAATTTACAAATAACATAAAGTTATTAATGTGTTCTTCTGCTTGTATACCAAGGTCAGGATTAAATTTTGGCAACCTTTTTTCAGGATGATCTGGCAAATCACGCAAAGTTGCAGGCATTTCAACAGCTCTGGATTAGTCCATGGTCTTTGTGCCATTGTTGTGATAACGGTTGAGGGACTTGAAGAGACAACTGGTGTTTGAGTAGAGGTTGTTGGAATAATTGTACTCTTCTGGGCTTCAGTTTGGGAAGTAGATGAGTGAGTTTGTGATGAAGAAATAATATCACTGCCTGATTCCGACGGTGTTTTTCTGGTTTTAACTCGACTAGGTAAAGGAATTTCCTTTGGAGGAATACCAAGTTTTTCACTTTGTGACCTAGTAAGAGATTTTGAAGATATGAATTGTGAAGTAACACTACCTTCGGTTAATTCAAAATCTTCTAAATATAATTAGAACTCTTGGAGTTTATGAACTAAAGCTTGTATTTCAGGGGACTCACGAGGTTGATTGTCTGACAGATCTAAATCTTTGGTAGTGGGTGTATTGATGTTCTTCTCAATTTCTTCTCTGGAGATTTGAGATGTAGAGGAAATTGAAGAAGGTGATGACGGTGAATTGCTCTTGGAATGGCCTGTGGATTTGGATTTAGATGACATTCATATCTTAGGCCCTCCCTCTAGCGCCAAAAATGTTGAAGCCTCAAAAATCGTTTCTTCAAACATTGGGGGAAAACCACCCAGTCCAGACCTTAGAACAGCTCCTTATCCGTTTGGGATGGTGGCTCCGACTGGATTTATAGGACTAGTTTCCTAGTAATGAAAAATATTGGTGATGGGTTGTTTGTGCAAGTGAATAACGGAACTAACTAACTGAGCTACTATGTCTAACTTAATCTATGACTTGCAAATAATTCTAAAACTAACCCAGGTATTAAATATGAATACGACTTAAAGATTGTTTCAATTAACAAATAACCATGAAAATGTATTATTTACTTAAAAGAAAGATGCAATATCATATAATGATAACTCTGTTTAAGAAATTAAACAAATTTATAATAGCACATCACATTGATAAATTTATATCGTTTACACACACTATGAAAATATGATATCCCTCTATCTTCAGAAATGATATGATAAATAAATATTTGAGAAACAAGTATATATAAGCGATAGCAAATTTTAATGAGAATATTTCATCACATAAAGAAAACAAAATGAAATCAATAGAAATACCAGATACATTTAATATATTCCTGATGCAATTTGATATTCTGATCCTGCACTTTAACTTAGAACAATCTTTAAGGTACAGAAATGCAACTCTCAAAAATAATTCACCATGAAATCACAGGAATCTTGTGCTTTAACTTAGAACAATCTTCAAGGTACAGAAATGAAACTCTCAAAAATAATTCACCATGAAATCACAAGATATGATCCTTTATAAAAAATAAGATAGTCAAGGAGTACAGAAATGTATTGTCCAAGCCCAAAATATTACAAATTCAGGACCCTTTCTAAAATGCTTGAAAGGGGTTTAAATAGGAAATTCAAAAACAAATTAACTAAACTATTGCTAAGAAAGATCATCGGAGATCCAAAAATAGAATTGCAATCTTCAATAAAATAGATTCATTGGATTTCCATAATATCCAATGTGAGAAGCTGGCAGATCTTGAGCATATATTTCACTTCTGTTGGATGACTCAACCTCGAATGAAATTGACTGGTGTATGTGGCATCGGAGAGCTCTGGAATGATGAAATTGATGGCATTAGAAAGGAATTTTATTGCCATCCACTAACTGTGTGGTTTAATCAAATGTGTCCATAGGACATCCCATGTAATTTCTTGTATTTTGTTGATTTTTTTATTCTGATTGATTGATTCCTACTTCCACCTAGTATCAATTTCTCTTACCCTTGGCAGCTTTCCTGGAGTACAATCTGAAATTAAATTAGCTGCATATAGACTATCATTAACCAATTGTGTCAGATTGTTCATTATAGCTCTTGCTCTTGATGTAGCACGTTCTTCTTTAATCAGTTGTGTTTCCCATTCAACAAATAAAATCTCTTTATGTGATGCTTCAATTCTAGGAAGATTCGCAATTTTACCCTGTTCTGTTTCCTGCCATGTGATAAATTCTAAAATCTTTGCATCGGCACTTTCAATTTCTAACCTTGTATTGACTGATTCGTCGATGAGAGATGATGTTATTTCACAGAGGGGTTCAGCTTGTGATATTTTCTGGCATAGATCATTCAATTGTTGTGACAACAACTTACTCACTTCAGGGGCTTCTTCTTGAACTGATCCAGTTTAGGATAATCTCTAAATTTATCCAGTTTTGCCTGAAATATTTTATTTTTCTCCTCTTTGGCAGCCTTTTCATTTTGCAGCAATGTCTGCAATTTGGATACCTCTTGAGACAACTATTGTTTTTTATTTAAAGCTTGCTGATCAAGCTTCTTCTTTTCAATACTCAAATGTTCTTCTAATTTTTTGACTCTAAGTCTTTATTATTCCAACTGCTGCTCTAACTGTAATATCTTTTGTTGATCACCTGTTGTTCTTTCTTCTAATAATGCTATCTGTAAGTCTTTTTGTTTTACCAATTGAGTGACTTCAGTAGCTTTATCTATAGTAGCTGCACTATAGGCACTTGCATATTGTGATAGTTTGGTAAGATCCTTAGAAGGATTTACTTCAGTGTTCTTCCAAACAACATTCATTAATTCAACTTGTGGAGTTGCAAGTGGTCCTTGATCAATCTTCCTTCTCTTTCTTTGTTTTCTGACAATATCCCTATGCTTAGGGCTGTAAAAGATATCCATAGGAGGTATGTCTTCAACTCTCAGCACAATTTCTTCAGATGGGTCTTCAGGAATAATCTCAATATCCTGATTGTTCATATTATCCACTTTAAGATTGTTTTGTTCTCTTATTTGCTGAGCGAATTGTTCATACTTTCTTAGAAAATGGGGAGTTATAATCATTTCAGCAGAATTTCCCTCTTTCTGTGAGGTCTTTTCTCTTTCAAGTTGATCATTAGGCTTATTACCCGTATCTTCCTTTTTAGACTGCACATCGGGCTTGCTACCTGTATTTTCCTTCTCTAACTGCACATCAATCTTTCTACCTGTATTTTCCATCTCTAACTGCACATCAATTTTGCTGGTTGTCACTTCTTTTTCTATTTTGATGTTTGTATCTTCCTTTTTATTTTGTTCTATTTCAATACTTGTATTTTCTTGTAAAGGAACCCTCAGTTGGTCAAGAGGAACTTTAAGTAATCTTTGGCTTCTGAACTGCATAAATCTATTCATATCTTCTGCTTGAAACTTAGATTTAGCTAGATCATAAACTTGGGAAAATTTCTCAATTGAGACAAATAAATCATCAAAGTCATCATCCTCATGCTCAAACTTAGAAATTTGGACCAAAGTTGTGAAATCAAAAGCTACTTTATTTGGATCATATTGTCTTCTTGGAAGAGTTGCAAGCTTAAGATCTCTTATCTTAAGGACTTCTTTTTCAGCATGCTTAAAATCATTAAGGGTATAGGTTCCACAATGGAAAGGAAAGGTAGGCCAAATCAATTTTTTGGAATTCTTTAAACACCTGTACATCCCTCTTTCTGTCAACTGATAAGAAATATCTTGAGCTAAAAGTTTATCAGGGACATATAGAGGTAATACATGAGGCTCAAAAATGCTTCCAAATACTCTAATATAAGTGAGCTTCTCTTCACCGAACCAATTTCTGATTTGGGATATGTCAAGTTTTGCCTTATAAGAGAGACGAGGAGGGGGTTGGTTAAAAATGGTCTAGTAAACAGGCAACATGTAGCCATGGAAAATTATGTATTCATGGTTCTTGAAATGGGCTTTCCACAAAAAATTATGATAGATGTGTATAGGAGTAGGATCTTGAGGAGTCCATTTCCATCCCAGAATAGGAAATTCAGAATTAAAACACAAGGCATCTAGAATATAAGCACAGAAATGAAATGGGGGAACATTTCCAGAATGCTTATTTCTCCTATAATCTAGAATTTTATTTGTTATTTTATCAGATAGAATAACTGACCAATCCATAATAACGGAACCAACAGCGGCCTCAATCAGGGGTACCATTTGAATAGAAAACCTTGCAGAATTATCACTCCCAAAAAATCTGCACATCATGGCAGCAGCATAACAATATGGAGGTGCGAGAGACTCTATGGAATACATAGCTAAGGTATCATGCTTATGTTTGTCTAGAGATTGTCTCCATTGCCTAATAGGGTCTAATTCTATCTCATTACTTGAAGTGAAATCCTCTAAGAAAGCTTTGTTGTAGATGTTCTGAGGTTCTGGAAGATGGTACATTGCCTTGATGTCTTCCAATCTAAAAGTCCCAAACATCTTTCCCCCAACTGTTACGAATGTTCTGTTTCTGATGGTGGTTTTTTCTATCACCCATCGTATTATGTCATAATATGGGAACACATTCGCTCGAGCTGCAATTCTATGAACAAAATAATTTGCCAGTTCTTTAAGGGGATTATCATCTGAATCTAATTCTTCATCCGGCATTGTCGCCTTTACTTCTGTAACGGTAGGATTTTCTGCTTCAAGAAAGTTATAGACTTATTCCCAGGAAAGTTTCCCGAGACCCTGGCATGTAGTATCCGTAACTAGCTTTATCTTGGCTGGCTTTTCTTTTGGCATTGTGGTAGTGGTAGCAGTCTTTGAAGCGGCAGCAGCTCTTGATTTCTTAAGTTTCTTGGACATTTTTTTCATCTGGTATCATTTCACTAATTCAGAAAACGAGAGGGTTTGATGTTCTACAGCTCTGCAAATGAGAAAAACCTTTCAGAAGCAGGAAGAAATGGAGTTAGAAGAACAACTTATGCGAAAATATTTTATTAATGATCCCAAATTGATTAACTCCGTATGAAAATTGAATGCCTTAAATGAAAGTCACATTCACGCATTCATAACAGAATTGATTACCATAATTTGTTTGATTTTTCGAGTTAATGATGCCCGTACAATCGAAGATCGGCAATATTGAAATCTTAATGTAAAAATGTCCTTTTGAAGCTTCAGATTGTGATAGGCCAATGAAGTGTAAATAGTGACTAGTGAAGACTGATGATTCATCGCATCGGAGTTTTCAAAAGGAACAACAAGAAAAACATCTCATGTTTTCCTGATTTGCAATATGCGATAAATTCATGTCGCATCGGATATTTTCAAAGGAATTGAGTTGTACATAATTTTCTCCAAAATGCGATTGCGATGATGGTGGGGTCCATCGCATCAGATCTTTTATAAAACAAGTAGAAGTGATGTTGCTTTTTCGAAATGTGATTGTGATTATGACATCGCATCGGAGTTTATCAAATAGACCTGAATGAAATATGATTTATTCAAAATGCGATTGTGATAAGTCACATCGCATCAGATTTTTGCAAAGAAAATATGAAAACATAACACTCTACTGATTTGTGATTGTGATTTACTTTATCGCATCGGACTTTTTAACATGAAAACTTGTATACTTTGTGCCAATGTGATATGTTAGGTCTCTGTAATTTATTAGAAATATTGGCAAAGTCCAATTACAGAAACAACATTGTTTCAACCACTTTGGGATTCTAGGATCTAGCCCTCCTAAATCTGGAGAGGGATCTCTCCAATATGTACGAAGATGGATTTGTCTTTGAAATTTAGGGTAATAATGTTAGGCTAGTTATGAAGACCAAGGGTTTTGTTTTTTTTTGGATGGTTGAGCATGAAAACTGTTTGAGGGGAGAGTTCTGGATGCAAAGAGTTTCAAAAGTGAGAAGTTGCAAGCAAAAGAAAGAGGCTTCAACCAGAAAGGTAGGTAACTGCAAGTTTTAGTCCATTGGGCTATGGAGTCATAATAGGGTTTAATCGAAATAGCAGGTTCAAGAATGGTCCATGGGGAAAGTCATCTATGTCTAGGATATTTTTGAAGATTGATTTATGGAATGAAATGGTACAACAAGAAGGAAGGTTAGACAGATGCGGAACAAAGGGCAGCCTAGGATCTGGTAAGTACTTTTAAACTAGCCAGCCTTTGACAAACACTTAAGAAGGACATGGAATCAGACTAGGATCTGGTAAGTAATTTTAAACTAGCCAGCCTTTGACACACTTTCAATAGAAAACATACAAAATAGGGGGAAACACAAAGATAACACAGAATGGTCTAAGATCTGGTAAGTACTTCTAAACTAACCAGCTTTTAACACATTCCAAGGGAAACATTCAGACAATATTTGGGAATGAAATTAGGACCAGGGCACACCATATCTTCCAGTGTTCATCTCCACTTAACTAATACTGAACATAACTTTCAAGACTGATATTTAGCTAAACAATCAGATGAGGGAACGCCAACATTCCTATGTTTAAACTGAATCAAATCATTCTCAAATGCACAGATTGAAAGAAAACATTTAGATAAATATTTCTCAGCCAGAGAAGGTTACTGATATACATTAGGTCCTAACACTGTTTAAACTGTTCTTTACAGCAGAATATGGAACACAATGTAAACGGAAACAAAATAACAAGTTACAATGAGAATAACATCACCGTCAACATAGACCAGGATCCCATAAATCAGCTTGTATTGATGCTTCAAACCAGTTACAACTTAAGTCCGATGCTATAGTTCAGCAATCATCTACACTATCCAACCTTACTAATCTAGTGCAAGCAGAGTTCCAAGGGCCAGTGAACACTATGTACAGATAGAAGTCTCAAGCTCAGAGGTGTTTCAAAGTTCTACAACCAACCCCTCACTCATCTTCTACAGCAGTATATATAGAAGGATGAGGAGGTCAAAATATCTACAATTACAATTAATACAGACTTAATGGCTTCTGGGTCTTTGAGAGGCCCAACGAAGAAACTTACATGCCCATCTTCTGTAATAAATGATTCTCATTAAAGATCAAGCTCTGTGGGAGCTTTGTGCTGTCTTTCGTGGTTCTGTGCGATGTGAGGGTTACTCTGCATGTGTGCTTTGCATTGAATTTCCTTGCAGAAGTAACTCTTTGGCTGATGGAGTGGTCTTTGTCAAACTTCCATTTACTCTAGGTATGTCTTTGGTGTACTCGCTGCAGTGTCCTGTAGATTTGTACAAAGGCGGAGTAATGATGCTCGGGCCCGCCATACCTGTGAAACAAATGCTTTGGTAGCTCCAGACTGTGGTCAAGGTGTAGAACTTCTCTGGAACAAGTTGTAGATTAAAAACAGTATGGGCACTCTGTCCTGAAGAGTAATCTGTTGATGAAGCTGTCCTGATGACTTAGTTTCTGTGCCTTGAACTCCCAGCCGCTTCATTTACATCTCTGTCCGTGAAAACTGCGTCTTAAATGGCTTCGGGAAGACTTTACAGTGCTCCCAACCCTGCTCTTGAATGCAAGTCCCGTCAAGAACTCTTTCTTGATCTTCTTCCATGATCTCTTTTCCAGAAAACGGTCCTTTTCTGTGCTCTCTGTCCCCATAGCAGGAACTGAAAATCATGGAGGTCTTCTGCAACTGATACTCTTTCTCTGCGCTTCATTTGATGTTTTTAGGTTTGGCAGGGGCATACGGCACCAAAGGCTCATGAAACCTTTGATGAAGAACGTGAATCTATACCCTGTGGAAGATTTCTCTGATGTATTCGAAGGCCGGAGGATCTTCATCCTCGGCCTATGAAATTTCTTCATTTAAGCGGAAAAAACATCAAACCCTGCAAAAAACAAGAAAATGTTATGAAATCCTACGTTTATAGGTCAATCTGCATCGGAGGGTGTGCGGAGGAAGCAGGGCCATTGGATGGCATCATCCAACGGTCGGGATTTAATCTCAGAATGGTCGAAAAGGCATGGTGGAAGGGTGATTAAATCAGAGTCGTCGATTCGCGCAAGATCGACGGTGGAAATGTGATTGCCACTGTACAATAGCTTGGTTATCGAGCGGGCACTTTGGTTAAATATCGGACACTTTGGAAGGGCGATGGTCGTTGGATGAGGGGGCCTAGATCAGACGGTTGTCGTTAATTTTGCTGGGCATCCTGGTCATGTTAATGCGCGATGGACAGTGGTTTTGAAAAATGTACAAGGGACACACGTAAGGAGGTGTACGGATTCGCTGGGCAACGGGGAAAAACCACCACCCGCCCAAAGGTGGTGCGGGAGAAACCGGGGTGGTTATGTGAAAACAGCGGAAAAAGCAATGAAATGACGTATATAGGGATTAGGCGGGAGATGCGCGGGGGACCGTTGGATCGTGGAGCAGAGGCGTAGATCAACGGCGGAGATGCTGCGGCTGGATGTAATGGGCAAAACCTTTATAAACAATGAAAAATGACATTTTCAACTTTTCAAAGGGAAAAGGCGTATTTTGTATGAATGGCAGGGGTATTCGTACGGTGGGCCCGGCGGGATCGATTGCAATCGTGGAAAGCACGATGGGCGGATATAGCGCGATGGGCGGAAAATGCGATGGGTTGATCGCATCGCAGATATTTGCGATGAATCAAACGGATGTGTAACAAGAAACATGCGCTTTGCGATATGTGATCGGCAATGGGCCATAACACAATATGACTTTATAATAAAGTTATATTATAACGTATGGCGAGGTATGAAAAAGGGGAAGTGGTTAGAAAGGCGGGGCTTTATAATACAAAGTCTTTATTCTAAAGTCCTATGGGTTATTTGAGGGGTTTTGGTAAAGCTAAAGAATGAGTCTTCAACCTTAATAAAGTGAGTTTTCATGAAGGGAAGAAGGGAACTCATGAAAAAATAGAGGGATTCATGGAGAAAAGGGGAGCAAATGAAGGTTAGTTCTTGAGTGGGGGAAAGGAAAAATGTCCTTTGCAGCAGTGATCTGGCTTGGAAATCAGCAAGATTTCTAAGTCTTTTGAAATGTAAACAGCAGTGTAGGATCTGGACAGAGGGAAAAAAAAGGCAGGAGGCCTTAAAGAGACTTCAAGAGCCAACAACTTTTAGTGATAAAATTTGCTCCTTGGAGGCTCCAAAAGTTTTAGCCACCTTTTGGTATAACAAAATATTATAGGTGGCTAACAGTGGCTCCACTTGGGGATGGTGCCTTCTTGAAGGCATCGAGAATTCAGACTTGATTTCTCTGGGGGGCTGACTTGTGCCTGATCCATTGGGTTGCTCTTCTTTTGCTGGATGATCTTGCTTTGCTCTGAAAAATAGTATCAGTTATGAAAGAATACTGGACTTCATCAATACAACTTTCTACCTACCCAATCCTACTGATCTAACATTTTTTCTTCATCAGAGTGCACTTGGATTGGAAAATTCTTTACACAACATTTTATTCTTTTGAAAGCATAAAAACTAATCTAATGCTACTCCTTATTTCTCCCTGAACTCAAATTAAACAATTGAGCTCAGATGTTTCTCTACCTAATCTACTGTCTATTGGGATTAAACTTTCCAGCAGACTTTCATTCTCTAAATTCTACAACAGAAATTTAAAAACAGTCAAGTCAAGATTAAGCTGTTTGACTTGCTGTGATCTATGGCATAAAAACAAGCTGCACATAGATTATTATTTGCAGAAAATTTAAAAATCAAAATGGAAGGCTTAAGATCTGAAAGTTTTTCATCATGGCCTTCTCTTTTCTTCACAGCTCTGTTTTTTCTTTTGTTTGAGCTGTCTCTTCCTTGTTTTCTGATTTAGATTTTGGGCAAATTAGAACCAGTTTTTCTCTTTTATGACTCAGAAAATAAAACAGTTTTGAGTCATCTCTCTTTGGAAACTTTGGTTCAGATTTTGAGTTTGTTTGAACCTTCATTTCTATCCTAATCTATCTACTGATAAGCCAAGATTGAATAGTTTGGAAAATCGAATTCACTATCCTATCAGCAGAAAATTTAAAGCTAATTAGTCAAGATTAGGCAGTTTGACTAACTAGAAGTGTGTTTTGAGGAGTGGCATTTGAGCTTGCACACTTTCAGATTTATTTCTCTTTTTGGCATGGGGCTGTGCCTTTCTTGTTTTCATTTCTGCCCTCTTTTCATTCTCTCTTTGTTTTTGTATTTTTGGATTCTTGACTTTTCTTCAAAGAAGAAAACAAAAACTAACTACATGCTCAGAACTGAGCTTTATTGACATTCCTATCTAACCTATTCTAAACATGGAGTATTTACATTCATCATATGATACAAAAATGCCAATGCAGCCAGCTGAGTAATGTCAAGAAGAAGTAGAAACTCTGGCTGCTTGTCAGAGGTATCCATAGAACATATTGAAGATTAACCTTCAATATCAAGGCTATCACAGAAGGTGACAGCTTTTCATGTCTCTGGCTCTTGCAAAGGATCAATGCTTGATAATTTGAGCCAGTCGGGATCTCCACACACTCTTCCATAGGATCAACAGAGAAAATATGAAGATTCTCTTCTTTTTGGCCCTCCACGTCTGGTAGATTGTCTGCTTCCAAGACTTTAGCTTTGAGGAGCATATCTTCAGAAAGTTGTTTGGAAGCACCACCATTCTTAACCTACACAATAGAAAACAGTGAAATATCTTCTTCCTCTAAATTTATGTTTGCTTCTGATATAAATTCAAGTTCTTTAAATGGCATATTGATATCAGTGAAGGGAGAAGTTTCTTCTTGAGAAGATGATATATCCACAACACGATAGTTTTCTATCTGTTTCTCTCCCTTTTCTTCATCATCATCTGAACTGGAGGACTCATCATATTTCACAGTGTTGTCCTCTTGTGGCCCTTGTATGCTCGTATTCAGTGGACTAAACTCTGTGAAGAGTTTATTATATTCGTGAGCAGGGGTGTATTCAATGGTTTCTCCCTGCTCAAAAATTTCTTCATTACTCTTCTCTTCACCTTCTGAGTTGCAAGGCTGTTGATTCCCAATAAAGTGAAAGCTTTTTATGATGGATCAAAAAGGATGATTGCGGCTTTCAAGCTGATGATGGTGAAACTCATAACACCAATCAAATGCTAGTTGCCCTGCATGATTAGTTTCTGCTCGGAAATCCTCATCATCATAAGACTGATTGAAGTTTGAAAATTCATTAGAATAAACATTTTCATCAGTCAAACATATTGGGATATTAGTAGGTCCTTCTTCATTCTGATCTGCAAAAGAACTTTCTAAATCTGTAAAACAAATTTCTCTATGTGAATGGGCAAGAGTGTTTGTTTTGCAAAAAGTTTCAGAGACTGATTGTTTATAAATAGTCTGTTCTATCTCCTTCTCTGTCAAAGGGGAATATGTTTCCATGTCCCTTTGAACAGAAGTACAGCAATTCTTTGTCTCTTGCGAAGAATGATTTTGAGGCTGAATATCTTCTTGAGCCTCAGCTATAAGGGATGATGAATCAATTTTGAGTTTTCAAGGATATCTTGAGGAATGTTCATTATTTCTTGGATCATCTCTTCCTCAACTGATTCATCTATGTTCTTAAAATTTTTCAATAAGAGATTAAACTCATGAATGGCTGTTAAAATATCTTCAGGATGCATCTCCTCCAAAGCTTCCTCATTATCTATAATGTGTTGGGTGATGTTTTTTGATGGATCATAATATATTGCACCCAATGATAATGATGTAGAGTTTTCTTTATAGTTCTCATAGAACACATATTCAAGGTCTCTTAAAGAAAACAAACTACTAGATCTTAAGCATTCATACCAATCCCTCGATTTTCCTTCTAATGTTAACATGAACATTTTCATTAGGCAGTCTTCATGCCATTCAACTTTCAACCTCCATACATGTGTGTGAAATTTGATAATATGTAATAAAGGGTCATCAAACTTTTCACTTTGAAAAATAGGCAGGTTGTCATCCCAATTCACCTGGGGCATCTTATGTGGAAACCCAGGGATATGATATCTACTCATTGGGGCATATCTTCATTGTATTCTTGGAATCATGTTTGTAAATCAAGAAAGAGGTCAATGTGTCTGGTCAATCAGTTCAGGGTCTACTACCAGTGGAGTCATTTGGTCTTCTGGGAGTTTCAGAGTGTGGAGTCGCCAGGTGGAAGATTTTTAGCTCGTAAGGAAGTAAAATGTTTTATGGTCCACCACCATGTTTATTAGATACCAATCTGAAATATTTTTTAGGTTTTTTGAGTTATTTTTTAGTTATGTAGTTTCTAAGAATATCCTAACTCTGTTTCAAAACTTAGCTACGATTGTGACACAAAGACAATCTACTCTTATGGCTAAGCCAGCTGATTTTTCCAAAGTTAGATAAAGTCTTATGAGAGCCCTAGATTTGACCTAGATTGTCACTGACTCAAACAAGTTTCATCATGATTACCACTCCTTGGTAGTGCTTGAAAAAGCTGCTTTTTACTCACAATGTTTTCTCGAATCAAGGGGTTCTCTGAGGTCTTTAAAAGGTATCAAAAACACTCAGTTCCCCAATGGAGTCGCCAGAAATGTTAGGTTTCTGTAATTTATTAGCAAGATTGGCAGAGTCCAATTATAGAAACAACATCGTTTCAACCACTTTGGGATTCTAGGATCTAGCCCTCCTGAATCTGGAGAGGGATCTCTCCAATATGTACGAAGATGGATTTGTCTTTGAAGTTTAGGGTAATAATGTTAGGCTAGTTATGAAGACCAAGGGTTTTGTTTGTTTTTGGATGGTTGATCATGAAAATTGTTTGAGGGGAGAGTTCTGGATGCAAAGAGTTTCAAAAGTGAGAAGTTGCAAGCAAAAGAAACAAGCTTCAGCCAGAAAGGTAGGTAACTGCAAGTTTTAGTCCATTGGGCTATGGAGTCATAATAGGGTTTAATCAAAACAGCAGGTTCAAGAATGGTCCATGGGGCAAGTCATCTATGTCTAGGATCTTTTTGAAGATTGATTTATGGAATGAAATGGTACAACAAGAAGGAAGGTTAGACAGATGCGGAACAAAGGGCAGCCTAGGATCTGGTAAGTACTTTTAAACTAGCCAGCCTTTGACAAACACTTAAGAAGGACATGGAAGCAGACTAGGATCTGGTAAGTACTCTTAAACTAGCCAGCCTTTGACACACTTTCAATAGAAAACATACAAAACAGGGGGAAACACAAAGATAACACAGAATGGTCTAAGATCTAGTAAGTACTTCTAAACTAGCCAGCTTTTAACACATTCCAAGGGAAACATTCAGACAGTCTTTGGGAATGAAATTAGGACCAGGGCGCACCATATCCTCTAGTGTTCATCTCCACTTAACTAATACTGAACATAACTTTCAAGACTGATATTTAGCTAAACAATCAGATGAGGGAACACCAACATTCCTATGTTTAAACTGAATCAAATCATTCTCAAATGCACAGATTGAAAGAAAACATTTAGATAAGATTTCTCAGCCAGATAAGGTTACTGACATACAGTAGGTCCTAACACTATTTAAACTGTTCTGTACAGCATAATATGGAACACAATGAAAATGGAAACAAAATAACAAGTTACAATGAGAATAACATCACCGTCAACATAGACCAGGATCCCATAAATCAGCTTGTATTGATGCTTCAAACCAGTTACAACTTAAGTCTGATGCTATAGTTCAGCAATCATCTACACTATCCAACCTTACTAATCTAGTGCAAGCAAAGCTCCAAGGGCCAGTGAACACTATGTACAGATAGAAGTCTCAAGCTCGGAGGGTTTGATGTTCTACAGCTCTGCAAATGAGAAAAACCTTTCAGAAGCAGGAAGAAATGGAGTTAGAAGAACAACTTATGCGAAAATATTTTATTAATGATCCAAAATTGATTAACTCCGTATGAAAATTGAATGCCTTAAATGAAAGTCACATTCACGCATTCATAACAGAATTGATTACCATAATTTGTTTGATTTTCCGAGTTAATGATGCCCATACAATCGGAGATCGGCAATATTGAAATCTTAATGTAAAAATGTCCTTTTGAAGCTTCAGATTGCGATATGCCAATGAAGTGTAAATAGTGACTAGTGAA
The DNA here is from genome assembly GCA_034641835.2 of Pinus albicaulis. Taxonomy (NCBI): domain Eukaryota; kingdom Viridiplantae; phylum Streptophyta; class Pinopsida; order Pinales; family Pinaceae; genus Pinus; species Pinus albicaulis. The sequence continues at coordinate 150,695,534 of CM076582.1, forward strand.
GACTGATGATTCATCGCATCGGAGTTTTCAAAAGGAACAACAAGAAAAACATCTCATGTTTTCCTGATTTGCAATCTGCGATAAATTCATATCGCATCGGATATTTTCAAAGGAATTGAGTTCTACATAATTTTCTCCGAAATGCGATTGCGATGATGGTGGGGTCCATCGCATCAGATCTTTTATAAAACAAGTAGAAGTGATGTTGATTTTTCAAAATGTGATTGTGATTATGACATCGCATCGGAGTTTATCAAATAGACCTGAATGAAATATGATTTATTCAAAATGTGATTGTGATAAGTCACATCGCATCGGAGTTTTGCAAAGAAAATATGAAAACATAACACTCTACTGATTTGCGATTGTGATTTACTTTATCACATCGGACTTTTTAACATGAAAACTTTTATACTTTGTGCCAATGTGATATGTTAGGTCTCTGTAATTTATTAGAAATATTGGCAAAGTCCAATTACAGAAACAACATCGTTTCAACCACTTTGGGATTCTAGGATCTAGCCCTCCTGAATTCGGAGAGGGATCTCTCCAATATGTACGAATATGGATTTGTCTTTGAAGTTTAGGGTAATAATGTTAGGCTAGTTATGAAGACCAAGGGTTTTGTTTTTTTTTGGATGGTTGAGCATGAAAACTGTTTGAGGGGAGAGTTCTGGATGCAAAGAGTTTCAAAAGTGAGGAGTTGCAAGCAAAAGAAAGAGGCTTCAACCAGAAAGTTAGGTAACTGCAAGTTTTAGTCCATTGGGCTATGGATTCATAATAGAGTTTAATCGAAACAGCAGGTTCAAGAATGGTCCATGGGGCAAGTCATCTATGTCTAGGATATTTTTGAAGATTGATTTATGGAATGAAATGGTACAACAAGAAGGAAGGTTAGACAGATGCGGAACAAAGGGCAGCCTAGGATCTGGTAAGTACTTTTAAACTAGCCAGCCTTTGACAAACACTTAAGAAGGACATGGAAGCAGACTAGGATCTGTTAAGTACTTTTAAACTAGCCAGCCTTTGACACACTTTCAATAGAAAACATACAAAACAGGGAGAAACACAAAGATAACACAGAATAGTCTAAGATCTGGTAAGTACTTCTAAACTAACCAGCTTTTAACACATTCCAAGGGAAACATTCAGACAGTATTTGGGAATGAAATTAGGACCAGGGCACACCATATCTTCCAGTGTTCATCTCCACTTAACTAATACTGAACATAACTTTCAAGACTGATATTTAGCTAAACAATCAGATGAGGGAACGCCAACATTCCTAAGTTTAAACTGAATCAAATCATTCTCAAATGCACAGATTGAAAGAAAACATTTAGATAAATATTTCTCAGCCAGAGAAGGTTACTGATATATAGTAGGTCCTAACACTGTTTAAACTGTTCTTTACAGCAGAAAATGGAACACAATGAAAACGGAAACAAAATAACAAGTTACAATGAGAATAACATCACCATCAACATAGACCAGGATCCCATAAATCAGCTTGTATTGATGCTTCAAACCAGTTACAACTTAAGTCCGATGCTATAGTTCAGCAATCATCTACACTATCCAACCTTACTAATCTAGTGCAAGCAGAGCTCCAAGGGCCAGTGAACACTATGTACAGATAGAAGTCTCAAGCTCAGAGGTGTTTCAAAGTTCTGCAACCAACCCCTCACTCATCTTCTACAGCAGTATATATAGAAGGATGAGGAGGTCAAAAGATCTACAATTACAATTAATACAGACTTAATGGCTTCTGGGTCTTTGAGAGGCCCAACGAAGAAACTTACATGCCCATCTTCTGTAATAAATGATTCTCATTAAAGATCAAGCTTTGTGGGAGCTTTGTGCTATCTTTCGTGGTTCTGTGTGATGTGAGGGTTACTCCACATGTGTGTTTTGCATTGAATTTCCTTGCAGAAGTAACTCTTTGGCTGATGGAGTGGTCTTTGTCAAACTTCCATTTACTCTAGGTATGTCTTTAGTGTACTTGCTGCAGTGTCCTGTAGATTTGTACAAAGGCAGAGTAATGATGCTCGGGCCCACCATACCTATGAAACAAATGCTTTGGTAGCTCTGGATTGTGGTCAAGGCGTAGAACTTATCTGGAACAAGGCGTAGATTAAAAACAGTATGGGCACTCTGTCCTGAAGAGTAATCTGTTGATGAAGCTGTCCTGATGACTTAGTTTCTGTGCCTCTAACTCCCAGCCGCTTCATTTACATCTTTGTCCATGAAAACTGCATCTTAAATGGCCTCGGGAAGACTTTACAGTGCTCCCAACCCTGCTCTTGAATGCAAGTCCCGTCAAGAACTCTTTCTTGGTCTTCTTCCATGATCTATTTTCCGGACAACGGTCCTTTTCTGTGCTCTCTGTCCCTATAGCAGGAACTGAAAATCATGGAGGTCTTCTGCAACTGATACTCTTTCTCTGCGCTTCATTTGATGTTTTTAGGTTTAGCAGGGGCATACGGCACCAAAGGCTCATGAAACCTTTGATGAAGAATGTGAATCTATACCCTGTGGAATATTTCTCTGATGTATTCGAAGGCCAAAGCATCGTCATCCTCGGCCTATGAAATTTCTTCATTTAAGAGAAAAAAACATCAAACCCTGCAAAAAACAAGCAAATGTTACGAAATCCTGTGTTTATAGGTCAATCTGCATCGGAGGGTGTGTGGAGGAAGCAGGGCCGTTGGATGGCATCATCCAACGGTCAGGATTTAATCTCATAATGGTCGAAAAGGCATGGTGGAAGGGTGATTAAATCAAAGTCATCAATTCGCGCAAGATCGATGGTGGAAATGTGATTGCCACTGTACAATAGCTTGGTTATCGCGCGGGCACTTTGGTTAAAGATCGAACACTTTGGAAGGGCGATGGCTGTTGGATGAGGGGGCCTAGATCAGACGGCTATTGTTAATTTCGCTGGGTATCCTGGTCTGAATGTTAATGCGCGATGGACAATGGTTTTGAAAAAGGTACAAGGGACACACATCGGGAGGTGTACAGATTCGCTGGGCAACGGGGAAAAACCACCACCTGCCCAAAGGCGGTGCAGGAGAAACCGGGGTGGTTATGTGAAAACAGCGGAAAAATCAATGAAATGACGTATAGAGGGATTAGGCGGGAGATGCGCAGGGGACCATTGGATCATGGAGCGGAGGCGCAGATCAACGGCGGAGATGTTGCGGCTGGACGTAATGGTAAAAACCTTTATAAACAACGAAAAATGACATTTTCAACTTTTCAAAGGGAAAAGGCGTATTTTGTATGAATGGCGGGGGTATTCGTACGGTGGGCCCGGCAGGATCAATCGCAATCGTGGAAAGCGCGATGGGCGGATATAGCGCGATGGGCGGAAAATGCGATGGGTTGATCGTATCGCAGATATTTGCGATGAATCAAAAGGATGTGTAACAAGAAACATGCGCTTTGCGATATGCGATCGGCGGTGGGCCATAACACAATATGACTTTATAATAAAGTTATATTATAATGTATGGCGAGGTATGAAAAAGGGGAAGTGGTTAGAAAGGCGGGGCTTTATAATACAAAGTCTTTATTATAAAGTCCTATGGGTTATTTGAGGGGTTTTGGTAAAGCTAAAGAATGAGTCTTCAACCTTAATAAAGTGGGTTTTCATGAAGGGAAGAAGGGAACTCATGAAAAAATAGACGGATTCATGGAGAAAAGGGGAGCAAATGAAGGTTAGTTCCTGAGTGGGGGAAAGGAAAAATGTCCTTTGCAGCAGTGATCTGGCTTGGAAATCAGCAGGATTTCTGAGTATTTTGAAATGTAAACAGCAGTGTAGGATCTGGACAGAGGGAAAAAAAAAGGCAGGAGGCCTTAAAGAGACTTCAAGGGCCAACAATTTTTAGTGATAAAATTTGTTCCTTGGAGGCTCCAAAAGTTTTAGCCACCTTTTGGTATAACAAAATATTATAGGTGGCTAACACGATATAAGCTTTATATTTTATTGGGTCGGAATAAACTTAATGTTACATTTGTTTATTTGCACTTGAGATATGCAATATGCGATACATGCTTTTTAATCAATGATTCTTTTTATTGTCTTATTTTATAATGATTGGATTTCCTCAAAAAAATTTATTTATATCTAAAAAAGAAAGGGTACCTATTTCTAAATGAAATTTATTCTAAAATTTTCAAATGGGGAGAACTTTTGTACAGTACTATAGAACCATGTGGAACTCATCCTACATCAACATCATGCAAAGGATCTAGTCACCCAATAACTAAATACCCATTGGCGACATTTCTAGGTACCCCCTAATCAAGGTAAAATAGAACTAAGTCATGGGTCACCAATTGGCCAAGTCATCACTTGGAACAAGGTCAATTCTCCCTGACCAAAGGAGAAACCATGGGCCAATTTACCATTCCCCCCCCCCCCTTGTCGTGAAATGGCACTTGATTGGAAAAATAATTACTCGATGCATTGGGGCTCTCACTCTACCCACCATCCAAGTAACCCTTAGCAATATGATTATAACTTTATGACCGAGGGATATTCTAGCGATGCCTTTCAGTATTTTTAATGTTTCATCCACCTTCCAAAGCCTCATGAACAAGATTTTCAAACCCTTCTTATGCAAGTTTGTACTAGTATTATTCAATGATATGTTAACCTATAATACAATATCAAAATAACGAATAGCATGTTGATAAGGTCTTACAACCCTTGAGATACAAAAAATTATTCATGGAGCACTCCAAATGTTTTTTTGGGGCTCCTAAAATTAAATATTTGGATCATATTGTAAGTCAAGGAGGAGTACAAGTTGATTCAAGAAAGTGGATGTTATGTGATATTAGTGACATCCCAAAACATTGAAGAGATTAAGGGGACTCTTAGGACTTATAGGCCACTAAACGAAATTTTAAAAAAATTATGGCAAAATTCCAGCTCCCCTAACTTCACTCCCTAAAGCAATGTTTGACTTTAATAAATCTTTTACCTTGGATTTTGATTCCTTACGAATAGGTCTAAAAGCAATATTAATACAAGGACACCCATGTTGGCATTCACCAATAAGAAATTGTGTGACTACAATTTGAGAAAAATTGCATATGAGAAGTTAATGATGGATATCTTTCATGCAATGAAGACTTGGGGACCAAATGTCATAGGAATGAATTTTCATATCAATATTGACCATCATAGTATAAAGTAATTCCTCAAAAAATGGGTTGTCTTCGCCAGAAAAACATAAATGGATCATCAATATGTTCAGATATTATTATGAGATCATATATAAGAAAGATAAAGAAAATTTTGTGGTTGATGCCTTATCCATACATCAAACTCCATATGGAAGGCTATCAACTCAAAACCCATCTATTTTCCATCGACATAGGTGGTGTGATATAATATTAGGGGTAGAATGGCTACACATGTTGGGAGCAATACAATGCATTTCAAAGATATATATGTGAGTTTCACTAAAGAGGGAGATGTACACACCTTTCAAGCGATCTAGGTAGGATCCTCTAAAATAATAAAATCCCATGTATGGAGAAGTTATTAAAGAAAGGCTACTTTGGCATCATTGTCAAGTTTAGATGTATATAGGTCATGGATAATACAACACAAAAAATCCACCCAAATTTAAAACTAGTCCTAGATAAACATCATCAAGTCTTTGAGACAGCAAAGGATCTATCCCCTTCTCAAGGAGAGCATGACCATGGGATTCCCCATATTCCAATAATTCAACCACCAAATGTATGTTTTTGTTAACTTCATTTTTAACAAAAGAATACAATAGAAAATATCATTTAGTAACTATTGGAGCCATGGGTCATAAGTCCCAATACAATTCCCTACTCATCACCAGCATTCATGGTGTTAAATAATCAAGGAACTTGGTGCACATGTCTTGATTTAATGGCTCTCAATAAGTTAATAATTAAGGACAATTTCCCATCATAATTGTTACCGATCTCCTAGATTAACTTCATGGAAAAAATATTTCATTGAGCTTGATCTATGTTAGGATACCACCAAATCATGGTGAAAGAGGTATACATCCCAAAGAAAAATTTAACAACACACGAAGATTATTATGAATTTCTAGTGATGCCTTTCAATATTTTTAATGCTCCATCCACCTTCCAAATCTAAACGTGATTTTCAAACCCTTCCTAACCAATTTTGTGCTAGTTTTCTTCGATGTCATTTTGATATATAGTAAAGTATTGGAATCACACATAGAACATATTGATAAGTGCTTGCAACTATTGAGAGAAAATAAATATTTATAAATCTCTCCAAATGTGATTTTTGAGCTCTTGAAGTAAAATAGTTGGGTCATATTATAATCAGAGAAGAATGCGAGTTGATCTTAGAATCCAAATATGGGTTTTTCCATAAAATAAAATTATTGTAATTTTCAAATGGTAGGACTTCTTCCCTTAATATATTATAGATGCCCATATTTTGGCACATGATATATCTTGATGCTCGGACTTCAAACAAAACAAATTTTGGATGCCACCTGGGACTTCAAACACTTGAAATATTGGGTATCATTCAACATTTTTGGATTTATACCCACCTTTATCACCTTTCAATTATTCCCATGGCCGCAACTCCCATGATATCATGTGATTGGGGATTGGAGGATATCCAGAACATTTGACTTTTTCATATTTCCTCTAAAATCTTTATCCCCAAACTTCATATGTTTATACTTTTAATTATTTATATTAATGCATTAGTTCACAACAAATTTGGTAGCATTTTCTAAGTGAAAGGCTCCATATCAAAGAAGCCCATGAAGTCAAATACCCATGAACTAAAAATAATTATCCTCATATCATAGGGAAGCAAGACAAAAATCACTAGAAACTTCCAAGAATGAAAATTCTCAGTTCATAAATGAAATATCATACTAGAAAGAGAAGAACCTTGTAATGATATACTAAAATATTGATTTTATTTCTTCATTTCCACAAAGAATACAAAGAAGAAAGTAAGAAATTATATATTATGTATTACTTCTTTCAAAAAACATTAAATTTTATAGGTTTAATAATTCAAAATACAAAACGAAATTTCATTTTCTTACCTAGTGACATATTCTGAATATGTAACGAAAATAATGTATAGAATTAGAAAAGATAGAAAAATACACTTATTTTAATACTACAAGTATTATTAGAAAATCCCAACAAGTTTAGTGATTTCCATCCAACTGTAGGAAGTTCATTGTAGAACTATATCCCCTAGCTAGGCTATGATACCATGAGGGTGAAGTAGGATCAATGATTCTAGGTTCAACCTATAAGGAGTTCAACCAAATAATTCCCACTGTTATTTTAAGAAGATGAAGAAGCTTTAGACACCCATATTATCGGCCTCTCACAACAAAAGAGGACTTCCTTTTCTTATTCTCAGTGCCTTATATGTCACTCCTAGTGTTTCTTAGTGAGAACATATAAATGTTAAATTGATTTCACAAAAATTCCTTGCATATTTCCTGGTTTCATGGATCTTTCAACAAGGTCATTTTTCATGGCTAGTCTGAATTATGTATTCATAGAAATTATTTTTCTTCTCTTCGTGTCTCTAAAAATTCTCTTCCCTCTATCCTAACCTCCTTCCTCATATTTAAATTTACAATCCATTCCCCCTTGCAATAATTTCCCCCAACTACTTATTCCCATAATGTAGGGGAGACACCTTACTAAAGTATAGGAGTGATGTTATGCAACCATATCACAAAACAGAAGAAAATAGAGATAAAAGACTTGAAAATTATCCTCTTTGAGGGGGGAACCTCCTTTAAATCACATAAATAAAAAATTATTGGATGATACAAATGACAAGACATCCTTGGTATATATAGGATTCTAATGGGTCGCAATATAATAAGAGCCTACATAAAAATAATAATGTAAGGTCACAACAATAACAATGGTGGCCTTCTATGAGGCCAACAATAAAAATATGGGGGTTGCATGGGCACAAAAATAACAATAAGGGGGATACACGGACAATGAATTGGTTGGAGACCTAAAAACAAATAATCAACGAATTTTCATTCTTTGGGGTTTTTTCGAGAACCAAAGGTAGTAGCACCACCATGACCTAGGTTTTGGTGGTTTCTGAGAATGTTTCCCAAGGAAAACCTTCTTCCCCGCTCTCGGGTTCCCCTCCTACTCCTAGAGTGCCTATATACTCCCTCATGACAGACACCAGCGGGGGGACAGTAGCTCCCCCCACCTTTGGCTCGCCTTCAACAGGAGTGGTGACAGGGGCTGACAACGATCATCAGCAGAACTTTGGCCTGCTTCATGACTCAATAGGGACATCTCCCACAGATAAATTGACCTCCAAAGTAGAAGCATAGGCAGCAACATTCACTTCTTCCACGTGCATACCCAAGGCTACCACAAGAACTAAGATCGAGCTCACTACGCATCGAATCAATGAAAAAATCCAATACATGAAGGACCATGCATTGATAGGAAAGTTCATGGGTTTCTGGCCCACAAAAAAATCCCTCTGAGGGTGGATAGCCTCCAAATGGAAACCCAAGGGCCATATCGATCTACAACTATGTGCCAAGGGCTTCTTCAATTTTATCCTCGCCTGCAACGAAGACAAAAACTGGATCATGGATGGAGGACCATACTTCTTCAAATTTGTGGGTTTATACTTGCGCAACTAGGTAGAACACTTCAACCCAGACAAGCAAGACCTCACTTGGGCTCCAGTATGGATCAGGCTCTACACACTCCCCAAGACTACTAGGACGAGCTGACTCTTTGGGACATATGAAATGCCCTTGGATAATTCAATAAAATGGTGGAGGAGACAAAGATAAACAGACATGCAGCCTACGCAAGAATCTGTATCTACATGAATATCAAAAAAGTCACTACCTATCGAGGTAAGTCTTATGCATGATGAGTTTGAATGGATTCAAACCGTAGATTATAAACATATCCCCTTTATATGTCAGAAGTGTCATCAACACGGGCACCTATTCAGAGGCGGCCCCCTAAATAGAAAGGTTACACAGAACAATGAATAAATTGATCAAGACACAGAGGGGTTTACAAAAGTCGCAGGAAGGAAAAGGCACAAAAGGAGGTCAAACACAAACCAGAACAAAAAATCCCCAGTAACAAACAACAACTTCGAAGCACTAGCTCATCTGAATGAGAGTGAGAACAAGCCTCCCAAAGATTCAGAGCGAGCTTCGCAAGGGACTCCCCAGACCTCAAAGATTAAACAAACCAAGATCCAACCAGAAGCCTTTCTGATCCCCCAAACCTCTTCGCTTGCAGGGCACAACTCAACAACAAAAGGAAAAGGTGTAGCTCTGGACTCAATCCCATAAGAAATGGAGGAAGAACTGGATATCATTGACTTTGAGGACTTTGATCTCATCGGGTTAGAAGGCGCATGCAACAGAAAAAAAAGAAAAAAGAAAAAAAAAAAAAAATTATCAATCCCCTCGCACCAGATCTAGAAGTTGGAGTAAATCCTCCCTCGAGCTCAACAGATCCCTTCTCTAGGCATTCAAGGAGATACACTCATGAATAGTAAATACATCCTGAAAGAATCCGCCAAACGAGGCAGAAAAACAGACTTGCAGAGAAAAGTGACCACAGGAAAAGAGATGGTAGAATCAGGGAGATTCCCCAAGTTAACCAGATTCTACTCTATAATCCCCAACCCCCCTTAATGAATATCATCTCATGGAATATCAGAGGGCTTAACATCCCATCAAAGAATAGGATCACCTAGAAAATAATTACTAAGGAATGCCATGCAATACTCTACATGCAAGAAACCAAATGCTCTAGCTCTACCTTGGACACAATCTTCAAAAGATTATGGAAAGGATGGAATACCCTAGTGGTGGATGCTAATGGGGCTTTGGGAGGCCTGGAAATCATCTAGAATCCCCATTTCATCACCCAAGATAAATTTCATGCCAACAGACACTTCATTCAAGCCTCATTTAACTTGATTGGAACCATAATCCATGGACTTCTCATGAATGTATACTTCCCCCAACTGGTCCAGCAAAAAATCGAGCTTCTAGACAACATTGTAGATCTCAACAACTAGTGTACTCATCCTCTTTGGCTGCTTGGAGGAGACTTCAACATGATAACCAACCTTCGGGAAGAAAAAGGAGGAAGGCCTCACCTTGATATGGATAGCACTGAGTTCAAGAACTTCATCCATGACAATCACCTCATAGATCTCCAAACATCCAATGGCATCTTCACTTGGAATAACAGAAGAGGGGGAGCTCATCAGATCACCTCTAGACTGGAACGTTTCCTCATCACAAAAAAATTCATACATCTAGGAGGATATCTTGTATATACCATCATTTTGGCCTCTGGCTCAGAACACTGGCCGATACATCTCCAATGGCTCAGATCGGGGGTGCCCACTCCTAAACCCTTCCACTTTGAATAATGTTGGCTCAATCATACAGGGTTCAAATACCTTGTCTCGAATTGGTGTGCCTCCCTCACACCACCTCGGAATACAAAAATGCATCAGTACCAGATGAAACTGAATATGCTCAAGGGAAAACTGAAGTTGTGGAACAAGACAAACTTCGGCAACATCTTCAAAGAGCAAAGAGATCTGAGAGAGCAAATGAAGAAGCTCCAACAAAAAATAATATATGAAGGCATTCGGTAGACTCAGATAACAAGGAAAAGTATTTAACAGCCCAGCTGGAAGAGAGAAGAATCCAGGAAGAGATCCTGTTATCACCCCATAATTTGTAAGATTGGAAAGAACAAATGACAGAGGACAACATCAAACAACTTTGGATTCCAGGACCTCGCCTTCCTAGACTCATAGAGGGATCTCTTTGTTTTATTATAATTCTAAATGTTGATATTAGGATAGTTACAGAAATTATGAGCGTTGTTTGTTTGATTGATTGGGTGGTTGGATAGAGCAGGTCTACAGAATCTAATCCATTGGGTTATGGAGTCACAAAAGGATGAATTGTGCATCAATGTTTCAAGGGCATTCACATGGAAAGCTAACTATGAAAACTAGATCTTACTGGCAGTGTGAATATGAGATGAAATAAAGTAGTGAGTTCAATAATAGCTAAAGATCAGTTAATAATTCTTTAACTATACTTCAGAGGAAAACATTAAGATAAAAAACACAGACATAATTAAGGTGCTCTCTCAGCAAATATTAATCTAAATTTTCTGTTTTGAAATTAGATAAATTGATGCACAGTATGAAAAGACAGGAAAAAAATTAACACAGAGGAAAAAAATCACCATTAACATAGCACAAGAATCCTATGAAAATTCTCTTATTATTGATGCCCAGCTCAAACAATTACAAAGTTCCAGTAATTCTTACAATGCAGGTTTCAGCAGGGTCCAATTTTCCAACTTCCAACCCTTGATACTACTAAGGCATGCACTATTTATCTAAAGACTAAGTTGGTTGTCCTACCTCACTAGGAAACCTTTCATTAATTATAACTTAGCATAAAATGGACAAGTGTGGTCATGCAAGGCCTGATCAGACATATCTGACAAAAACACTGTCTCTAGAATTAATTCTGGGCAACTCTTCGTAGATCCAAACGATTCGATGGTTCTTCGTAAGTGAAGCGAACAAATTTCCTTCTCAAGTTAAATATTCTATAAGACTTGAAATATCAAGATATCCATTGAGGATTCAAATATTATTATATAAACTGTGTGAAGAATGAGTTGAGATGGTTACAATTGGGAGAGACCAATGCTTTAAATACAGCCTTATGGTGTCTCTTGGTGAAGGGGCATGATCTTTGAACTTTCCCGTTTTCTTAATAAACATAATGCAATTACATTTAATAATAATTAATAAATTATACATAACATTCCCTCTCTCTCAAAAGATGATTTTTCCTCAAAACATATGGAACGATGGATGTTGTTGAAAAAATGCTTTGGTTCCCCAAGAGGCGGGCCCTTGTTTTTTGAGATGACCCCACATTTTAAAAGATCTTGGATTATCTTCTCAATTTTAGTCTTTTGGTGATCCAAATAGCGATATGGCTTGATTTTAACAGGGTCTAATCCTGCTTTGACTTCTATTGTATGTCCAATTTCCCTATTAGGAGGCATTTTCATGGGCAGGTCTTAGAATACTTTTTCGTGCTTCTGAATTAGCCCTTGTACTTATGGTGACCCTTCATTGATCATTTTTATAATAAAATATTATTATTTTCCTCTTCAATATTTTGTAATGAATCCTTCACTAATATACCTTCAATCTTTAGTAATGAATCCTTCACTAATATTTTTTTTTTAAAAGAGGCTCAAATTCTTTTATATATGTATATATTCCTTTTTTAAATAAAATCTTTAGAATATAATGATTTATCTCATTTTCCACTTTTACAATAATTAAACCTTTCTCTTTTTCCTTTTATATACCTTCGAGCTTTAATAATGATTGCTTAATATTTTAAGAAATCCTTAATAATATTTTTCCTTCCTGTTTTTTTTTTAAATACTCCCTTATTTCTTTTTATGAAATCTTCTATAATTACTAAGAAGATGTTTGACTTTCATTATATATATATATATATATATTAACAATTTATTTTTTTTAACTCTTCTTTTTGGTTGAAAGGTTACAACCCTAGTGAAACGTGGCTATTCACATATATTAACCTATAAAATATATGTCCACTTATGTGTATTTGATTCGGTTAATTTTCTCCACGTAAAAGTAAACTTACCATTCACAGAGATTTTTTATTCCTTTTGTTCTTATTTTACCTTGAAAATACCATGGGCTTATAAAACCACGAGCTTGTAAACCACTTAAAGAAGGATCAAAATAACCTTATCTACTCTTCCTTCTCTCTTTTTCCTTTTTATTTTTAAATTGTCTTGGTATGTACATATATGTACTACTTTATATATATCTCTTTTTTTCTTTTTTCTTATATATATATATATATATATATATATATATATATATATATATATATATATATATATATTGTTTTTGCTTCTTCTTTTTCAAAAATTTCCCTTTTTTTTTCCTCAATTTTTTAATTTTGGCCAAAGGCCTACTGGTGAAAATTGAGAAACTCCAAGACTGGTAGCGAAACACTTTCAACAATGTTGACGAATTTTTGATGGCCAAAGGCCTGGACCGAGGAGCGTAGATCTGTGCAACGATGAGCGGCCAGAAGATCAAATTGCTCTGATACCAAATGAAGCGAACAAAGTTCCTTCTCAAGTTAAATATTCTAGAAGACTTGAAATATCAAGATATCCATTGAGGATGCAAATATTATTATATAAATTGTGTGAAGAATGAGTTGAGATGGTTACAATTGGGAGAGACCAATGATTTAAATACAGCCTTATGGTGTCTCTTGGTGAAGGGGCATGATCTTTGATCTTGCCCTTTTGCTTAATAAACATAATGAAATTACATTTAATAATAATTAATAAATTATACATAACATTGCCTCTCTCTCAAAAGATGATTTTTCCTCAAAACATACGGAACGATGGATGTTGTTGACAAAATGCTTTGGTTCCCCAAGAGGGAGGACAAATTTTAGGTGCTATCCATCCAAAGTGAACCGAGTCTACTGCCTTATAAATTGTGATACACCGAACACAGCATTCGGGGAGATTGCATGCCCGTACTTCTTGGCTCTCCAGGAGGTATTCTGGAGTTCACAGTTTCTTGGTAAACCATTTTGCCTAGTGTTACCCTTTTATTTTGTTTATTTATTTTTTGTTAAAATAAATCAATAATCATGAAATAAAAAAATCCGTTTCCCCGTCGTTCGAATAAATTAGCTTTAAAACCACCTTTACCACCAAAAGTTACTTCTGTTAGGCGAAGGAGATCACGATCTGCCGAATCAAGTATAATTCGTACCTTTGGTGAAACATCATTTTCCTATAAACCAGAGTTAGCTCAAGTTGTTTCTACACATCCTGGTCCGTCCACTGTTGTCGAAACGAGTCTTCACAGCTACCCGTGGTCATGATCCATCCAATCAGTGAGACCATACCTCCTGGACCCGATGTTGTTGAACCACAAATTGATCCAAATCCTGTCTCTTCTTTGCTAGAACATCTGAATCTAGAAGTTGCATAACCGAAATTTGTTCCTCCCTTGGTCATTACACAAATTTTTGTAGCCATTGAGTCTGCTATATCACACAGTCAACCATCTGAAATATACTTTGGGTCTGATGGTGAAATACTTCCACCTGGTTTAATTGCGATTGAATAAATCCCACAAGACGAGACACCTTTAAATCCAACCCATTTTGGGGAGGACCTTTACCTGTATGAGTATTTTCCTCAATCGTTTTCATCTACTTTTATTGATCCTGTTCCCATTCAAACTCTCGTCGATCTTAAAGGGTATACATTTGGTCAAGAAACCATGCCTAAACCAACATCTTCGGTTGGGTCAGTTGTTCCAATTATCTCAGCTCCTACCCTCGCTACTCCATCGATGTTCACAACTTCACCATAGTCATATTTTCATGGTGGCCCTATGGTCCCATCAGTTTATAAATCGTTTTCTAGAATTTACTCTGGTGCATCTCACGAACCATGGTATTTATCATTGTCATCTTCTGGTATTTTAATTGGTAATCCTATAGTAAGTACTGAACGGTTTTATTCTTTATGCACATCATCAGGGAAATATCAATTTGGTCCTTCTGGGTCTATTCCTTTAAGCACCATATCAGCTGGACTCCCAGCATTTGGAGAGAAATATTTTCCATCTTATTATCCTCCTCATGCTGGGGGGGAACCTTTGGTCACCCAGTATGACAGTACTCCATCACTTTTTGGTCAACCTAATGTTGAAATGAATGTTTGTCAATGGAAGCCCACTCTACCTATCCAACCACAAAAGGTTGTACACTCATATCAACCAGTTCAAGCTGTTACACCCACATTATTACCGCTTGTCAATACATCTTTACCCTTGTTACAAAATAAAAATGTTGTACACCAACCTTATCAAACAGGTCCTTCAACTCAATATCATAAAATTTTGGGTCCACAGACTCCAAATCCTTCGGTTAATTTACAACAACCTGTATCTGGAATCATTTATTCACAAGTTGGTTTACCATTTTATGGAATTTCACAACCGCAACCTGGTTATACCTATCAAACGAATCCAAGTTATCCTAATTTGGGTTATAACATTGGTGCACAGACCCCTTGGAAACCTCTGGCATAAATGCCTCAAACTTCATTTCAACAAGTATCATATCCAGGATTTTGTCAACAGAATCCTCAAGTGTTTTCTTTTCAAAACAACCCCTATCTGGGTTACTAGCAGTGGATTCCTTATGCTGGTGCTCAAAGGCCTATTGCTCAAGAAATTCCATCTTACCTTGGCTATGTTCAACCTAACCTTAATAGACAGTTTCCTTTTGTCACAACTTTAGAGTTACCAGATTTAAATCGGTTAACCAATGATCCAATCAACTATGCTCCTTGGTGGCCTATGATACCCCACAAATTACCCTCGGATGAGAAGATATGTCGACTCATGTCATGAATTATCATTTATGGTGTTCATCAAACTCCCTGAATGATGATTTTGTTCGACTATGTCTTTTCCATCGTACGCTCACAGGTCTGGCTGCCAAATGGTACATTGAGTTACCTAGAGCTTCTTTTGATAATTTCACTACCCTAGCTACTGTCTTTTTGACTCATTTCCAGTTACCTATCAAATATGAAACTGGAACAGAACTCTTGACCAATTTCAAATAGACTATTTCTACTCACATCTCTGATCATATTCATGAGTGGCATCGTCGTCATATAATGGTTAAGACATTTTCTCCAGATCAGCTCCTTGCTTACTAGTTCATTAAGTCCGTCACAGAAGATAAATTTATCGCTCATGCCCAATATTTAGACTTGATTTACACTCAGTCTGGCACGCTCTATGAAAAAATTCCTAACGCGTCGAGATCTAATTTCAATGTTCCTCCTCAATTAAAGGACTCTCATGTCAGAGATGGCTTGATAGGCACTGCAAGCACACACCACACCACTGCATCTGATCTTGCTCCTACTTCCGAAATTAATGTTGTGTCGTTTGACAAAGGAAAAAGTGACAAGCAACCCAGAAGTTAAAAAAGGGGAAATCAAAGAAAAATAAAACTTCTAACCCACAGGAAAGATCATCTGATCAATCGTCTGGACCTTGGAAACCTTGTTATCCATGCATAATATATAATGAGGAACATTTTGTTAGGGATTGTCCTCACTGCGCTGAAGTCTCAAAAATCATCAAGACTTCTCATGCGTCAGTTGTGTTGACAGACCCATTTCCAAATCCAGATACTAATTTTGTTGCTACGGATCCAGCTCCTAGTTCCCAAGTGTTAATGTTATCCACAAAACCTTCAACAGATATTTTGGTGTCAACATGTAATAAATATTATGGTAGTTAGGCCACTGATCAACCTCCTACCTCGACTACGAATCCATCTACGGAATCAGTACCACCTACTGCTATTCATGAATTGAAAATCAAGCCACCAAAGGGAGTAATTCACAAATCAACATATAATCCTTGAGCAAGAGCTACACAAAATTATAATATAGTTAAATATTTGGCTCACTCCCCTTTAGATATGCCTACTCTTTAGGTATTACAAAATTGTCCCTCCCAAAAAAAGGCTTTATTATCGGCTATTTGTGGAATTGATCTGATTGATTCTAATCTTGTCGTCTTTAATCATACGAGCTATGTGCCACAACTACCAGCAGAATTGGCATTCTCCATACAAGTAAATGTTCTCAATCACCTTTTTCATTGCACTATTATTGATGAGGAAGAATCTACATGTATTATGTCTCTAAATTGTTGGAAGTCACTTGGCTCGCCGTGCTTATCACAATCATCAATGACATAGAAGTCTTTTGATGGACGAACATATAAACCTTGTGGTATTATTAATAACCTGCATGTTGAACTAGGGGGGGAAATAGTGAATGTTGATGTCGAGGTTGTTGATGGACCCCTTGACTATAATATTCTACTTGGAAGGCCATGGGTATATGTGATGACTGCAATTATTTCTACATACTTTAGAATGATTGCCTTTTCACATGAAGATACAATCACAGTCCTTAATCAACTATCCTTCTTTTCCTTTGGTTTACACGTAACTAGAACCGTTCCGTTCGTTCACAAACCCCAACTAGAAATTCAGAACATTGGTGTAGGACTCTTAAAGGACTCCACTCCCATGGTAACCTTTGCATTACCGCCGCCCGCGATGTTGGAAGAAATTCCAAGTATAGAGACCTGCTACATGATCTCTTCAACTCTATCTGGCTTAAGGGAGAGTACGGGTGATTCTGATATTTCTATGTTGGATGAATTTTTACTGCCCAGCCCTATTGAGCTGGCATAGCAATCAATCTATCTGGCTTGGGCGGAAAATCCGAAATTAGTGTCGCCAAGTGTTTGGGTTGGTCGTTCCTTAGATTTTGGTACTCCAATTGATCCATTGTCCTCAATGTTTTTGACAGATGAAAATATTTTGGAAGCTATGATGTTAGAAGGAGAACCATGGTAATATTATCATCATCGTTCCCATCTTCCTGATTATGAAGAAAACTATCTCAGTGAACTATATCACCCATCAATCAAAAAAAAAAATTCGAATTCTTTACCTATTAATGCAATCGATTCCGAGCAAAATCTGTCAAATATTGAAGAAACCATTTCAATCGATATTTCGACCAAACCTAGCATTGTAGAAAATATTCATGTTTGCGTATCTTTTTCTCCATCAGAACTCGAATCATATCACTCTCTATTTCATGCATTTCTTGATGTATTTGCTTGGTATTATGAGGAAATTCCAGGCATAGATACTAGTATAGTTGAACAAACTATTAATATGTATCCTGATTTCGAACCGGTGCGTCAATGGCTTCGTCCTGTTCATCCAAAAAAAGCCACTTCCATCAAAGCAGAACTTGAAAAAAAATTGCGTGCTAGTTTCATTTACCCTGTTCTGCTAACTGAGTGGGTTTCCAATATCGTTCATGTCATGAAAAACAAGGAACCGTTAGAGTGTGCATCGATTATCAGGACGTTAATCATGCTTGTCCAAAAGACAACTATCTTACTCCCTTTATCAACCATATTATTGACGATTGTGCTAGATGCAAAATATTTTCATTCATGGATGGATTTTCTGGCTACAATCAAATCAATATATGCCCAGAGGATCAACATAAAACAGCATTCATTTGTCCCTAGGGCACATTCGCTCATAGGAAACTTCTGTTTGGTTTAAAGAATGTTGGGGCAAATTTTCAGACAGCAATGAATTATGCTTTCAATGACATCAAGTACATTTTTCAATCATATATAGATGATTTACCAGCACATTAAAAAAATTGGACTGATCACCCGATGCATTTGAGAGCCATTTTCTTACACTGTCAACACTACAAAATACACCTCAATCCACATAAATGTGTGTATTGTGTTGGTTGTGGTCATCTACTTGGATTTGTAGTCTCAAAAGAAGGAATTCAAATAACCCATTGAAGGTTCAGGCCATTCTTGATTTGCCTGCACTGTCAAATTTACTTCAGATACAAAAACTTCAAGGAAAGGCTAACTTCCTAAGAAGGTTCATTCCAAACTATGTTGAAATGGCTAAAGGATTTACTCGACTCTTGAAAAAGGTGGTTCCCTTCCATTGGGACCAAGTTGCACAAGCTTCTTTTGATGTTGTCAAGGATACTCTTTTTTGAGCATCATTAATGTATCCCTCTAATTATCAAAATGATTATTTCCTATATATTTCTGTGGCTGAAATGACCATTGCTATGGTATTGGCTCAAGTAGAAAATGGAATTGAACATCCGATCTATTATTTGAGACGTAATCTCAATGATACGGAAGATAAGTACTCATACATAGAAAATCCTGCCTTGGCAGTTGTTCAAGCTGTCCAAAGATTTCGCCATTATATCCTGCTCCGAAAAACCCCTATCGTTTCGGATTGCAACCCCATGACTTATATCTTATCATGTCAATTTCTAGGGGGAAAATACTCAAAATGGATTGTCATTTTGTAGGAATTTGATTTGGAATTCATCAAATCCAAGTCAAAGAAATCTTTAGTTTTGGCTCAGCTTCTCTGTGACCTTCCCTCTGATAGTACTGAACCTACATCAGAACCATCAATTCTTGACGAGTCTCTGTTTCTGATCGGATCATCTGATCCTTGGTATGGGTATTTCATCATTTATCTCCAAACCCAAACTTTTTGACTCGATACCTCTCACTCTGAACAGCGATGTATTCGATACCAAGCCAAAGATTATATGATCGTCGACGATACACTTTATCATCATGACGTTGATGCCATTTTAAGGAGGTGCCTCACTCATGAGGAGACCAAAAAAAATTTAAATGATTGTAATTTTGGGGCTTGTGGTGGAAATTTATCTGGATATGATACTACACAAAAGATACTCTGCGCCGGTTAATTTTTGCCTATTATTTTTCGAGATTTCATCCTCGCGGTCAGAAGTCGTCATGCGTGCCAAAATTTTGATCGTAAAATCCGCAAATCGCCAGCGCCAATGCATCATGTTGTCTCTGTGGGACCATTTTTGAAATGGGGTATTGACTTCAAGTCCTGTAACCCTCATTTGTTTGGGGGGAATGGTTATATTATTGTCACAGTCGACTATTTTACCAAATGGGTCGAAGTGATGCCTACGTTCAACAACACGGGACAGACATCTACATTTTTTTTATTTAATCATGTTATTGCACATTTTGGGGTCCCACGGGCTATAGTTACAAATCATGGGAAGCATTTTCGCAACCACATGATGTCTGAATTGACTGCTAAGTTAGGATTGTCACATGATAATTCTACTCCTTATTATCCACAATCAAATGGACAAGTTGAGGATATCAACAAGATTCTTAAATGTATGCTTCAACGAATGATAGGAGTTCATAAAAGAAACTGGCATTTGATCCTGTACTCCTCCTTGGGGGCGTACCGAACCTTGGTGAGAAACATGACTAGATTTACTCCTTTTCAATTGGTGTATGGACTGGAAGCTATCTTACCAATCCAATGTGAAATACCATCATTAAAAATCGCAATAGACTTGTTACCTGACACCTCAGAAGAAGAAGCGCGTCTTCTTCACCTCATCCATCTTGATGAAACATGTTGTGAAGCCCAATTGGCCAACGAAGCGCATAAGAGACGTACAAAGGCGCAATACGACAAAAATGTCCAGCCTCGTATTTTTCAGAGGGCGACTTGGTCCTTCTTTACGATCAAGAAGTTTTTGTAATAGGTACAGGGAAATTTGAGCCATTATGGCATGGCCCCTATATTGTCAAAAGAGTTATTGCTAAAGGTGCCTATGAGTTGGTTGATTACGATGGAATTTCATTGGCATAGCCTAGAAATGGGTTGCATTTGAAACGTTACTATTCTTAATCATGAGCATAGTAAAAATTTTTGTATTATACTGTATATATATGCTATTGATTTGCATTCACTATCTTAGTTTGTTTTTAGATTTTTCTTGACGTTAGTAATATACTTTACATTTCATCGCAGATGTCTGAATCTTCAAAACCATTTGTTGGGTATGTTGATGGTGCTAGTCGTAGTATGCAGAATCTATCCTCTGCAGTGTGGGCCATTTTCGCTCTGAATGGTGAGTTAGTGAGTTTTCAAGGGGATTTTATTGGTAGATCAACGAATAATATCACTAAGTATAGAGCGTTGATCGAACTTCTCTCTGATGCCATTTCATTTGGTATTAACCACATAATCATAATATTGGACTCGCAACTTGTGGCATTACAACTTACTAGTGTTTATACTATTAGAAATCCAACACTGCATAGATTGTTCCTAAGAGTTTGAATTTTGGAAAGACATTTTGATTTTATTCAATATCAACACATTTCCAAAAATTTGAACACATTGACTGATGCATTAGCTAATCAAGTTTTGACAGACATTTGCAACATATGTAAATAAAACATTCACATCATTGAATAATATTGCATAATAAACATAGGAAAAACTCTCAAATCATATAGATAGATAGTTATAGGTTTTTACAAAATTTGTGCTCAAGACACATTGGTCATCTGACCTCAAAATGTATGTAAAATGTCACAAGTAAACTAGTAGTGCTCGCTGTAACATGCTATAGATCTAGCTATCCTACGGAGTAACCGCATATAGAGGTTAGGAACCCCAATAGTGTGTCGCTATAGTCGCATGGGTAGCTCTTCGATCTGGAAATCCGGAATCCCGAAGGTCAACCCCTCTATGTGTTGTCAAAGCTCAGCTAGAGTCTCATCCATATTAAGATCTTGAAGGACTTCTCTCCCGACAGCCCTCTCTGCTGGCGTATCTTCTTTGCGCTCTGGTTCCTCTACTGGTTGAACACAACCAACATCTGCATTACATCAAAAATTGATTTTAGTCTTGGGAAAACATCAAAAATACAAAAACATTGTATAAATCTAAGGAAAAACAAAAACATAGTCAAAACATTCTTACCCATTGCACCCCACTGAGCGCCTTTTGGTAATGCTAAATCTGGATCTCCTCCGAAATCAACACCTGCGTATGCATACTCATCAATGGCAACAATCTATCGTCGGAACCAGGTGAAGAACTTAGTCGAGAACACAATGGTATATTGGCCTGCATTCCGACCCATGAGTTCTACCCATCTATGCGTCCTCGGATCTCTAAGACTAGCTATATCCAGTGTCGCATGTTGTGGCTACCTCAGTGGAATTCGTTCGAAAGTGAAGGATATAAGGATTGAACCATAACTGAAATTATTCTTCCTTCCTCCATTTGCTTTTTTCATGTGTTCCTTTATCTGAGAAAGAACACCTTCAGACCAGTTGAAGACTATTGGCTCCAAGCACTCTAGCGCGTACTGCATATACGATCTATTCGCTACATGTAGTGTAACGGTGCTGGAAAGTTTAGCGATTGTGAAAAGGATAGTTCTCAAAGGAAAATCTCTAACATCTCAAATGTTTATCTTTCCATCTTTGCTTGGCTCTGCCCTTGGATAGCAATGCTTCAGAATATAATCTCTCACGGTCTCCCCTCCAACAATAGACCCTGAGAGTGAAATAGGAAAGCCTCTCCTCGACAAACTTGTGATAAAGTATACATCCTCGACTGTTATAGGAACCACTTGGTTCTTAATATGAAATGCCTCAATAGCTGGATCCCATGCTCGAACTAAGAACTCTAAGAGTTCTATTTTTTTCCTCATCCCTGACAACCTGAAGTACTTAAGCAGTCCACAATATCTTAGGGCTCTTACTTTACCCAAATCATTTAGCACAATCATATCATGTTCTTCATGTTCTCTTTCCCTCCATGTAATCGTCATTATAATCCGATGGAAACCTGAAATACAACCATAAGATCCATTAGATTCCATTCATTGCAAAAAAATAGTCAAATTTTGGGCATAATGAGAAAATCAAAAATTTATATTGCGCCCAACGCACTCACTAACAAGAGACAGTGCATTGCATGTGCAAGTAACCTTCACTGTACTTGCTATACAACGTAGGTTTTGACATTCAGGGGTGCGTTGCCCTCTTTTTGGGAAGAATTTACCCTAGGGGCCTTAAAACCCTAAAAATTTGCAAAATTTGGAAATGAAATGAATACTAAAGGAAAGAGGAGGTTCATTGCACTAACCTGGATCAAACGGCAATGAAATCCTTCCGCAGAAACGATCACAATCAATAGCTGAAGTTTAGCGGCAAAATCAAGTTCAAAGCTCCAAAATGCAAATGGTAACTATGGAATTGTATTCACTTGTATTTAGTCATTTAATTGTTAGAAATGAATATTTATTGCTATGAATATAGTTTTATTATGTTTTTAATCATGAAACAGGTATTTTTAATCCATTTGATGTTGCTCTGAAACAGGTCTTACAACTGACGAACAGATTAGTCGTGTAGATTTATTTCAAGAATGATTTGACCACAAGGAATATTTTTCTCCTTATTTTTCGAGCTTTGTTAAAAACAAAAAAGGATTTGAAGTGCACTTTTATCTCTTTTTTGAGCTTCGATAACAGCAAAAAAAGAACCCTTGGAGTTTTCTTTCAGCTCTTTTCCGACTCCGATAATGTGAAAAGATTTATGAGCACTTGTCTTTTCGAGCTCGTAAAAGTAAATGAATTGATATCTACTCAGTATAAGTTTAACCCTTTTCCGGACTGAGATAGATTATTTACGAAAAATGAATATCTTGGTCAAACATGACTAAAGAGCTTCTCTGATATTGTTTTACACTTTTTCGGATCTAAGCGACAACTTTACAAAAAATTACTTATGGAGATTTCTTTCATCCTCTTTTTCAAACTCTCTAAATATGAAAAAGGATTGAGCTGTCACTGTCGTTAAGCTTGTTAAAACATAAAATAGTGACGAGCTTGTCAATCATCGCAAGAATCAAGTTTCATTCATCTCTAAACTCGTTAAATTATTAAATAGTGATACATTACTCACCCGAAGGGTTGAATTATATATCAAGCAAATGTTATCCTCCTCAAGCTTTTTAAAAAATAAAGAGGTATTGGTCGACAAATGACCAGGGAAATTTTGGGAAAAGTGAGAAGAATTATTTATGCTAGCAAGTCACTCTTGAACATGACACTTCCTTCACTCCATGTCCGTGACTATTTGGGTTGGGTAATCTTCTTGACGGTTCATTCATACCTATGGTTCATCATACCTTCACTTCATTTTTTAGTCAAAGCTGCCAAATCATCTCAGTGTCGCCGATATGTTCAAGAGAATTCATCCAGTGAATACGCATCCTTCTACAATACTCATAAACCTTCATTCTCATGACCGTCATCCCTGAAAATTGCTATATCAAGTCATACCCTTGTCTCCGAAAATAATAACTCTCGTTTCACAATAAGGTCACTTCCTATTGACAACAAATCAATATCCAGGAAGTTCGCTTAGAAACATATGATTCCAGTACCATGAGGTTTGTTACAACATCGACAAGATCCTCGCTTCCAAAATTTTGACCAAAAGATTTTTTTTGGCGTTCGACATCATGTTAGGGTCCCGTGATTTGGAAGATTGGTAAAACAAATGACAGGGTAACATCAGACTAGTCTTTGGAGTCCTAGGACCTGGCCTTCCTAGACTCAGAGAGGGCTCTCTCTATTATGCAAAGGATATGAACTTGTTCGCTTTGGATGGTTGATTTTAGGCTAGTTGTTAGGTGTAGGTTTGTTGTTTGTTTTGTTTGGGGTAAGATGATCAAGTAGGACAGGTGGAGTGATAGGTTATCAAATTAATTGGGCTATGGATACTATGAAGTCATTGATATCTCGATAATGAATCGGGGTACATCACAGGGAAAATCTAGTGTAGTTAATGGATCTTTAAAGTTTATGTGTGAGGTGAAATGGACATTAAGTTTGGGAACCAAGGTAGGGAAAAGGGAAGTTAAGAATCCTTTTTCAAATACCTATGAACAGAGAGATCTTAAATTTACTGATAAGAAAAAGATACTAGTTATGAGATAGGGCACACCATTTACTCAGTAACAATACTTTTAAACAAATACACATTCAAGATATACAATCCAATGGAGCAAATGAAGTAAGACAACTTATCTAACTTCAATGATTCTACTTTCAAGATTTGAAAACATATAAGAGACAAATAGCATTAATAAATGAAGAGGGAATGCCTAAACATCATTCATTAAAATATAAATAAATTTGAGGCAAACTTATAAGCATATAAAAAGGGAAATATTGAAACAAGACCTCTTTGGCTTAACCTAATCAATCAATACATCAAAGAGAGATTTCAAGACAGAGTTTAGATAGCATAAAACAAGAAGGGCTTACCATGAATCATGTTTGTAAACTAGAATATTGATCCAATAATGAAATAGACAAGCTTAGCTGGGCCTAAGGAGCAACTAAGAATTCCTTAAACTAATCCAGTAGAAGAAAACATGAAGACAATAGCAAGCAAGAGGACTGAGGTGCCTCAAACAACATTTCTCATCCTATACTCTTCTGAGCTATTGCAATATAAAAATATGGACATATAAAAAACAAGAAAAAACATGAAAAAATGAGAGATACTTCACCATTAACTAAACTCAGGGATCCTACAAGCAAGCCTTCATCATGATCAACCAAGGCAAATCATTCACAAGCTCCACAACACTAGATTGTTCATCAACTTCTGAAAACCATGTATTGATCTTAAACACATAAAAGCCCCAATGTTTACAATGAATCCTCATGCTATATATAATAAGCAGGGAGGAGGAAAGCCTAATAGATCATCTAGAAGTCTATTGGCTAATCAAAAATATATATATATTGTCCTTGAGGCCTTGCAAGGCCCAAGGCACAAAAATATCTAAACAAATATCTTTTTAGGCCATATATAGCAATTAAATTAACTTTTAGGCCCTGAAAAACATATAAAAACTTTCTAAACGCACATTCTGCCTTGTCAGCCATAGGAGTGCAGCACACTGTGTCAAAATTTGAATTTATGCCAGGAGCGCAGCACAGAGACAGGAAAATTAGGCCTTCTTGTAGCAGTGTTTTGGAGACCTTCCCGATGTCAGAAAAGGATTCATGATGGCTCGTTGGAAAGCCCTTGAAGTCTAATTTCTAGATATACCTTTATTTCTTCACTATTACCTCTGAAACCTATCCAAAAAGTGAAAATTCCAAGACTTCTAGGAGCGCAGCACATGTCCTGAAAAGCAGGCAGAATGGTGAAAAAATGGGTGTTTTTGACCCTTTTGGGGGACCAAAACAACTCCAATTTGGCTGAAACTTTCTGAGCATGCTATATGGATGATGAGAAACCCAAAAATGCAAACCTTTCTTCCTGAATATTTCTTGGGAAAAAGCGCAGCACAAGGTGTGTTGTGCTCCTAGCCTCAAATTTGCAAAAAACAAAAACTTGTTCAATTTCTCCCAAATTTGGTAGGTAGGTGCCTCATGGGTCCTGGGAGACCTATAGATAATCTTGAGATAAGATTCTCTTTCACTGTTTGCATTTGCTGTGGGATCACTTTCATAGGCACTTTCATTGGTTTCTTCATCTTTGTTATGCCTACTATCTTTTCCCTCAGACTTTGTGACTTCATTATCATTGTTTTGTCTATGATCACTGTCATGATATTCTTCCTCACCATAGCTATAATTTTTGTCTCATTATGTGTGTCTATACCCACACTGATTGGCCCACTTTTTCTTTGTTTTTCCTATGGTCTTCGCTTTCTAACTCAGTCTTTGTTTCATAGCTTGCATTATCTTCATTTTTGCTATGTTCACTGCCCCTTTTATCACTGTTATTGGGCTCATTGTCTTCTCCTTCATTTTGACTGTTTTGTTCATCAAAACCTCCTTTTTTTTCTTATTTTTCATTTGTGTATACATCTTCATTTGGATCATTGTTTTGGTTTGTCCCTTCCTCACTATTTTCATGTTCCTCTTTGTCATATACACTGCCCTTTTCTTTGAAGTCTGCCTCTATGCCTTGACTTTAATTTGTTTCCTCACCTTCATTAGGCTCATTGTTGTCTTCTTTGTCATTAGGCTCATTGCAGTGTTCTTGTCATCACTACTTTCTTCATTGTCATCCTTTCCCATGTTGTTTTGCCCACTATCATCTTCTTAAAACTCTATTTTCACCATCAAAATATGCCTCTGTTCCTTGGCTATCATCATTTTCATTTTTTGTGGGGTCACTGCCTTCTTCTACATTTTTTTCATTTTTATAATCACTATTTTTACCATCAGAATCTGCATATGATCCTTGGCTGTCACCATTTTCACTTTCTATGGGGTCACTGTTAGAGGCATTTTCATTTTTAGCCATGTCATTCCCTTCTTTATTTCCTGCCATGTCATGTTCTTGGTCCTAATCATCCTCTTCATTTTCTTGGCCATCATCATGGCTGTCATTTTCTGCTTCTTGATCATTTTTACCTTCTTCATTTTTTTCCATCTCATGGTCTATTTCCTCTTAAAAATATTTTCACGACTGAAGAAACAGGCTCATAAATTCATTATGGGAAATTCGGGCACCCTCTGCACAAGGTTCAGGAAGCTCCTGAATGCACAGGATCGCAGCAGGTCACCTCTACACGTAGGGTTGGGCAGCTTCTGAATGCGCAGGAGCGCAGCATGTCACCTCTGCACGCAATTCCGGGTGCCTCCTAGGCAAGTGCTAAACACACAGGAGTGCAGCATAGTGTGTTGGGCGGGTTGTCGTGCAATTTCAGGTCCTCCTGGGAAAATTTTGAATGCACAGGAGTGCAGCAGGGCACCTCTGCATGACTTGTCGGGTGCCTCCTGGGCAGCCCTGAAGGCACAGGAGCGTAGCACCACCTCCCAAGAGTGCATCACCATTTTGTAGAGGGCGTTTGGAGGCCTTCCCGATGTCCGAATTGGGCCCGTGATAGCTTGTTGGAAATCTTATCTTGTATAATTTCCAAATATACCATTTTTTTCTGATTGAAGTAGATTTACCTTGTCAAAAGTTGATTTTCCCAAGACTGGTCAAAAAGTGTTGAATGATGGTGCAGAAATGCAGAGTGCTGTTGCAGACCACTTTTGGATGCCTTAATCAAATCCAAATTGAGCTCATGACATCTCATTGGAAATATATTCAAGTATATTTTTCATTTGACTAATCAAGGAAGTCATTTGGGCACTCCAGCTGTCATAAAACCTAATATTCCCAAGGTTACTCCAGCAGTGCAGAAATTCTCTTGGGACACCTGTATTTTTGAAATTTCCCCTAAACCATGATACCTGTGTAAAAAAAGAAGGACTTTTTTCTTCTTGGGACTATTATGGACAAAAACCTCTCTCACTTTTGTCAAATTCATCTCAGTTTGGTCAGAAACACAGTTTGAAGAAAAACTAGCCCTCGGTGTGACACATGGCTTGTCTCTTGGAAACAAATCCTAGAAAAATATGGAGGCATAATGTTTATGAGTTGTTATGGCTTCATGATTTCTGATATTACCTACCATATGGATCCTTTTCTCTTTATGCCTTCTTTTCATAGCAAACCCTAGCTTAGATGGAAGAGTAAATTAGGGTTTGGTGTAGGGGATTTAGGACTGCCTTGTAGAGGGAGGGGAATGAAGGGGTTAAGGGTTGTCTAAATTATTGGGAAAATTTTGGGGGATAGTTATAGATGTTAGAGAGTAGGGGGAAGTGGAATTTCAAGAATTTAGTGAGGGGAAAGGGTCCAAAAGGGAAAAACACAGGCCTAGTCTCGAAAAGTGTCAAATTGTAGCAATAGGCAAGGTTTTGTAGAAAAATTATGAGTTTGAGGGATAAGAGTGATGGGAAGTGTTTATGAAAGTATATTAAGGAAAGGAGGAGGTTTAATAGCATCAGGATACAAGCCTTGTTGATGTTTTAACCATGGAGGTCATGAAACCAAGAAAAATTGCCCTCAAAAATCCTAGTTGGGCAATGGAGTCATAGGCAAGGGATAAACAGGGTAATGAGATTTATGGGTGTGAAAATGGGACAGATATGAGAGGCATGAGTCCATGAGGGACCTTCCATGAGTGGTAGGTTGACTATGACATGATAGAGTAGTATAACAGTGAAAAAATTATCCTAAGGATAATGAAGGGAGTGAGATTTCTAGAACTCACAAGATTCATGAATTTTGTTTCTACAAATCTAGGATAGACATTTAGTCATCTACAAAGGCAAAAAATTACTGATGACTAATAGTGGCTCCACTTGGGGAGGGCAGCTCCTTTTCAGGAGGTGTCTAGAACTTCAGATCTCTGGTTTATGGTGACCAGTGCCTCATCCATTGGGCAGACTTTTCTTCTTTCATTTGTTGATGCTTCCTTGAAATTGTGATTTCAATCATCTGAAAAAATGATTAGCTCAACTTCATCTCTACCTACCCAACCTACTTGCCTAACATTTTTTCTTCCTTCGGTGCACTTGAACTAGAAAACCCTTGACATTATTTTAATTTGTAAACTAAAAAAAACTATCTACTTCTATCCTTATTGCTTCCATGAGTTCAAATTAAGCTAGTGAACTCTTTTATTCTCTACCTAGACTATTTGACTGCCAATATTAAGCTTTTTGGCAGACTTGATTCTCTAAGCTACAGACATGAAATTGAAAACATGATTTGAACTAGGATTAGGCAATCTGATTCATCATGAGTTGTGGCATTTGAGACAAGTTGCACACAAACATTATTTTCATAAGAAAACAAAACTAGAAGGTGTGAGGGCTATGTTTCATCATTTGCTAATCATCCCTATGCTTCTCCTTGGTTCAGATTTAAGCATGTGGAACCAGTATATTTCATTCCTAATCTATTTTCTTTTGAAAATTCAAGCTTAAATGATTTGACCAGCATTCTTTCACTAACTTATCAACAATAAATTGAAAACCTATTCAGCCATGATTAGACTAGATGATTGAACAAGACCTTCTTTCAGAACAAGTAGTGGCATTTAGGCTTGCACACTTTCAGTATCACTATTTTTTAGATATGGGGCCATACCTTCTTTTCAAATCTACCCTCTTTTTAATTTTTTCTTTGTTTTTTACTTTCTCTCTTTTTGGTCAAAACAATCTAAAACTAAAGGTAGAAATATGCTCATAGTGTTGAGCTTATTCGCTTGCCTATCTATCCTAATCTAACTTATACAATATATACATTCAGTTGGTGAATCTCTTTTCCAATACATCCAATCAAGCAGATGATTCCATGAGGGATATTGGTTTAGCTCTTTGAGTGTTTTGAAAAAATAAAAATGCCATTCCCACCTCATTTGTGTTTGAACAGTAGTGCCTAAAATGTTTTTGAAATTCTACATAAAACTGTTCTTGACATGTTTTTCTCCCTCTTCAAATGTCTCTAACAAACCAGCAAAGGGATCTTGAAACAATACCTAAATGTGAAGATTTTGAAAATAATCTTGATTTAGGACTGGTTCTTCCTCCACTTGGTTGAGCTTAGGACTCTTTTGGGAAATAAACTCTTCCTCTTCCTCATGATCACCCGAACTGTCAAACTCATCATATATTGCAGTGTAATTATCTTGCCAAGCTGATGTGTTCTGATTGAGTGGACTGGAATATGTGTGAAGGTCATCATGTTGATGAGCAGGGATACTCTTTGGGATTAAATCCTCTTGAGAAGGTGGTGGAAAAAATCTCATGTGATTATCAACTTCTATGCCTACATCTGCAATTTGTAATTCAATGGAACTTGGTGGCTACAAATCTAGATTTAAAGAGGATTCCATGTCCCAAATGATTTCCTCAACCATTTCAGGAAAAGGCTTCTTATTGAAAACTTTCTTAAGAAGTTCATCATCCTCCTCAACCTCAACATCAAAGTTGAAAGACTGTTGATTTCCAATTATGTGAAAGTTACTTCTGATGGACTGAAGTGAAGTAGAGAAAAGAGTCAGAGACTCTTCATTTACTTCCAAACTCTCAAGGATTTCCTCATCAGTGTCATAAGTGACATGTCTTGGCTGATTACTGATTTTAATCTAATGATAGTGAAATTTATCCCACAAATCAACTGCTAATGGCTCTGTGAAGTTAGCTTTTGTTTGGACATCATCATCATCAGACTGATCAAAATTTGGAGAATCATCAACATAAATAATCTCACCAATCAAACATATTGGGTTACCAGTTTGTTCTTCTTTGAACTGATCTACAAGTTTAATTTATGATTTATGGTAGATGGCATTAGTAGGAGGAGGAACAAAAAAAATTTCTTCACATGAAGGTTTAGAGGTTGGTTGTGTGTTTATCATCTAATTTATTTTCTCTTCAGTTAAAGGAGGAGGCATTTTTCTCTTCCTTTGGATAATACTACAACAGTTCTCTTTCTCTTGTGAAGCTTGGTTTTGAGGTTGAATATTTTCTTGAGCCTCACCTAGAAGAGATGGTGAACCATCACTTGTGCCTTCAGAGAGATCCTGTGGGTTTTCCTCTATTTCTTGATTGGGTTCTTCCTCAACTAACTCCTCTAGGCTATCATGATAGCTACCTTGAGAATGAAATGCATGGATTTCTTCTAATAAATCTTTAGGATGCCAATTTCCTAAATCTTTATCAATGTTCACAAGGTATTGTATGAGGTCTTCAGATTGATCATAGTAATTTTCAGCTAATGATATAGATGGACAATACCCTATATAGTGTTTATAAAATACCTTGTGGAAATCCTTCAAAGAAAACAAGATGCCGGGTTCTAGCCATTCATACCAATTTCTTGCCTTAACTTATAATTTTGCCATAAACATTTTCATGAGGCGGTTCTCATGCCATTCAACCTTTAACCTCCATATGTGTATATGAAATTTGATGAGATGTAACAAGGGGTCATCAACTTTTTCATATTGAAATATAGGTACGTCTTTTATCCAATTTATTTCTGGCATTTTGTGTGGGAATCCAGGGATATGATCTCTATTCATTGGAGCATATCTCCTTTGTATCCTTGGATCCATGTTGCAAATCAGAAAGGGTCACTGAATCTTTTCAACCAGTCTAGATTTCTCTACCATTGGAGTCTTTTGGTCTATTTAGGGTTGTGGAGTCGCCAGGTGGAAGATTTGAACTTTGTTTTCCACCATCAGCATGATCGAGATTGCTCAATGCATTCCCAAGGGGGTCTGTGAGAACTTAGTGGAGTAGTAGGCCTACTGGAGGCTAGTGGAGTCACCAGGTGGATATTTTTTGTTGTTTTAAGGATGTATGTTTATGGTCCACCACCAATAATTGACAAAAAGCCAATCTAGGAATGTTTTGGGGTTTTCTGAGTTTCTATATGTAGTCCTAAGGTTTTTAAGAGTGTCCTATAGCTGAGTCATCATTTTCCTAGGATGGTGAAACAACCGAATTATACTCTTTGGCTATTAACTTGAGTTCTCTATGATTTCGTGAAGGTTTCTGAAGTCCTAAGGGATACTTAGATTGTCACTAACATTAGATTTTGCATCATGATCACCATTGTGTTGGTGATAGCAATGAGGTAGCTATAAATCATAGGATACTATTTATTCAATGGATTATGGAGTCCTAAGGGGTACTTAGATTGTCACTAACTCAGAAGGTCCCACCGTGATCGCCATTATGTTAGGAATGGTGATGAGGTGGCAATGAATCACTGGATACAAAATGTTTCGCTTGTGACTTACTTAGAAGGTCCCACTGTGATCGTTATTATGTTAGGGTCCCATGATTTAGTAGATTGGTAAACCAAATGATAGGGTAACATCAGACCAGTCTTTAGAGTCCTAGGAGCTAGCCTTCCTGGACTCAGAGAGGGCTCTCTCTATTATGCGAAGGATGTGAACTTGTTCGCTTTGGATGGTTGATTTTAGGCTAGTTGTTAAGTGTAGGTTTGTTGTTTGTTTTGTTTGGGGTAAGATGATCAAGTAGGATAGGTGGAGTGAGAGGTTATCAAATTAATTAGGCTATGGAGTCTATGAAGTCATTGATATCTCGATAATGAATCGGGGTACATCACAGGGAAAATCTAGTGTAGTTAATGGATCTTTAAAGTTTATGTGTGAGGTGAAATGGACATTAAGTTTGGGAACCAAGGTAGGGAAAAGGGAAGTTAAGAATCCTATAACAAATACTGTGAACAAGGAATCTTAAATTCTTGATAAAATATACTAGTTATGAGATAGGGCACACCATTTATAAATGTAACAACTACTTTTAAACAAATACACATTCAAGATACTCTGATCAATGGAGCAAATGAGTAAGACAACTTATCTGCTTGATGATTCTACTTTCAAGATTTGAAAACATATAAGAGACAAATAGCATTAATAAATGAAGAGGGGGTACTAAAAATCATTCATTAAACTATAAATAAATTTGAGGCAAACTTATAAGCATATAAAAAGGGAAATATTGAAACAAGACCTCTTTGGCTTAACCTAATCAATCAATACATCAAAGAGAGATTTCAAGACAGAGTTTAGATAGCATAAAACAAGCAGGGCTTACCATGAATCATGTTTTTAAACTATAATATTGATCCAATAATGAAATAGACAAGCTTAGCTGGGCCTAAGGAGCAACTAAGAATTCCTTAAACTAATCCAGCAGAAGAAAACATGAAGACAATAGCAAGCAGGAGGACTGAGGTGCCTCAAACAACATTTCTCATCCTATACTCTTATGAGCTATTGCAATATAGAAATATTACATATGAAAAACAAGAAAAAACAAGAAAAAATGAGAGATACTTCACCATTAACTAAACTCAGGGATCCTGCAAGCAAGCCTTCATCATGATCAACCAAGGAAAATCATTCACAAGCTCCACAACACTAGATTGTTCATCAACTTCTGAAAACCATGTATTACTCTTAAACACATCAAAGCCCCAACGTTTATAATGAATCCTCATGATATATATAATAATCAGGGAGGAGGAAAGCCTAATAGATCATCTAAAAGTATATTGGCTAATAAAAAATATCTATATTGTCCTTGAGGCCTTGAAAGGCCCAGGGAACAAAAATATCTAAACAAATATCTTTTTAGGCCATATATAGCAATTAAATTGACTTTTAGGCCCTGAAAAACATATAAAACTTTCTAAACGCACATTCTTCCTTGTCAACCACAGGAGCGCAGCACACTGTGTCAAAATTTGAATTTATGCCAGGAGCGCAGCATAGAGACAGGAAAAATAGGCCTTCTTGTAGCAGTTTTTTAGAGACCTTCCCGATGTCGGAAAAGGCTCCATGATGGCTCGTTAGAAAGCCCTTCAAGTATAGTTTCTAGATCTAAATTTAGTTCTTCAATATAACCTCTAAAACTTGTTCAAAAAGTGAAAATTCCAAGACTGCTAGGAGTGCAGCACATGTCCTGAAAAGCAGGCAGAATGGTGAAAAAATGGGTGTTTTTTACCCTTTTGGGGGACCAAAACAACTCCAATTGAGCTGAAAATTTTTGAGATGCTATATGGATGATTAGGAACCCAAAAATTCAAACCTTTCTTCCTGAAGATGCCTTGGGAAAAAATGCAGCACAGGGTGTGCTGCGCTCCTAGCCTCAAAATTTGCAAAAAAGAAAAACTTGTTCAATTTCTCCCAAATTTGGTAGGTAGGTGCCTCATGGGTCCTGGGAGACCTAAAAAGAATCTTGAGCTAAGATTCCAAGCCTAGCTTGGTATTTTTCCTTGTTGGAAATATGATGCAGAGTGTTGTCCTTGATGGCAACCCACTGAATGAAGATGAAGACATGCGACTGTTGACATGTATTGTCCTTGATGGCAATCCACCTGATGAAGATAGTCTTGACCTGATGAACTTGGTAAATGATGTAAATCTGATGTGATATGATGTTTTTTAGCAATATGGCGCTGAGTGTTTTCCTTAAATGGCAATCCTCTTGATGAAGATGATGACAACTTACTTGATGAAGTTGTGCTTAAGAGAATATGTTCTTGATGAGCTAAATATGATGTATCTACAGTGTGTACAGAAGGCAATGAAGAAAGGAATTCAGAATGTGCTCAAAGTATGATAAAAAGAGTATGTCTCAAGGCATACGCAGACATGTCTAGGGGAAGTCGCGTATGCACGCGGAAAAGAACGTGCCAAGTCGCGTATGGGCTAATGCGCTCAAAAAGTGCAAAACCAAGGGTAACCACCATGGTATTGACCCATGGTATTGGGTAATGATCCGCCTAATTGACCCCGTCCAGGTAGTTTTGGGCTCATGGTATTGTTTTGACCCATGGTATTGAAAAAGGGGCTCATGGTATTGAAAAAGGATAAACTTATATAAGGAGAACAAATTCATTGAGCATCACATGAGTGTGGGGCAAGATGTCTGAGCTTGAATGAATACTTCTCTCTGAAGTATATCTGAATGGAAAGGGTTACACTTGAATGATAAATCTGAATGTATGATGCACCAATGATGAAGAAGGGGATCTAGATATGAATTGCTCTTGTATTTGCTAGATCTGATTATGGAAGGCTTAGATCTGTGATGAGGCGAGCATCTAGGCGAACATCTGTCTGAAGCAAAAGGGTAGATATGAACTGAATATCTGATCTGATGAAGTATGCTGCTCTGTAATGATTGAAGATCTATACGCTA
Source organism: Pinus albicaulis (assembly GCA_034641835.2). NCBI lineage: Eukaryota > Viridiplantae > Streptophyta > Pinopsida > Pinales > Pinaceae > Pinus > Pinus albicaulis. Next base: position 150,730,829 of record CM076582.1, read on the forward strand.
CTTCGCCGCGGAGGAAGCGCGTATATACGCGGCTTCAGCGAAGAGAAAGCGCGTATGCGCAATAAAATATACACTGAGGTATACGCTGGTTTGTGTGGACGGAAGCGCGTATATACGCGACATCGGTGAAGTAAAAGCGCGTATGCAAACTAGGGTTTGCTGAAGCAAGGGGTATGAAATATCTGATCTGTTCTGCTGTGTTTCTGCTATCTGATCTGTGTTGATATGTATCTGTTGGTGATGAATGTTTGTGCTTAAAAGTATGGAAAGGGTCCAGTATGAAAATATGATGAAATGTGGCCTGCAAGTTGTGTTCTATTGAAGCTGTTGGATCCAGTGTGAAAATTGATGAAACGTGGTCCATAGAGGTGCTGAGGGTTGTAGCCTTCAGTCAGGGGGTCGTAGCTCCCTTCCAGGAGAGGCTGGTAAACGAGATCAGGGGGTCGTAGCTCCCTTCCAGGAGAGGCTGGTAAACGAGTCGGGGGGTTGGAGCTCCCTTCCAGGAGAGGCTGGTAAACGAGCGCAGGTGGGTGCCTGCGTGCTGGTCAAGTCTGCGCCAGCACATATGTTGTAAGATGTTTTCTCTATAATAAAATATTGAAGGCTGAGCAACTGCAGCGGTGGTTTTCTCCCGACTTGGGTTTCCACCTAAAAATCCTGGTGTTCATGTGTGATGCTTTGTGTGATGGCTGATTCTGTTCTTACTGCACATGTTTACTGTTTATTGAACATCTGATGAATGAATGATGGAATGATTTAAGCAAAGAACTAATGACATAACTAGATATCTGTGTATACGCTAGTTTCATGAAAGATATCCGCGTGTATACGCTAGTTTAATAAAGGAAAGTAGCGTATGGGTTTTAAGGAATGAAAAAGTGAAAAATTTTGAGTATGCAGTAAATACTGATTCACCCCCCCCCCCTCTCAGTATTTTTTCCAACATTCCTCTTTTGGTTCTGGGGGCTTTCCTTGAGCCTTCTTCAATTTGACCCTTACTTTCCTTCTTGAGAGGCATTTTCATTTCCTCCCATGCTAGTATTACTGTCAAGATTTTCATCATTTTTATCTTCTTCCAAGTCTCCCACACTTTCATCTTCCATAATTTCATTATCATCATCTTCATTGTCAATTTCTGTGTTGTCATGATTAGAGGTGTCCTCATCATGGCTTGATGCATTTTCATCTTTATGACTCCCTTCTCTTCATTATTTGACCCATTATGTTCACTTTCAAACTCTACCTTTATTTCACTATTTTTATTTTCTGTGGGGTCACTGTCATAGGCACTTTCATTGGTTTCTTCATATTTGCTATGCCTACTGTCTTTGTCCTCAGACTTTGTGACTTCATAATCGTTGTTTTGTCTATGACCACTGTCATCATCTTCTTCCTCACCATAGCTTTCATTTTCTCTCATTATGTGTGTCTATACCCACACTGATTGGCCCACTTTTTCTTTGTTTTTCCTATGGTATTCACTGTCTAACTCAATCTTTGTTTCATAGCTTGCATTATCTTCATTTTTTCTATGTTCATTGCCCCTTTTATCATTGTTATTGGGATCATTGTCTTCACCTTCATTTTGATTGTTTTGTTCATCAAAACCTCCTTTTATTTCTTGGTTGTCATCTATGTATTCATCTTCATTTGGCTCACTGTTTTGGTCTGTCCCTTCCTCATTTTTTTCATGTTCCTCTTTGTCATATACACTGCCCTTTTCTTTGAAGTCTGCCTCTATGCCTTGACTTTCATTTTTTTCCTCACCTTTATTAGGCTCACTGCTTTCTTATTTTTCATTAGGCTCATTGCATTGTTCTTTTCATCACTGCTTTCTTCATTTTCATCCTTTCCCATGTTGTTTTTCCCACTGTCATCTTCTTCTAACTCTGTTTTGACCATCAAAATATGCCTCTGTTCCTTGGCTATCATCATTTTCATTTTCTGTGGGGTCATTTCCTTCTTCTATATTTTTTTCATTTTTATAATCACTATTTTTACCATCAAAATTTGCCTTTGTTCCTTGGCTGTCACCATTTTCATTTTCTGTGGGGTCACTGTTAGAGGCATTTTCATTTTCAGTGATTTTCTATTCTTCATTTCCTGCCATGTCATGTTCTTGGTCCTCATCACCCTCTTCATTTTCTTGGCCATCATCATGGCTGTCATTTGATGCTTCTTGATCATTTTTACCTTCTTCATTTTTTGCCATGTCATGGCCTAATTCCTCTTAAAAATATTTTCACAGCTGAAAAAACAGGCTCAGAAATGCATTATGGGCAAGTCGGGCGCCCTCTACACAAGGGTTGGACAGCTCCTGAACGCGTAGGAGCGCAGCAGGTCACCTATGCATGCAAGTTAGAGAAGCTCCTTAACACGGAGGAGCGCAACAGGTCACCTCTACACGTAGTGTCAGATGCCTCCCGGGCAAGTGCTGAATGCACAGGAGCGCAGCACACTGTGTTGGGTGGGCTTTCGTGCAGTGTCGGGTCCTCTTGGGAAAATTTTGAATGCACAAGAGTGTATCAGGGCACCTCTACATGACCTATCAGTTACCTCCTGGGCAGCCCTGAACGCACAGGAGTGCAACACAGGCTATCAGGTCCTCCTGGGCAGCCCTGAACGCACAAGAGCACAGCAACATTTTTTTAGAGGGCATTTGGAGGCCTTCTCAGTGTCAAAATTCAGCCCGTGATAGCTCGTAGGAAATATTAACTTGTATAATTTCCAAATATACCATTTATTTACTGATTGAAGTATATTTTCCATGTCAAAAGTTGATTGGTGCAAAATGCAGAGTGTTGTTGAAGACCACTTTTGGATGCCTTCCGCAAATAAAAATGGAGCTCATGATATCTCATGGGAAATATATTCAATTCTAGTGGTCATTTGACACATCAAGAAAGCCATTTGGGCACTCCAGATGTGAAAAAACCTAATTTTCCCAAGGTCACTCCAGCAGTGCAGAAATTCTCCTGGGACACTCGTATTTTTGACATTGCTCCTAAACCATGATACCTGTGTAAAAACTGAAGGAGGTTATTCGTCTTGGGACTATTATGGACAAAAACCTCTCTCACTTTTGTAAAATGCATCTCTTTTTGGTCAGAAAAATAGTTTGAAGAAAAATTGGCCCTCGGTGTGACACATGACTTGTCTCTTGGAAAGAATTCCTGGAAAAAGATGGAGGTATGATGTTTATGAGTTGGTATGGATTCATGATTTCTAATATTACCTACCATATGGATCCTTTTCTCTTTATTCCTCCTTTTCATAGCAAACCCTAGCTTAGTTAGAAGAGGAAATTAGGGTTTGGTGTAGGGTATTTAGGACTGCCTTGTAGAGGGAGGGGAATGAAGGGGTTAAGGGTTGTCTAAATTATTGGGGAAATTTTGGGGGATAGGGATAGATGTTAGAGAGTAGTGGGAAGTGTAATTTCAATAATTGAGTGAGAGGAAAGGGTCCAAAAGGGAAAAACACAGGCATAGTCTCGAAAAGTGTCAAATTGTAGCAATAGGCTAGGTTTTGTAGAAAAATTATGAGTTTGAGGGATAAGAGTGATGGGAAGTGTTTATGAAGGTATATTAAGGAAAAAAGGAGGTGTAAAAGCATCAATATACAAGCCTTGTTGATGTTTTAACCATGGATTTCATGAAACCAAGAAAAATTTCCCTCAAAAACCCTAGTTCGACAATGGAGTTATAGGCAAGGGATAAACAGAGTAATGAGATTTATGGGTGTGAAAATGGGACAGAGATGAGAGGCATGAGTCCATGAGGGACCTTCCATGAGTGATAGGCTAACTATGGCATGATAGAGGATTAGAACAGTGAAAAATTTATCCTAAGGATAACGAAGGCAGTGAGATTTCTAGAACTCACAATATTCATGAATTTTGTTTCTAGAAATCTTGGATAGACATTTAGTCATATACAAAGGCAAAAAATTACTGATGACTAACACATAAAATGATCTATCCACGCCTTATGAAATGTACTGCAATACCTTGAGGGCCATTGACATTAATGGTGGTTCTCTCGCGTTTGTTAGCAACTCACATCATTGGCTGGTAATCAAACGATGTCTTCCATGTTCGACTAAAAATCATATATTCGCATGGCTAGACTTGTACCCGAATGATCAAGTAAACAAGATAAGAAGACCTCGGATCTAGTTTCATCCATCCAGGCTGCGATTTCAGGATTTTTGTACACATCATCTGTACGGTGACCCTACATGCAGATTTTCATCCGAACATGGGCCTATATATGTAGGCATGTCTGCATTGGGAAACATTCCAATGAAGACCACTTTCTGGATTATGTACATGTTATTAGATTATTTATGTGTTGAAAATGGGAATGCCTACCTCAGCAATTATGGTAAAAGAGGATATATCATGATGTAATGTATTGTAATATTGATGCAAGTGACCACTCCACTTCATATCTAGCCCATCACAGTGTAAAGCATCTCAATCAAATGTTATTATTATTATTTTGACTTCATGCTTTAGGGGGGAATTTGTTATAGGTCAATTTGGGCATCATTCCCAGTGACTTGGTTAACTGGGCATCATCTCCAGGACCAATGAATAGGATCTATCATCCCCTATCATTTCAAGTTGCTACATGCCCTAAGACAAAGAACAAGGCAGATCATACATGACTTTCATCAAGCAAAGGTTTCCAAGATTTGAAGTTTATACTATATCATATGAGAGCTCATCAATGCTGCCTCTAAAGGGACTAAGTGCATTGCATATGCAGGTATCCCCATGCAAGGCTGCTTTACAAAGCACTTCCCGACATTCACAGGTGCGTTGGTCACATTGGGTGCGAAATTCTCATTGTTCTGGAATCTCCACTTGGCCAGTGCCTTCTAGAAGAGTTCACATGTGTCAAGCTTTCAATTCATATGTCCATTTGACATCTACAAGATTGGTAACATGTCTTGCCTATTATTGTAAAGTCATTGATTGCAAAACTACCTTTAGCTCCTCTATAAATTGAGCACAGATCTTAGTGTTTAAAGGAATAATTGGAGTAGATAAATGCTGGTGGAATTTTAATTGAGGGTTAGATTTGTGTAACAAGCTGCTGGAGAAATTTATACAATGGTGAGGTTGGGACGCTGCTAGACATGGTCACTTCAAATCAGTCACTAGGTTGTAACCTCCCCTTCTATCATTATTAAAGAGTACATCTTATTTTTCCCTATATGCATTTGTCTTGGCTTTGATTTTCCATATTGCAAGATCTTAGTTGATGTATATGGTTTATGCTTTACTGATTTAGCAAAAAAACTTGAATAGACATCTGTATCATTGCTATCTTCTGTTGTTTAGTGTTCATTCTTGCAGGAAATATTTTGCACAGTCAGCTGGAATTTGAAGCTACAACAGAAGCGACAGAAGGAGTCATTTGGAAGCGCTTGGATTCCAAGTAAGCCTCCAATCCATTCTGTGTGTGTGTTCTTAGTTAGGAAAAGTAGTCGTATAGTCTTTAACCTGTTGTTCTAGATTAGCACCTGTCTAGGGAAGTGTGTTTTATCCGTAATTCACAATTCTCTCCAACAGTATCAAAGAAGAAGCCACAGAAAATTTTCTTATACAAATGAGAAATAAGACAAGGGTAAAACCCCTTTATCTGGAGGTGAAGATGAAGAGAAGGAGTCCCATAAGATCCTTCTTAGAGCCATGCAATACATTTCTAGAGAGATCAAGGAGATGAGAATGGACAAATTCAAGGAATCCCCTAAAGGATTTCATCTTGGAGAAGGCTCTGGCATGTCTCACCACTGGAATGATCAACCAGTGCATCAACCACAAGTTTTCCAACACTCTACCATGCCTACATTCTTGGCTGTGGGAAACGAAGGGTTTCAGGAGCAAGAATCCCTTGAAGATTATTTTATGGAGTATGAATATCAAACTCAAAGATTCAAGGATCACTTGATTTTTCAGGAGTTATGTCAAATAAAGGACAATATAAAACAAAGGCATCATCATAGAAGTGGTGGATTCATTCAGAATCATGATCGACACCATACTATGGGCATATTATGTTTACCCAATTTTGATGGCTCATCCAAGTGTACTGCCAAATGTTGGGTAGAAAAAATTGGCATATACTTTCAATTGAACAACGTTCCAGAGTTGGAGGCCATTAATATTGCAACGCTGCACCTTGAAGGTGAAGCACATGACTGGTGGTTCCATGGCTTGTCTACATTGGGTCATGGAAATGTAACTACTTATTCAGGGTGGAAATATTTGATAGAAGAGATCCTGAAGCACCATTCATGGGGCTTGCAAAGTTGAAACAATCAGGTAATGCAGAAACTTACATCTCTGAATTTTTAAGATTTTCTATTATGGTTCCTGATTTATCTACAGCAAGAAGGGTGTACATGTTCATTGATAGGTTAGATGAACCTCTTCATGGGTTGGTTAAATATACAAAGCCAACTACCCTACAATATGCTTTGAAAGGGCTAGAGATCTTCAAGATGCCTTGCCAAAAGCAAAGGCAACATTTTAGCATAAGCCCTCTTTCCCATCAAAGGGAAAGGAAGACAAGGCTCCTCCTTCAAAGGAGAGAACATATAAAAAACCTCTTGATGATGATGTCCAGAGATATCTAATAATAAGTAAGCTTTGCTTCACTTGCCAAGAAGCTTGGGCACCTGGACATAGATGTGCAGCTAGAAAATCACATTACATATAGGTCTTCTCAGATGATGAGGAGGAGGAAGAAGATGAACCAAGAAGAGGTCACAGCGCTGACACTACAGGAGATGAACCAACACCATTAGGAGATCGGAATAGAGAATTTGCTCCTATTGGAGGGGCTCTTGCATCTTTGAGAGGATTACCTAAGTACTTTACCTTAAGAGTTCAAGGTTCCATCTTGAATCAGAGGGTTTCTGTTTTGGTTGATAGTCGTGCCACCCGCAATTTTATTGATGCCCAACTAGTGCAAAGGAGGGAAATACCCACTGATACTTTTGAGGGATTTTTTGTTTTTGTCCCAGGAGATAGAACTATGAAATGCATGCATTATGTTCCATCCTTATTAGTTGCCATGGGAACATATACATTGATTAAACACTTCTTTGTGGTTGACATACCTTATACCAATGTGATATTGGGTGTTCAATGGTTGATCACTTTGGGGAAGGTCACTTCTGATTGGGAGACTTTGAAAATGGAATGGGTGGATAGAAAGAGTGGAAAAACTCAAATGATCAAAGGCATGCAAACATATCCCTCACATACAACTTCCACATATAAATCAGAGATGGATTTGCGCAGTGTAAGTAAGGACCTTACAGTCCCATATATTATGCTCATGGGGTTGATGCATGGGACACTATTATCTAGTGGCAACCCACTTGGGAGGCCACCTGATTCAGATTTGGTTAGATTTATCTCACAACATGATGCTCCAAGCATAGATCCAGGAGGGATGGGAGCATTAGAAAGCAATGATACAGCGTTGGGAGTCTTGGGTAGGCTCAAGGAGGAGGGAGATCTTCTCCCAACATCATCATTACCCAGTCTCATTTCAGATTCTGTGTTGTGGGAGGAAAATCATGGAAGGAATGACCTTCCAACATGTACCTTTGGCATGGGATATTTCAAGGAGGAAAGCATCCATATGACAGACATTCCTTTTGATATATCATCAGCGCTGTCACTATGGGAGATTGATCCATATTGGAAATACAAACTGTTGGTGTATTATTCCAAGGATCTTTTCACATGCATGATACTTGATGACAAGCTACATGAGGAGGGTTATTCAGTCAAATAAGGAGTCATTTATTATCATTGTAGGATATTCTTATCTAGAGCCTCCAAGCTCAAGGAGAATTTTCTACAAAGAGCTTATGAAAGGTTCTTTTCCAGCCACACATATTCCATGAGATTCTACAACATCATCATGAGAAGCTACACTTGTAAGGACTTTGAAGAAGAACTATATCAGCGTTTTCAAATATGCATGAACCATGTGGAGTTGGGATAGCAACATAACTCTATAAAGGAGTTAATTCAGCCACCTCTTTCTTCTTTTGAGAGAGGAGATAGATCTATGCACCACTCCATTTTTTTAAGGAGGAATTTTGGTGAAGAATATGCTCATGTAAATAATGTTTTATTTGATGAAGATATGCATTCATTTACCATGTTTATGCAGGCCATATCTCCAAGGAGTAGCACTATACCATATAAAATTCATGGCCAACTTTGGGCCACAAAAAATTATGAACATGGCCACTCCCTTGGAGATCAAAGCTGGGAGATATTGTATCATTGTGGGTGCATTCCTAAGGCACCAAATATATCTCACACTTTCAGCCATGGTGAGATGATTTGGATAGTAAGTAAGTGGTGGGGAAACCACTTACCACATCATGATCTAATGCAATCAGGAGATTTACTGTGCTGGTTCCACATGTGGGACTATGACCCACCTCCATATGCACAAATTTCTATTTGTATGCATTTAGTTTTCATCCCATACATTGATGATGTACTTATACTTTTTATGGGAATTTATGGAGGGAGGATGGAAGGTATGTATGTTCCCTATGGGAGGGAGATTCTCCATGTTCACTATGCTACATGTTTCAGGGAGAACATTGGACAAACCATGTTTTTTTCATTTGAACTATTATCTCCTTATGGGATGGATTATTTGCATCTCATGAGAACTTTGGAGGAGAAATTCATGGAGATTGGTGAACACTTAGCTTATGAGGGAATCTTATCACATGTGGGTGTCACCAATGGAGGAGGAGGAGAGTTGCAACACTCACCTTGTCAATTACTTGAGGATAAGCAACATTTGGGAAGGGAGGACTATAATATTCCCAATTAGCCATGAGCTAGTTGGAATATATAATTTTGTTTATTGCTTGTTTAAAGAATAAGAGGGCAAAGGAGGTCCATAATACTCCTTAATAATGAATAAATAAATGCCAAATGTGAAAGAGACAAATCTTGGTAGCTTGATTGAAGCACCCTTGGTGTGAAAGGGGCTGGATCACTTTGACTGGGTCAACCTTGACCAAATCAACTATGTTGTCATGGAGGAGTGGCCATCAATGAGGGACAACGCAGTTTTAGATGGAGATTCTTTATGTGAATGTAGTGATATTTTTGGATGGGGCTTAGGGTTTGCAAGCTCATAACTTATAAAAGGAAGAGGATGGCAGCCATTGTGGATTATGTATGTTGATAGATGATTTTCTGAATATATGGTATGTTTATACATATATCTTTCTCTTGCTATTTAGCTGAGATAGAGTGTTGTTTAGCACAGCGTGTTCCTGATCGAGAATACCACCTCTTCCATTGAGGAGCTCTTGGAGGAGCATTGCACTACATTTTCCACCATCTGGATTAAGGCCAAGATTGTCCTTTCAACTACAGTGCAGATCCTGTTGAGGGTTTCGTTGTTTTTGCAGGTTGCAGCAAGTGGTGATTAGATCTAGATCTACACCATCTCATTGCTTATTTTCAGTGGAGGAGGCTTCCTTTCCATTGGGAGGATAGTATTGAAGGCCATTGAGCATATTTTCAGATCTTGGAATTAGGCCAACCATATTTTGATCCCTACAGTGTAGTTTACTTCCAGATCTACGTTATTTTTGTAGGAGGAGTTGCAGGGTGGTTTAGCACACCATTTGGAGAGATGATTTTCAAGTGAAGGGGATTTTCCTTTCACTTTGAGGGTCTATTGGAGGAATCTATTTTATTGTTCGTATCAAATCAGGCACACTTTCTAGATTTGTATTTTTCAATAGATTTGCGGTCTTAGATCTCAGATCTATAACTTGTACTTGGTGATTTGTTGAAAACCTTTGAGGGGTTCTATAGAGGAGCTTGTATAGTGCTCAGATTTGATATATATCTATCTTTTGAGGCACATATCATCCCTAGATCTGATTTATAATCATCTGTTGTAGCAGAGCTAATAAAATAACGATGTAATGGTTTTCCATCTTTTCTATATAGTTGCAGCACCTCATATTAAGGGATTTTGTTCAATGGAGGCTTGTATTTCCTTTTATGCATCTTATGGCCCATTTCTTATGTACATTTTTCTATTGTAATAGCATATTAAAGGTCTCCATATTGGCCTATTACTTTTTAAATGATGATCTACAACATTGTTCCAACATTTTTCACTATATTCCTACTTTTCCCATTTGGGAATATTACACCCGGACATGAAGGGATGATGGTGGAAGTGGCGCAGAGGCATTGGCATGGTCACAAGGCGGTAGAGGTTCCGAGGCCGGTGGAGACATCTTTTCGAAGGGGGGCCTCAAGTGGTAAGTGGTGATGGAGAGGGGGGTGCAAAATGGTGAGGGTGTGACACGTGTTGGAGTGGGTGGTAATGGATACCTCCCATTTCAGACCCCCCCCCACCCCTCATGATAAATTTTGAATGTTGAGGGGAGGTCGAAACTAGGTAAGGGTCGTCGGATGTGGGGAAGAGCGGAGAAGGAGGAAAGGTGGAGGGCGATTAGAGGTGGAATGACATAGCACACGAGCGGGACCTGACTCGACTCTTTATGGTTGTGCCTTAGCCTATTTATTCACAAAATGGCGTAAAAACTCATTACTTGGACTTGAAATTCTGTAGACTTCAGTTATGAAATTTATTGCATCCACACAAAATATCACATCGTATGCTTTATAGTTTATGATAAGAGAAAAGGGATCAACAATGTGATGCGAAGAGGGAGGTGACGTGGCAGGTAAGGTGGGACCTGACCGCATCGCAAATCACGAGTCAGAAGGTTTTGCTATAAGCAGCAAAAGGTAAACTCTAAAACACGTGAAATGTGAAGTGCGGGGCGAGAGAAGTGACGTGGCAGGTAAGGTGGGACCCAACCTCATCGTAACTTAAACAAAATACATTGCGGGCGCTTAAAGGTAAGTTATAAAATGTGCGATGTGATAAATCGCAAATCGGCAATCGCAAGTTTTTAAGGGTTGGTGAAATGGAATAAGTTATAATTTTCGAAATTCGATGGATTGTGGGGGAAAGGTGATGAGTCAGGGAGAATGGCCCCACTTTAATCGCAATCAGGGAAATGGGAAGGTGGAGGTAAAACAATTATATAGTGATGAAAAGGTAAAATAGAAATATAAAGCAGAAAGGCAAAAAAGGGTAAATTTTAATGTTTTTAAAGGAAAATAAAATGAAAAGGAAGTGTGGAAAGTGAATGGGTCCCACCGCCGTCGCACATCGCACTTCGAAAACTTTAAAATTTTACCCTTTGCACCTATCTTGCAAAACTTGCGATCTAATCTCCACCATTGATTGATGCTCATATCAACGCTCCTGACTACTCCCTTTTTGTGGTTTTCTGAGTTTGTTTCTTTGGTCGTGCTTGTTCGTTTCTTTCTATTTGTTCATAGAATACTTGACTCGTTCACTACTTTTCCCATGTTCACGACCTACCCACATTCATGACTCGACCCAAACATGCACAACTTGACCCAATAAAGTTCATGACTCTGCCTTTGATGTTTTTCTACCTTAACTACTTCTTTGATGCCTTTTCTTCCTTTTATTCTTTCTTTGGAAAATATTTTGAATATTGACATCTATGTATAGTATGAAAAATTTGTATACAGGAAGTACATAGTCACCTTGTGATATTGTAATTTACATGGTTCTAACAGTGGCTCCAGTTAGGGATGGCAGTTCCTTCAGGAGGTTTCAAGAACACCATAGACTAGTATCCTGATCCATTGGGTTGATCCCACAAATTGTATCTTGATCTGTCAGGCAACCTAGTGATTGGAAACTAGTTGATTGTTCCTCCTGACTTTTACTGATAAAAATAGACCACATGCTTGGCTAGCCAGCTTATTAGCATACTGAAATCTGAACTGAAACTACAATTTAACTTATCCACTGCAATCCATCAAGTTGAACACATTGTTACACCTTGAAAACTTGAATGGTGAGACCAGAACTGTACTGAAACTAAAGTTTGAAAAACCCTGATCTCGAAATGAAAAGAAATCTAAAACTAACATTTGAAATATGCTTAGAGTGATGAGCTTATTTTCACACCTACCTACCCTACCCTACTGAAACGACTACCCTTCTAAACAATACAATATTTCCAGTGCAGCGATTCAAGAAATCGTTCTAATATTTTTTTTCTTTCATTGCTCCTCATCATGTTCAGAGACAAACTTGACAATGATGTTTGATATAAATTCCCGGCTTGATCTTGTTTACATGGATCTTGGTACCTTTGACACACAACTGACATGTCGGAAATATGTGTTGGCATTGTAAAGAAAAAATCCTCCATATAGACATCCATTGGATCAAGATACTCTTGATTTATTTCGGGGTATTCTGACCCAGCCAACTCAGCTTCATACCCTGATACTGTAGATGTGCTCTCTTGGTATTCAATCAACTCGGAACATGTTTGCATGCTACCTGATGAGTGTTGTGCCATTACTTCTACTGAATCAAACAATGGGGAAGACTGTCTTATCATATCCATATCATAGCAGAATTTGAGAGCATTATGAATACAGGGAGATTTATTTTGAAAGCAGAAACCATCCAACATGTATACTATTGGGTCAAGTGGTGCTTTAGATGGTAGTGTCATTTCTTCTGAAACCTCGCGTTTTCTCTTATAACTATTAGCCAGAATGTGATCCCAATTTCCTTTTCAAATCTGAAATGCATTAAAGCACAAAGGTAGAGAACCACTTTGGATCAATCGATCATCTATTTCAGACTCTGTAATTTCATCTGCTACTTGGCATTCAAAAGAACTCAAGGGTTGAACCCCTGGATCTAAAACGGGGTTTGTATCATCCATATCTTCCTTGACTGATTCATTAGATAATTCCTCCTCTTTCCTATTTGCAAACTTCTTGTAATTCTCTCTTAAGAGTGAGGAAAAATATAGGAGGCATTTTGTACTTACTTGACAACTTCCTGCTTTTTCCTCTTTACAACCTTTCTCAGCATGCTGAGTTTGATTTTCATATTTGCATTGTGATAACTGAGTTTGTTCTTCCCAAGAAAATAGTGTTGGTTGCTTCGAATAATCAGCCTCAACCTCAACCTTATAGTCTGTCTCTTGATAATCATATTCGAGATGGGTACCTCTGTAAGCAAGGTCATTTATCATGTACATTGTTGTTGAGTATTTCCCTACCTCCTTCAAATTTTGTCTTCATCTTTGGCTGTGTTGTGGATAGAGTACATGAAACAATCATTTTCTATTTTAGGGTGTCCAGGATGGGTTGCAAACTTCTTTGGTACATTCATGTTTGTCTTCTCCTGAACTAATGGAATAGGAGGTATCTGAACATCAAGTTCCTTTTTCCTGCTAATCATATGCATCATTTCGTTGGTTGTGTTTGTCAACATATCTAGCATTATCTCTGAAGATATAAAATGCTCTCTTTATATTTTTTCCTTCTTCATTGATTTTACCTTTCTTCCCTATTCAGCAAGTTGGCTTCCACATCAACAGCCATATTTTTCATTTCCTCAAGGGTTGCAGGGTCCCTTTCTCTTAACTGGAATTCCATCTCTGGATCAAATGCATTTGGGTAGTGCCAGAGAGCTAGTCCTGGGGGGGCTTTATCTTAGCAGGAATCGAATGGTATACCTTATTGAACCTGGATGAAAAATTTTGTACTGTCTCCCCTAGTTGTCTTTTTAAATGTTTATACTCCTCTATGATGAGAAAAAAATTTCCTACAACCACCCATCTATCTAGGAAAACTTGATTGAATTGTTGAAAACTGCTAATGCTTGTAGTTGGAAGGTCTTTAAACCAATTTTTAACTTTACCTTGTAATGACAAGGAAAAAATCCTGATACATACATCATCCTCTTCCACCTCATACCGATCAAGAAAATCCTAAATATTCTGAATGTGTTTTTCAGCAGTGATTTTTGCATTTTCTCCATCAAATCCGAGTAGAGTATTATAAAATTTGCAGGGAGGTCATAGAGGATAGGAGGCAAAACCAGAGGCGTGTATCTATCTGGGAATTTTACAGGTATAGGCAGTACAACATGAGGCTTATAAACATTTTTTAATTTAGCAAGAGCAGGGGATAAATCCTAAGGCTCATGTTTCACTGGGTTTTCCACAAGTGCATCTGGGATGTGCACAGGTGTATAAGTATGTACATGGTCTGCAATAAGGGGCTTGTCTTCTTGAGGCTCATCAATCTGAAAATGATCAATGTAAACCTCAGTAGTATACTCTTGATCAAGCTTAAATTAGGATAGAACATAGTTACAGATAAAAGCAATAATTTCTTGAATCCAATCTAGGCTTGAATACACTCTCTTTCTAGGATGATTGGTAATGTTTCAGATCCAGTGGAGTCTTTGAATATAACTTGTCTAAATTGGATTTTCCAGGTGGATGATTTCAACTTTCTTGTATCTGGCTTCTTTTCCACCATCAACAAACATATACCAATCTTGGAAAATACCCGAATCATCTAATTTGGACTGGGGTTTCTGAGTTATGATGAAATATAAAGATTTTTCAATAACTCAATTCCCAGTATGGTCTCCATTATGTTATCACCCTTTAATTTGTAATATTGGAAATAAAAAACAACATAGGACATCATCAAACCACTTCGGAGTCCAGGACCTAGCCTTCCTAGACTCAGAGAGGGCTCTCTCTGTTTTATGATTTAACTTGATAATTCTAAATGTTGATATTAGGCTAGTTACATAAATTATGAGGGTTGTTTGTTTGATTGATTGGGTGGTTGGACAGAGCAGGTATACAGAAGCTAGTTCATTAGGCTATGGAGTCACAAAAGGTTGAATTGTGCATCAACTTTTCAAGGGAATTCACAGGGTAAGCTAACTATGCAGACTGGATCTTACTAGTTGTGTGAATATGAGATGAAAGAAAGTAGTGAGTTTAGTAATAGCTAAAGAGCAGTTAAAAATTATTTAACTATACTTTAGAGGAAAACATTAAAATAAAAAACACATACAGAATTAAGGTGCTCTCTTAGAAAATCTTAATCTAATTTTTTTGTTTTGAAATCAGATAAATTGATGCACAGTATGAAAATACAGATGAAAAGAATTAACACAGAGGAAAAACATCACCATTAGCATAGCTCAAGTATCCTGTGAATTGTCTCTTATTATTTATGCCCAGCTCAAACAGTTACAGAGTTCCAACACTTCTTACAATGTAAGTTTCATCAGGGTCCAATTTTCCAACTTCCAACCCTTGATACTGCTAAGGCATGCAGTATTTATCTAAAGACTAAGTCGGTTGTCCTACCTGACTAGGAAAACTTTCATTAATTAAAATTTAGCATAAAATGGACAAGTGTGGCCATGCAAGGCCTGATTAGACATCCCTGACAAAAACATCGCCTCTGGAATTAATTCTGGGAAACTCTTCATAGATCTAAATGATTCGATGGCCCTTCGTAAGATCAAAAAACAAGCTTGGAGATGTATATGATGGTCAAGAAGAGGTAATCAATGGTGAATCTGACATCTGGCTCTATTTTGCAGAAAATCGGTGTTGGGTAATCAAATCTAGTGAAGTGTTGATTACTTTTCATTACTCGCATGATTATGTTGATGTGTTCTGTATAATTCTCTTTTCCCTACTCAAACTTTTTGATCTATTTCCTTGCTACCGTGACGTTCAGCCTTGTTCTGCCTTTTTCCCCTTGTCGAGTCCTTACCCGAGTCTTTCTGATATGTTTTTGCATTTTTCTTCATAAGATGGTGCACAAACCTCATAAGCCTAGACGTGAAGGGATGATGGTGAACATGGCACAGAGGAATTGGCACGGTCACAGGGTGGCAGCAGCTCAGAAGCCGTCGAAAACAGATTTTTCAGAGGGGGGCCTCAAGTGGTAAGTGGTGATAGAGAGGGGAGTGTGAAATGGTGAGGGTGCGACACACAGTGGAGTGGAGGGTAATGGATACTGCCCATTTCGAACCCCCCCCCCCCATCATGATAAAGTTTGAATGCTGCGGGGAGGCCGAAACTAGATAAGGGACGTCGGATGTGGGGAAGAGGAGTGGAGAAGGAGGAAAGGTGGAGGGCGATTAGAGGTGGGATGACATAACACACGAACGGGACCCGACTCGACCCTTTATGTTCGTGCTTTAGCCTATTTCTTCACAAAATGGCGTAAAAATGCATCACCCGGACTTGAAATTTTGTAGACTTCAGTTATGAACTTTATCGCATCCACACAAAATCGTACATCCCATGATTTACAGTTTATGATAAGAGAAAAGGGATCAGTGATGCGATGCGAAAAGGGAGGTGACGTGGCAGGTAAGGTGGGACCTGACCGCATCGCAAATCGCAAGTCAAAAGGGTTTCCTATAAGTAGCGGAAGCTAAACTCTAAAATACGTGAAGTGAGAAGTGCGGGGTGAGAGAAGTGATGTGGTAGGTAAGGTGGGACCCGACCGCATCGCAAATTAAACAAAATGCATTGTGGGTTCTTAACGGTAAGTTATAAAATGTGTGATGCGATATATCGCAAATTAGCGATCGCAAGTTTTTAAGGGTTGGAAAAATGGAATAAGTTATAATTTGTGAAATGTGATGGATGGTGGGGGAAAGGTGATGTGTCAGGGGGAATGGCCCCACTTTAATCACAATCGGGGAAATGGGAAGGCAGAGGTAAAACAATGATATAGCGATGAAAATTTAAAGTAAAAATATAAAGCGCAAAGGTGGAAAAGGGTGAAGTTTAATGTTTTTAAAGGAAAATAAAATGAAAAGGAAGTGTGGTGGGTGATTGGGTCCCACCATCGTCTCACATTGCACTTCGGAAATGTTAACACCAGAAAATTGTACAAGTAAAGATGACATTATTTAATGTCAAGCAGAAGGATTTACAAGGCTGAGAGACATTAGAGAATCTGGAAAGTATTTAAAAATATCTAAGGTCTCAGGAAAAATCAAATTTTAGCAAGTCATAAATGCTTTTGTGTGCATAATCCTTCAAGAAGAGCACCTTTGCGCACCTTTTGACCCGAAATGCGCACAATCCTGGGAGTGGCGGAAGTCACTTTCCGGGACCACAAAAATCACACTCTATGACAGTGATTTCACACTTGAAGCTGCCTAAGGACAACCACCAAAGCCTCCTTAGACATCAAGGGAGCACACAATGGAATCATCCCCCTCTCTTGGGTCACCATCAACAATGTACCAAGAGAGGAAAGGAGGATTTTAATTCTCCTATAAAAGGCCACCAAGAGATGAAAAACTTGAGAGCATATTGTTATGCTGGCCAGAATTGCCCTAAGCAATACCAGCAGTGTGTGATCTGGAGCTGAGATAGAGGGGACTCAATTGTTGGCCATCCAACAATTTTAGTCCACCACAGTAGAGAGAGGGATACTTTTCACCGAGGCTAGCTTGGAAGTAAATACATCCTTTCATCGGGACTTAGAACCCAAGTTCTAATGGCCCTTTGGCAAGAGGGTTAAAGTTTCATCCTCATTTCCTACCAGCACTCAATAAGATGGGACGAAAGTGCCACCATTTGGATTATTGCAATTTTTTTACTCTATTTAGAACTTTTTTTTTATTCGTTTTAGTTTTAGTTTAGTTTTAGTTTGAATATGCATGCTATTTCTCTATCTAGTATGTTTATGTTCTAGTATGTTCCAGTGACTTGCTTGACTCCACTTCTTTTGCTGTCTCTGACCAATAACTTAAGAGGGTAAACCACACCCCTTAAGTTGGTGTGATTTTGTACATGTGTGCACCAAACACACTAACACAGGCAACTTTAACGTTTTACGCTTTGCACCTATCTTGCAAAACTTGCAATCTAATCTTCGTCATCGATCGATGCTCAGATCAACGGTCCTCACTGCTCCCTTGTTGTGATTTGTTGACTTTGATTCTTTGGTCGTTCCCATTCGTTTCTTTCTATTTGTTCATATAATACTTGACTCGTTCACTAATTTTCCCACATTCACGACCTGCCTGCATTCGCGACTCGACCCAAATGTGCACGACTTGACCCAATCACGTTCATGACTCTGCCTTTGTTGTTTTTATGCCTTAACTGCTTCTATGTTGCCTTTGCTTCCTTTGATTATTTCTTTGGAAAATATTTTTAATAATGACATCTATGTATAGCATGAAAAATTTGTAAAGAGGAAGTACATAGTCACCTTGTGATACTATAAATTATAGGGTTCTAACAGATCCTATGGAAACGAATCCTAGATATGTTGGCTTAAAGACGAAGAAAGAAACACAAAAAAATTTCACCACTCCACTATCCTGCGCAGGATGCACAACAGAATCACAGTACTCAAAAATCAGAATGGGGAGTGGATAGAAAAACAAGAGGACATCAATAAGGAGTTGCACAACCACTTCAAGTAAATCCTCCAAGAACCCAATATCCATTGGCAGGAGGCCATAGGAAGAGTCGCTCAGCATATACCCAAATTGGTCACTGACGATCATAATAGGATGTTGCTCAAAGCCACCTCATTGGCAGAGGTTGAACAAGCGGGCTTCCAACTAAAGGAAGGGAAATCCCCAGGCCCGGATGGATTCACCACCAACTTCTTTCACTTTTTCTGGGAAACTATCAAAGAGGAGGTTTGGGGCGTAGTCAAGGAAACGTGCACCACCCACTGGAATTTGTCGGCTCTCAATGCTACCTTCCTCACCATCATCCCAAAGGAAGACAATGTCGCTTCTCCAAGTAATTACAAACCCATAGCACTTTTCAATGTAATTTACAAAATCATTTCCAAAGTCATAGCTAACATACTTGATTAGGAGATCATGTCCAAGTTGAAAAAATGCTCAAAAATGGAACTGCTCAGAATTGGTTGCAATCTGAACGACCGAAAAGGCCTGGTCGCTGTGATTCTGGCGCCATGAATGGGACTCTAATCTGATGTCATATGTCAAAGTTACTGAGGTTTGAAATCACCCAATGACCTTCAAAACAGGACCTTTTGACAAAAAAAAAATTGTCATTTTCAAAAATTTTATATGGAAAAAATTTCATTTTTATAATGTTTTATATGGGCCTATTATAGGATGTCGCGTGGCCCCAGGCCAATGGTTAAAAAACATGTTGAAATGGTTGGAGGTCATGAGGGTCAAACCCTCGACCCGACTCCTCGGGCAAGGTCGACCCGACCATTATACTGTGGGCAGAATGTGCATAGTGAGCGAGTCGGCTTGTTCAAAACCTGAACAGAGGTATATTTATATGGGCGAGATGGGTCGTGGAGCTAAACGTGCAGTCGGGTCATGAAGAGTTAAAGTTAAACGGGCGGAGTTTTATGGATTAGTCCTCAGGGCTAAGCTCTGAGGCCATACACCCAATAGCTCAAAAACACTAGCTAGAAATTTTTTATGGCGGAGTTTGAAGAGGGCTAGCCCCAGCACTAAGCGCCCGACTCCATGTAACCTACAGGCGGTGACCAAGGGTGCGGGTTATAACTTATCTGCCAGCATAAACGGTTTCTGAAGACATCACATGTGAACGCGCTGGTTGGAACTAACAGTTACAATAAATGTTTCCCCTAAAAATAGCGTGGTTCCGCCTAATCTGAGTTGTCTGCCTTTTTTGGTGGAGTTAACTGGAGTTCCTCCAGTTTTGGAGGAGGTTTTCTAGTGCCACTGGGAAAAATATTGTTTGGGTCATAACTTTCACAATTTTCAACCAAATTGGATGAAATTTTCATCAATTTTGGGTTTCTTGAGAATTCTGGAGTGTTTGGGACATATTGTAGAGTGAAAAGAGGTGTTATTCAGCCATTTTTGCTTCAGGTAAGAGGAAAGAGCCATTAGGGCCATCAGGGAGATGGAGCTATATTGGGTTGTACTTCACTGTTTGAGGTGAAACAAAAGCCATTTTTAGCTTATTTCTGTCTTTTGAAGTCAGATTCACAGCTTTTTTTTCCTATTTAGGCATATTTTTCACTATTTAACCATTTTGAGCAATTTAATACAGCAAGGACATACCATTGGGGAGCCTTGGACCAGCAGATGTAGCCCAGGAGGGGTGAACTGCCTCATCATTTTGTTGTGTTATGATATGGTGAAGTTTACTTTCTGTGTATTTCTGATGTTATATGTTAAAAAGTAAATTTAATTAACAAATCCTCA
Organism: Pinus albicaulis; assembly: GCA_034641835.2. Lineage (NCBI taxonomy): Eukaryota > Viridiplantae > Streptophyta > Pinopsida > Pinales > Pinaceae > Pinus > Pinus albicaulis. The sequence goes on from CM076582.1 coordinate 150,751,021, forward strand.
CACATAAAACTCAGAAACATTACAAAAACTACTTTGTTTAACTTGCAAGTCATGGAGAACACTTTGCACACTAAATTAAATGGAAATGGATACTTTGCATAGCGTTACAAATAGTTCCATTTTCAGATCAATACTGAAACAGCTCCTTCCCATGCTCATATCTCTGGAGAAAATGGGTTATGTTGAGGGCAGGAAAATCCTTGATGGAATCATCCTAACCCACAAGGTCATCCACTCCCTAAAAATCTCCAAAAACCGGGTATGCTCCTCAAAATTGATCTTTCCAAGGCTTTTGACAAACTCAGTTGGAATTATATCAAGAAATTCCTCCTTGCCTTTGGTTCCAGCCACACGTGAGTCTGATGGATAATGAGCCTAATACCCTCCCCCTTTCTATCCATTCTGGTCAATGGCATTCCTTCGGAAACCTTAAATCCCTCTAGAGGTATAAGACCAGGGGATCCTCGTGTGCCCTTCCTCTTTATTATTATGGTTGAGGACCTAGGTCGCCTAATAAAAATCTCCATCTAATCATGTACCCTTCATGGCATTCCTCTCCACAATCTCCCTCCCATCTCTCGCCAACAATTTGTGGATGATAATATGATAATGGGACACCCCTCAATCTAGGAAGCTTTCTCCCTCAAAAATCTTCTCAATTATTTCTCTGAAGCCTCTGGTACAGATTTCAACTCTGAAAAATCCCAAATCTTCTTCTTTAACATGCCCCTTATAGCACAACGCTACATCGCTCGCATTTTGGGCTTCACCATAGCCTCTTTTCCATCCAAATACTTTGGAGCCTCATAGATTCAGCTATAAATCATACCTCCTGGATAGAGATGCTAGATCGAATGGAAACCAAACTGTCTAACTGGACCCACCGCTCCCTCAAATTGGAAGCATGGTTCTCATCAAAGCGGTCCTTCAGTCTCTACCCATTTACCTCTTCTCTATTCTAGCGGCACCAAAATTGGTCCTCAAAGCTATGCGCAACTTCCAAAGAACATTCCTTTGTGGGGGACTAAAGATAAAAACAAATGGGCACTAGTCAACTGGAAAGAAGTATGTTCCCTGAAAGCGTAGGGAGGACTAATTCTAAGAGATCCTTAGCACAAAAACAACATCATGATAGGTACCATATGGTGGAAATGGGTATCCAACCCTCACACGCCATGGCCAACCCTTTGGGCGGCCAAATATGCAGGGAATTGGCCCAAGGAGGACCTAATCATATTCATCATTGATCAAGGATGATCCCAAATCAGGAATGGTTCCAGCCACCAAAAAAAATTGATCCAAACCCATAGCTTACGAGAACTACGCAGTGGCACTCAAGCCAGACTCTCAGAGGATTCTTGGCAGTAATTGCCCAGTCTATCCGCATTTTTTCCTACACCCATCTAGAGTACAGTCCTGCAGGAATGGCATCAAAATTGTGTCCAACACTTTTAGACCAATGAAATAACTCAAGGAAATAGGACCTAGCTTTGCACAGATAGATGGCAAGCAAACTGGAACAACAAGAATCACATAGACATTTGGGAGGAATTAACGACTAAAAGAAGAATGTGAGCCTAGCAGGGACTCGACATTCTCAGATGGGGCTATACTCCAAGTGGAAACTACTCCACCAAGGAATCCTATAATCCCTTACAACACCTAAACCTTGACACCACCAATCAGATATGGAAGAAGATATGGTATGCCAAGCTCTAGCCCAAAGTAGCTACCTTTTTATAGTTGCTCAGCAAACGACACATCCTCACATGGGAGAATCTTTTGAAACGGGGCTTTGTGGGACCCTCAAGATGCCCACTTTCCCATAATGACTATGAAACCATAGATCATTTGTTGGACCTATGCCCCATATCCAACACCTTGTGGGACAGGACTAAAATTTTATGCATATGATCAAATTGAGATAGGGGAATCATCATCAATACCATCAGAAAATAGCCAGATAAACCTTATTCCAGCAACCTCTTGAATCAACTCTAGCAGCTGATTCCAGGCCTAATTATCTGGAATGTTTGGAAAGAAGAAACAACAGGATCTTTAAATACAAGGCCTCCAATCGAGAGCAAATCTAGGCCAGGCTACATAGTAACCTTGCAGAAACTCTTGCTATGAATCATTGGGGTAAGGAAGACCTCCCGAAAACTACTGTTGAATGAAATATTTGAAACCACTGGAAAATAAGCATCAACACCCCTCTGGACAACCTCTCCATGAATTTCGGAAGGACCAGCGCACCTGAAAAATGGGACCCCCCTCTAGCCGGATTCTTCAAATGAAATTTCAATGGAGCCTCCAAAGGCAACCCAGGGAATGTTGGTTTTTGGGGCATCTTCAGAAACCCCTAATTGCCTTCTATGGAAACCTGGGGTGGGACAACAACAATTCCGCGGAGTTGGAGGGGCTCATCCAGGGTATCTCCAAAACCATTGATTTCAACTTTTTTCCATTAGAAATGGAGGGAGACTCGCAAATCATCACTCAGGCTTCCACCCGTATCCTTCATGGCTCCCCCCCCCCCTCCCCCTCAAAGGTCTCCACAAGCTAGAGGCTCGCTAGAGGCTCAAAATCCTAGAACAGTTGCTATGGAATCACAGGGCAATCATATTTCACCATGTGCGCAGAAAAGCAAACACTGTTGCAAATCTCCTAGCCAACAAAGGCATGGAAAGTCACACAATGCTGCACTACTCTAACTTCTCTTAGATTGGGGATGATTCCTTGCGCAAGGAATTCCAAACTCTCATCCAAAAGGATCATCCCTCCCTGGATGCAAGTGACAAGACGCGCACGTATGAAACCGCTTCTTCCCATGCATGGGCTGATGAAGACCTACACCGCCAACTTTTACCTAGTGTGGAACCTCCCCTCTTCAATAATTTACATGAGCTCCATGATGCATCTGATCTACTACCACACCCTGAATCACATGTCATTCCATGAGAACTATTGCAGCATGCACTTGCAAGCGTGTCACAGTAATGCACATCATTTGCGCTTATGCCACAAGTCTTCAAAAGGCAATATCCCTCCTCATTGTGCTATCCTCATGTTGCTCCTGTTTTTCTCCAAAGCCCTATCTTCTCCCTTAGCTATTATTTTTCTGCCTCAATCTCTTCGAGTGCTCCATCAGCTGTGCCCCCTCCCTCCTGCGCACCTCCATGCTAGCGCCAAACTGCCGAGAACCCACCCAGTTGTGCACCTCCCAAGCTGCACGCTCCCCCTTGATTTTCCCTGCCTCCACAGATCCTCTCGGTGGTGCGCATTCTGTGGCAGGACCCGCCGGCCCCCCCCCCCCCCCCCCCCCCAACACCACTTGACACACCCCTACTGCATAGTGCTCAATTGCGCACATACTTTCCCTGCTCCTCTATTGGGTGTTCCCCTGAAGAGCAAGTATCCGTTCATGCACCAGCCCCCACCCCTTTAGTGTTCCTCCGCCCCATGACTTTGTGTCAGCGCCAAAGGACCATCATGGGAGGCCAAATAGGCTTGTTCCCAGGATGTTATCAGCGAGGTCAAGACAACTGTTTGGAATCTTTTGAGGCCTCCTCTTCTGGTAGCCACGATAGGGAGGCATCACAACGCCCTGCGTGCACCCAAGAGGAGGTTTCCCCAGCTCAGGAGACTCAGAGGGGCAGAAGGGGACCTAGTAAATCCACTTTAGTGCACCTAGAGCATCCCACTCCTTGCAAATCCGATCCTCTTCCAGTACAAGAGGTCACGGAGGAAGACACAAATGTATGGATTATGGACTCAAAGGGTGTTCGGAAGAGTGTACCGGATGTTGAGTACCCAGTTACTCCCATTCTCTACCCACCTGATTCAAAGCCCTCGCGCCAGCCAAATGCTGACGAGGAGGCCATAGCGCAGGAGTATGGTTCCCACATTTATGAGGAGGACCCTGTCACCGATGATGATGCAATAATACCATGACTGCGAGGTCATTTGGCTCTTTTCTGTTTTTTCAGTTATTTCATCGCATACTATAAAACTTTTTCTTTTTCATGTGTCAAGGCACACCTTGTAATTTTTTATTGTCTGAAGCTACTACAGGGCTAGTTTCCTCCCAGGAGGTAGCCCCATACCAGCGCTACTCTGAAAGCAATGAAGGTAGGGATTGGATAAGCGCAGCTTACCAATTCAGCCCATTTCCTATGTAATGTTTCTCTTTGAATTGATATAGTTAAACTTACCAAAAAAAAACAATAAGGGGGATACATTAATATTATAGGGACCTAACAAGTAATGGCTTGGCTCTAGGAATTGATTTTATCCACTACTCATAGCTTTAATAAGGTGAAGGTGATAAGGTAGGTTATATAGGAAGAATAATAAAGAAATAACTTAGACCCCCTTACCTTGCCCCACTTCTGGTATCATAGCCCCTATATGCACTCATGTCTATTGGCCTTGTTCATCATCATTTCATTAACTACAATAGTAAACAATTTACAATGTTCACAACACCATGGTATATCTACCTCATGGTAGTCATTGTAGTAGAAAAATAAAATATTCATGCATAATTTAATATATATTTAATTAAAAAAATTCCAACGAGAAAAGTTGGGATATTACACATTCCAAAGAAACAAGGGAGAGACCGTGAAGTTATTAGAAGAAACCTCTACCAATCCCCAACACTTATTTCAATATAAATTTCAATGGATTTTGATGTGGGAATTCCAAAAGCGGGAAACAAAATAATGGTTAAGGTTTTGTTAGATCTTCTTTCAAAATTTTCTCATTTATATGCCCTAGCTCATCCTTTCGCCCATTTCTCAATTTCCCAAGCCTTCATGAATAAGATCTTTTAGCTATGTGGTATGCCCACTTCCATTTTTTTTGAAGGATTTATTTAAACTTTGATGTACATAGCTAAATATGAGCACTACATATCATCCTCAAAAAAATGGTAAAACAAAAGTGGCCAACAAGTGCTTGAAAACTTATTTGAGATGCTCTACTCCTGAAAATTCATTGACCAGTGGAAACAATGGCTTCCCCTTATAGAATGGTGTTACTATACCTCTTATCATGGAGCTAACAAAATAACACCATATGAAGTGATTTATGGCCAAAACCCCCTTCCTGCGACATCCTATGTACAAATAACATCCAAGATCCATGTCATAGATAGAATGCTTCATAATAGATAATATATTATCTATATCCTCGAGGAAAACTTGGTTATGATACAAAATCAATTTAAACAAGTTTATTAGCATATATCTTAACATTCTTATGTTGAAGGGGATCATTGTGTTACTTCTCTTGTAGTATTATAAGAAAACATTCCTCAAAGATAAATTTCCCTAGAAGCTATCTCCTAAGATATATGGGACCCATTAGATTATACAACACATTAGTCGAGTTTCCTACAAATTGGCTCATCCAAGCCACTCCAAGATTAATCTAGTCTCTAATATGTATTTTTTGAAGAAGGTTGTGGGATAAAATTTCAAAATGTATACCAACATACCAAAACTTCAACATGCTCGATAGTATTACAACCCCCCCCCTACATTTATTTCTTTTGATTAATCTCTAGTTGCATATTGGCACCTAAGCTATTATTTTCCCATTTAGAATTAATAATCTATATAGTTTTCATCTTAGTGATAACCTCATGCTCTCTTCCTTTCACCATTGTGCTAGCTTGTTCCTCTAGACTTCCAAGCAATTTTTGTCATACTTGCATTGAATAATATAAAGTTAATAGTTTATATTTTGTTGAGATTATTTGTTATAAATTTGAAGTGACTTTTCGAAATTTTAGTAACTTCCTCTAGATTTGATTAACTTTATATGTGGACTTTTTGCCTTAATCTCAAATATTGAGGAAGTGACTTTTTGCTAAAATATCAACACTCCTAACTTATCTTTGAAAATTGCAAACTTTTCTTTCATCAACGTCTTTATGATAATGTTGACAGCTGATCATCTGTGGATATATATCAAATCTCAACTACCCTTCTATGAACATAATCATAGATGAAGTGGCATTTGATCGCAATATGTTTTGAATTGTCATGAACTACCGGATTTTCCAAGGGGTTAATGCAACTCTTATTTTCACAATAAATCACCATAGGTTTCAATTTTTGAACAAAGAACCCAACCAGTAACTTGTGAAACAATACGTCCTCACAAATCATCTAACTAGTTACCAAATACTTTGCCTCACTAGAACTCAGTTCCACTAAATTATGTTCCTTGTTGAACCACGACACAATCATCAAGCCAAAACTAAAACAACACCCTGAAGTGCTTTTCTTGTCCACTACATTGTCTTCCCAATATGATTCAATGTAACCAGTCAAACTAACTCCATCCCCTCTCACATAGTCAAAACAAAAATCCATTATACCCTGAAGGTAATTTTACACATGTTCTTCTTCCACCCAATGCACTCTCCTCGGCTCAACCATATACTGACTAAGAGTGTTGAAAATAAAACAAAAATATGGCATGGTGTTGAACGAATACATCAATGATCATATTAGTTGAAGATACAAGGCAAGATACACCAAGTCACCATCAGAAGCACTCGTATTCTTCCAGTTGGTTATCATTGGTGTTGACATAGGTCTGCAATCCTCCATCCGAAATATCGTCAATATGTCAACTACACACGTCCCCTATCATAGAGAAATGTCTTGGTTCCTACCAAACCTCCAATTGCAAAAAATAATGCATCAACTTGATATCTTTCATCTCAAACTTTGAAGCAAGATCTCACTTGAAACTATCTATGAGCCTATATGACCCTATAATAAAGATATCATCCACATATAAAATGAGAATAAGAGGATATTCACCAAATAATATGTAGTATAGGTGGGATTTTCCTCACTCTTCTCAAAACCTATCTACTGCAAGTAGGTATAAATCCTTGAGTACTAAGCTCTGGGACCTTGCTTCAGTCCATATAATTCCCTTTCTAGCCTGGACACATGATACTCTCTCCCATGCACCTAAAATCTCTATCACTTCTCGATATACACCTCCTCTTATATAATTCCATTCATAAAATTTGTATTTACATCCTTCTAATGTATCCTCCAACCCACCTCTACAATAATGGAAATTACTACCCTAATCAAAGTGTACCTTGCAACTGGTGCAAATGTATCCTCATAGTCAAATACCTCTATCTATGAGAAATCCCATGCCAAAAATCATGTTATGTATTTCTCAATGCTTCCATCCACAAGATACTTAATTTTATAGAGCCACTTGGAAGTCTCCTTTGACTTACCCTCAAGTCTCGATACATCCTCCCATGCATCATTCTTCATGATATAATTGTACTATTCCACCATGGCATCCTAAAAACATGTTGGTATGTTGGCTCCTCAAAATTATAAGGTTCATACTCACTAATGTTTCTCACCAAATACATATAGTTGCAAAACTTCTTTGGTGCCTTACTCTCCCTAAAAGCCTTCTTGGGACTCCCCACAGACTCTCGAGCTTCCTTCAAATTTTGATAAAGCAATATTTCTTCCTTCAAAGTTTTCTAAATCCATATTGGCTTCCTATTCCCTGAAGTAACCTCTTATGGAGTAGAATCATCCTGGTCATCTCTCTCATTTTAAGATTGTGTACCTGAATAATGTGCACTTGTGTTCTATGAACTTGCAACCATGGAACCTATAACCCTTGAAACCTATGAACGTGTACTTTGTGACCCTATAACTTGTGGTGTACTCACCTAAGACTTGGGAGCCTACTTCTCCCCCTTCTTTGACTCATATGACCTCCAAAATGTTTAATCCTCCTCAAATCATCATTTTCCTCAAAGAAAAGTGTATATGTGGTAAGATTTTTTAAGTCTCATTGTACCTAAAAAAATTACCCTTTTGTGTTTTTGGATCCAACTTTGTCCTCTTCTCTTAGGGGACATCTGAGTAATTCAAGCACCCAAAAATCCTGAAGTAGCCTAACTTTTGGTTTCTTCCCTATAAAATCCTCGCCATTATTTTTACTTCCCAACACCTTATGAGGACTCATGTTCTGGATATAAACATTTTTGTTGCATGCCTCAACCCAAAGGAAAAATGGTAAACCCTGATCATGTAACATGGCTCTTGTTGTCCAATAATGACGTGGTCATTTCTCTCAACAACCCCATTCTACTGCAGGTTGTATGGAAATATAAAGTCTTTTTGAATGCCCTCTTGTACAAAAAAAAATCGAAATAATTGGAGGTATACTCACCCCCATTGTCTCACCTCAACACCCAAATTTTCCTCCCTACTTGGTGTTGATTTCTGGTAGCATCGGATGTGCTCTAAGTCTCAAAATTTGCAGGGAGCCGTAGACACATGTATTCCATTGAACCGAGAAATCGTTTTGGGAAATTCCACCGATATTGTGATTTATTAAAATAATTAATTATTTTTAATGGAAGCCTAAGTCTAAACTTGGAAAATTAAAATAATTAAAGGGAATTAATAAAATAGGGTGTGAATGTTCTATAAAAAGATGGATATCAAGTCAAGTTAATCTTAGTTGTTGATTAGCGATTTAATCTTGGTCATTGAAGTCTCAACGAGAAGATTATAAGAAGGACTTGATGGGCATTTGGAAAATACACTGAGAGAGTCTAGAGATCGAATTTATCAAGTGAGTAGTACTTAGTAAAGGAGAATATCGATCAAGTTGATTCTTGCAGAGAAGGGCAGAGATAATTTTCCAGTTGTATATTTTCCTGATCCGGAGAATGTAAGGAAGAGAGGGCAGAGATTAGTCTGGAGAGGAAGAACAGAGTCACGTAGAAGCAACACGGAGCTTCAGAGGGAGCCTGTATTTATGTTGCAGAATAGTCAGGATCCAGTGTCGGAGCTAGGGTGTGAGACAGAGTGGCCAGTGGACTAAATTTTCCATCTAGTAGAGAGATCAGCGGAGGTGTTGCGCAGTCCCAGCAGCAGTGACGAAGTGATTGTGTAGGTGTGACGCAGTACTGCACAGAGACTACGCATGGGCTCATCTCCAGTGCAGATCAGTGTCAGATCTTCTAGTGATGGGGTGAGATCATCTCACCAGCGTTTGTTCAATTAGATCTCTATGTAGTATTTCCAGTCAGAGAAACTGAAGAATTGTAGTCAGAAATTATTGCTTAATAATATCAAACCCTCAACTGTTGCACCGGTTTTCCAACATTGGATTTTTTCGAGGACTTAGTCCAAAAATAACGATGTCATGTGTTTTATTTATTTTCTTGCACAGATCTTGTTTCTACATTTTATTTCCATGGTTTATTTAACTGAGGGTTGTAGTGTGATGTATTCAATGTTTTTCGTAGAAAACTGCAGATAAATTTTTAAGTTAAAATTAACAATTAGGTTAATATTTTCCAGTTGTTGCAATAGGATTCCAGATGTAGGAATTTTCACATGGTATTAGAGCTTGTATAGCAGTGCAAGAGAAGCAAAAGAGAAGATCGAAGGAACCAATCATTGAATAAGAAGTGGGAGCTCGAATGGTTGTGTAGGTAACATATCGAATCCCCAAAATATTGCGCAGTATAGGCTAGGAGGGCTAGATTCATGAGGAAAATATATCTCTGAGTGAGCCGACAGAGGTAATATTTCTAGGTTCTTGATTTTCCAGCGGTAGAGGGAGTAGCACAGCAGAAGATTCAGTGCAGAAAATATCTCTGTGGGACGCAATTTTTTTCTATTTTATTTTGCTAGGAAGAAAAGCGCCAAAAGGAAGAAGAAGCATACTAAGGGAATTTTGACCTTAAGTAATTTCTTTCCCAATAAATTTTGATTTCCCATGCAAAAGCAGCAATATCGGGATTTATTTCACTAACTCTAGCAGGGATTACGTAGAGCCAGTTGCACAGAGGGTTAGAGGCAGCAGTTCGACATCTGGTTGGGTGAGATGGAAGCCACTGGGTTGCGTGATCATGATCGTTTGGAGGGTGCCTCCAACTATGTAATATAGAATACAAGGATCTCCTTCCTTCTGGATGAGCATGATCTCAAGGCCTTCATCGAAAGTGCAGTAGTTGAACCTATAGATGTAGATCTGTTGAAAGATTTCAATAATAACATGGAAAAATCCAAACAATTGATCCTCAACAGAGTGAGGAATCACATTGTCTCACATATTTATAGAAAATGGACTACAAAGGAGATGTGGGATTCATTTGCCACGCTATACCAAGGGTCTTCCAAGTAAAGGAATATGTTCTCGGAGGAAAAGATGTGGTCTACTAGGATGCAAAAGGGAGAATGCATAGACTCGTTCCTTGCAAAGCTACAGGAGGTTCGAGATCATCTGTCAGCTAAAGTCAGCACCTCAGGCGACTGAGATGGTCATATTGGCTCTAAATTCAGTTTCCGAAGAATGTCAATTCTTTGTCCCGAGTATCCAGAGTAGAGAGAAGTTTCCAGACTGAGAAGGAATGTGGGCATCTCTTCAGCGGGAAGATATGAGGAGAGACCTAATCAAGTGCAAGCTTGAAGGCACCATCAATAGTTGGAAAAAGCTCAAGGAGGAGGATGACAATGCATCCCTTGCATCCAAGGAGCAACAGGAGTAGGGGAGGTGGAAAAAGGACGTCTCAAAGATCAAATGCTTCTAATGTGGCAAGAAGGGACATTACGCTACACAATGTCCTCTAACGAAGAAGAACAAGGATGAGAAGCATGATCCGTAGGCTACAACTGTGAGGATCGAGGAGGAAGAGTTCGCGATGAGTGCCCACATATCTCTAGGGGAGAATTGGGGTGATCAAGAATTGTAGTTTTAGAGAACAACAGTTGGTCAGGATCCTTGAGGAGTCCATCTCATGGATCAATACATGGCTACGGGAGCCCAAATCAATGGTAGCGGGACCAACTAGTGTCAGTTGTTGCAGAGGAGTGAAAAAGTGACAACGCAATGACTAGAGAGAGCCAGAGTCCGAGCAACACCGAGCAGAGTTGGCAGCAGTGCAGGAAGACACGGCATAGATTTAGCAGCAGCTTCAGAGTGTCAGTGCAGAGACTAGCATCAGTCAGTTCTTTAGTATCAGATGCATCATGTTGAACATTTAGTTTAGAACTTGGATGTTTTTCTATTGCATCAGGCAGCACAGTTGCAGTGCAGTAGCAGTTAACAGCAGTACACAGGGTCAATAGTAGCATATATGCAGTAGCGCAGTTGCTGGTGGGCAACAATGTTAGACATCAGCAGCGCAAATAGGATGTTCCCAAAGTCAAGGCAATACTTCAGTTGGATGTATTGCTAGAGAACATACCTTGCTAAGAGGGGGTGTTGATTTCTAGTAGCATCGGATGTGATTTAAGTCTTAAAATCTGTAAGGATGCTTAGACACATGTATTCCAAATAACCCAAAAAGTGTTTTTGGAAATTCCATCCAGATTGTTTTTTATTGAAATAATTAATTATTTTTAATGGAAGCCTAAGTCTAAACTTAGGAAATTAAAATAATTAAAGGGAATTAATAAAACAGGGTGTGAATGTTCTATTAAAAAATGGAGATCAAGTCAAGTTAATCTTAGTCGTTTATTAGCGATTTAATCTCGGTTGTCGAAGTCTCAATGAGAAGATTATAAGAACGACTTGATGGGCATTTGGAAAATACACTGAGAGAGTCTAAAGATAGAAATTATCAATTGAGCAATGCTCAGCAAAGGGGAATATCGATCAAGTTGATTCTTGCAAAGAGGGGCAAAGATAATTTCCCGGTTGGAGATTTTCCTTATACGGAGAGTGCAAGGTAGAGAGAGCATAGAGTAGTCTGAAGAGGCAGTGCAGAGCCATGCAAAGACAATATAATGGCAGCGCAGAGCTTCACAGGGAGTCTGTATTTCTACTAGGGAACAGTCAAGATCTAGTGTCGGAGCCGGGTGTGAGACCAGGAGGCCAGTGGACTGAATTTTCCAGCTAGCAGAGAGGTCAGAGGAGGTACAACGTAGTCCTAGAAGTAGTGACATAGGGACTTCGTAGGTGTGTTGTAGTATTGCACAGAGACAGCGTAGGGGCTCATCTCCAGCGCAGATCAATGTCAGATCTTCCAATGATGGGGTGAGATCATCTCGCCAGCTTTTTTTTAATTATATATTTGTACAAGATTTCCATTCAGGGCATCCAAAGAATTGTACTTATAAATTATTGCTTAATAATATCAAACCCTCAGTTGTTGCACCAGTTTTCCCGCATTGGGATTTTCAGGGGACTTAGTCCAAAAATATCGATGTCGAGTGTGTTATTTATTTTCTTACTCAGATCTTGTTTCTACTTTTTATTTTTGCATTTTATTTAAGTGAGGGTTGTCATGTGATGTATTCATTGTTTTCCGTAGAAAATTGCAGATAAATTGTTGAGTTAAAATTAACAATTAGGTGAATATTTTCCAGTTGTTGCATTAGGATTCCAGATGTTGGAATTTTCACACTTGGTTCTCCACAAGAGATTTGAACTCTTGGAACTTTTTGAAGACCTAACTCTTAGTCTTCGTGAAGTAAATCCAGATCGTCCTGGAGAAGTCATCTATAAAGGTAACATAATACTCATACCCACTTAACGAGACTGATGACATTGAACCACATACATATGAGTGTACCAAAGCTATAATTCCTATTACTTTGTCGCCACTGCTTGGAAAAACAATATTGGTGTACTTTCCAAGTGTGCACCCTTTGCACACATTCTGATTCTTTGTACTAAACTCTGGTAATCCTATAAAAAATTCCTTCAGCACCCTAATATCCCCATGGTACAAATGATCCATCCTCATATGCCATAAATCACATAAATTAGTGTTGTCGCTACTCAGTATCAAGGCTCGAGTTGGTTGAAACATAAGTTTGTATAGTTCCCCCCTATTTTATACCAATCACTTTTGTTGTTATGACACTCGATTCCTTAGGATGGATGAGTGTCTTTCGATCTCATAACACCACCTCATATCCCTCATTCTCTATGGTAGAAATTGATATCAATTTCTTCATCAACCGAAGGACATATAATACATCCTTCATGGGCAGCCAGAACTATCTCTGAAAGGATATTGTCCCACGCCCAACTACCTATACTTTGGAGTTGCTTCCAAACTCCACATCAAGATACATGCCTCTGTAATATCTATAATTTGGTCATGCAAACCTATCATATTGTTGGAGGCTCCACTATCTATATACCAGACATCGGTAGACATTGAACTCGTGGAAAGAAACAAATAAAACTTTTTCAAACTAAATGCAAAACTCATCCACTTTAGTTGAAGTTGAAACCAATTTTTTCTTCTTGTTGTAAGGACATTAACCTGCATAATTCCCCAACTTATGACATGCAAAGCGCTTGACTTTTCTCATGTCCTTTTTCTGTTCACCCTTTGACTTAGCCACACCTCTAGGGCCTTTCTTAGACCTTTTCTTTCCCTTTGCTTAAATATCACATTTTCCTTATCATCTTGCTAACCTATATGGATTGAACCAAGTCTAATCTCCTCCTACATGAAATCATCCAAAAGTCTCTCCCAATTGAACATGTTATCCCTCATAAAAATCTTGTGCACAACCCCGGATGCAGGTGATAGAATAGACACTAGTGACAATCACATCCCGAATAACGGAGATCTCCAATGTACAGCTTCACCTGTTGCAGATCCAAATACCGTTAGCCTCTCGCACGAACCTCACAGAGCCAAAAATGATGACGAGAGGACGGGAATTTCATCACCATGCCCTGAACATCACCTCACATCTATCACCATTAATGTCCATCATGATTAACTAATATCGCAGCCATACCTCCTCACCCAAGCCTATTCATGTTCTCAATTATAGCTCGCAGATTCGTGCGAAGGCCACTCAACACCTTCCTCATAGATCTCATCCCTGCCCCTTTATAACGCTAATCTACCTGCCCCTTTCCTCACTCAGCCTGTTTTCTCAGCCTTTCACTCCCCTCTCTCTACTGCGAAGTCCCTTTCCTAGAGTGGAGTTGTGCAGCTTCCCTTAGAGTGCAGCTCTCCATCCTGTGAAACATCCTCCCAGATATTTCTTCCCCTACAGCCCCAGTGTGACTCTCATCTCCTTTCCTCGGTCCTGTGTGCTTCTGTTACTCCTGACCTGCTCTCCCCATCCCAGGTGCGCAATGGCTCCCAAACTACGCCAATGCATTATCCGTGGTGGACAGAGAGGGGCTCTCCCGGGACGATATCATCGCGACAAGGATAATCTTCTCGATTCGATTGATGGCTCCTCTTCCAGCACTTTTACGAGCTATCGTCTCGATCCCTAGCAGCGTGCATATTCCTCCAGGAAACCTACATAGAGAGGTGGTCGTGGTTCAAGGAGGTCCACCTCCTCTCCCTAGCCGCACTCTCTACAACACAATTCTATTCCCCTAATAGTGTCAGAGAAGTATGATGAGGACACGGACATCTGGGTCATGGACTCTGATGGCATCTAGACACGGGTTCCTGATGGCGTAGACTCGGACACCCCCATCCTCTGCACTCATGTGAGCATTCCTAAGCGTACAGCGACCGATGTGGAAGAAGCTACTGCGCAAGCTCTAGCTTGTCCTATTGAGGAAGAGAACCCCAACAGTAATGAAGATGATGATGAGTAATGTCTGCACTGTTGCACTGTTTTCCTCTTTTTTTGTCAAGTTTTCCCTCAGGGCTTTTCTGCTATCATTTACTGTGTGTTTTTTAGATATGTTAGCGCTACTGCGCATAATGTACTGCTCGGCTCTAAGTTTTTTCTGGGCTGGTTTCCTCCCTCGAGGCAAACCAGAAACAGTGTCATAAAGGCTGGGATTGGTTAAGCACAGCTCGCCAACCCAGCCTGTAGCATTTGTAACTTTATGCTTCTGAAAATAATAGAATAGCTCAACTTACCAAAAAAAAACAATCTTGTGCACAAAAGTTATACCATGGTTTAGAAAAAACATTCAAGGTTTTCGTAACCAGCTCTAATTCCTCCACCTTCTCACCAACATCACCCAACTCATCACACTCTTGTGATACTCTAGTAAGGCATGATGTAATTGTATTAGTTCGAGTCACCTTGGTGTTTCTTAACTTCTCTTTCAACGCCACCTTTCTATTTTGATTTGAACACTAGTATAACTTGCATAAAGAATCCCACAACTTATATGCATTCTTCTTACTTGTAACATGAGGAATCTTATGGTCCTTAATGGAATCAAGGATAATCCTTTTGGCTTTAACATTTTTTTTGTTATATTTATCCAAAAGTGTTTCATTTGTACGAACTATGATAGTCTTCTCAACTACGTCCCACAACTCATATTCCTCCAAAATCAATACTATATTTCTTTCCATGGTCTGAAATTTCTTTCCCCCTAAGATCAATCCTCAAACCTCAACCCCATGGCCATTTCCTTGAAAACCCAGAAATATTTTTACTTTTCCTTGATAACCTAGAAAAAAAAATTGAACTTTGCTTGAGAACCCAAAAAATTTGACTTTTCCCTGAGAACCTGGAAAAAATTAGACGTTTGTTTGAGAAACCAAAATAATTTAGATTTTCCTTGAGAACCCAAAAAAATAATATTTTTTTCTTGAAAACCTAGAAATATCTCACCCTTTCCTCAAAAACACAGAAAGATCTCATTGTTTTCTTGAAAACCGAGAAAGCTCTTAGCCTTTTTCTTGTTTGGTTTCCCCTTTTAGTATCAATGCTCTGATACCATGTAAGTTTGTCTTAACCTAAATGCTCATTTATTGCTCATCCATAAATGCATATAAATATGAACTTATAAATGAAAACACATTGAATCATTTTCTTCAAATACATAGTGGAAATTGGGTAAAATACGCATAAAATGACAGATATTTTTTGGACAATGCCCCTAGAAAAAAACCGAAGGGAAAACCAATAAAGAGAGTAAATATTTATTATGAACTTGTAGAAAAGACGATTTTGCAATAGTCATTTCCTGCATTAAATAATAAGTACTTGTCTCAAAATTGTTTCCAATCACCGCCTCGAAAATTGTGCCAAACTCCTCGAAATTTGTGCTTGATTTCCTATATGGCTTGTATGGCCAATATGATTTGAAACAACAACAATAAATGCCTCAATGTGTGTCTAATGTTCCTCTAAATATGTGCAAAATGTGCATCTCCTCTTTCATCAGTTCTTCTTTGTTTCTCTCTCCTCAATAAATGAGTAATAATAATGGTGTTTTTTCCCTAGAATCTACTCTAGATCTAATGACATAGATTAATTCCTTGGCCAATCTCTCATTATCACAACCTAAATCACTTGAGTCACTTTATTCATTAATAATGCAAAAAGTATCTTTCACTATAACAATCTCTCATTATCACAACCTAAATCACTTGAGTCACTTTATTCATTAATAATGCAAAAAGTATCTTTCACTATAACAAATAAAGTTAATATTCTAGAGACCACTTTTGGACATTCTCCCACATGCTAGACACCAAGCCAATGTGGAAGACACTTGTCGCTAAAATCTCTCTCTCTCTCTATGTTAATAATGTTTCTTTGTTAAATGTCACCTGTTAAATTTGTTGAACACGAAAAGAAATTTGCATCTCCTTCATAGTGGGTTGTAATATCAATATTATTTTACTATCAATTATTTTATCTCTCTATATATAAATTTAATGTGCTCTACAACTTAGTATGAGGTTAGGGATAAAATTAGAATTTTTTTACTATCAATTATTTTGACTCTCTATATATAAGTTGATGTGCTCTACAACTTAGTATGGGGTTGGGGATAAAATTAGAATTTTTTTACTATCATTACTTTATCTCTCTATTTATAAAGTTGATGTGCTCTACAACTTAGTATGGGGTAGATGTGTAGGTGTTAGATGTTAGACCTTAGACGTAGATATTTTTTTAATTCAATTTTTTTATATATTATAATTTTGTTTTTATTAATAAAATTACAAACAATTTTTTTAGATAAAAGAAAATCATAATACACATATCATATATAACATATAAATAGTATTTAACATCCATTTTTCCATGTAAATTAAAATAATAATCCCTAACCATATATAAATTTAATTAATGCTAGGTCCCTATAATCCAAGTGTAGCCCCTTACTGTTATTGTTAGTGTAGCCCCATTATTGTTATTGTTGTGTCCATGTAATCCCCATATTGTTATTATTGTGCCCCATATAAGCCCACTATTGTTATTGTTGTGCCCTTACATCTTTATTATTATGTCGGCTAGGATTATATTGTGACCCCTTGGAATCCTATATATAGAAAGGAGGTTTTGTCATTTGAATCATCCAAGAATCGTTCATTTATGTAATGTAAAGGATTTTCCCCCCTCGAAGAGGCTTATTTCTAAGTCGTTTATCTATCTTTTCTTCTATTTTTTGACCCGGTTTCATAACATTTGGCATCAGAGCTTTGGATTCTTAGGTTTCGTTGCTACAAACAGGTCATCTTGGAATTTTCACTATAATTTTTTTGTACGAAGTTTCAGAAGCTGAAAAAAAAACCTATTTAAGCCAAAATCCGGAGGAACTTTGTGTAAACATTTCATATCTTGGTTCATTATATTTTTGGAGATATGATCTGAGGAAGTTAGGGTTTTTGCAAAATCCAAAATTTCATCTCAAACAGGTGACCGAGATAAAATCGTCATAACTTTCGTTTCAGACATCGGATTTGAATTCAGTAAAAAGTGACCACAAGTACACGAACTGTAGTTTCTTGTGTAGTGATTTCAGAGCTGAAAATAAAAGCACTGACACATGGAATGTCGTACAAGTTCGCTCTGCTAAACCAATCCATAATTAGGCCATTGTGGGAGATAGAGCATAACTTTATTTTGAAGAATCAAAATTAGGTTTTACCTATGGCATTGGAAAGAAGACTCAAAGGGATACTGCAGGACAGAATATCAAATCTTGAGATCTAAAATTATAGAGATACACCAGTTTCAATATTAAGCTCCTCAAAATCAAGAAAAATGTGTGTATTATTTTTACAAAATTGCATAAGTCTTGTTTGTAAAATCAATTTGAAGTGATTACAAGGGAATATTGAAGCATAGATATCAGTATTGGGTTCTAAAATTCCTGCAAAAAAATTTCCACGCCCATGAAGCCCTCAGAAGGCTCCAATATGACTCATGAAGAGGAATAAGTGCAACATGATATATCAATTTTTTTTTCGAGAGAGAAAAAATCGAAACTTTCCATTATATGTAATAAAAAGTTTAGAGTACATGTAGTAAGCATTCTATCTCATCGTGTGTTACGCAGAACACAAATAACCAGATCCATATAGTCGTTTTGTATATAGCCAAAAAACCACAAAAACTGCAGAAGTACAGAACCTCTGCCTGAGCATTGCTCGAAAGAGAAACCAGTCTTCCTTTTCCATGCTAACCCACAAGTTCCAGGACTCCTCAAAAGAGGAAAAACCCCGAAAATTAGGGTTATCAAAGAAAAAATAAAAACCCAAAATAAACCAGGAACCCAGGTCCTCATAAACCCACAAGGGAATTCAAGAAACCAGAATGGGTAGCAAAAAACCATGGGCAGAATGGCGGGAGGAAACAGACCTAGCAACCAGAGACCATGCGCGCAGCTGCTAAGGCTCTGAACCAAAGAATCTGAGAAGATCCACACCCACGAGCAACATCAGAGAAACAAAAGCTCCAAACCGCCGACCACATCTACAAGAACGACCCCAGTGCCATTGAATCTACACGTAGAAATGAAAAAGGGTCAGCAGCGGCGGTGGCAGACTCTGAAATACCAAAAATCAGTGTGAGGTTCATTGGGCAGTAACCACACCCGCGAAATGGCGGCAACTCTGGGAAGTAGCCACCTGTGAAACATGGCAGAAACTGCCCCCGTGAACATGATCAGATGTCGATCCACTGAGGACTTCAAAGAGAATGGCCTAGCATCATCGAACCAGAAGAAGTAAAGGGGCCACGACATCAATGCGGCCGCCGGACCCCCTCTCAAATGAAACCCTAGGTTGTTCCTTCAGAAGCCAAAGAACGAAGAACATTCGAGAAGAACTCTCTTGATCACATGATATATCAAAATTATGAGACCAATTTCAACAACTTTCGCTCTCGCAAAGAGTAACAAAAAATGAAATGGAAACTAAGATGGATGGTTTGAAGAAAGACATGGATGGATTTAAGAAAGCCTTGGAATATAAGATCAATGGTATAGAATAAAAACAGAAAGACAACATGGAAGACATGAAGAATGGTCTAAAAGGAGACAGGGAAAATTTGAAGGAAGGTTTGAAAAAGCTACTACAAGAAATGATTCCTAATGGCGAAACGGCAGTAGATGAAACTCATGATGAGAAAAAAATAAATGTTAATAATGATTTCATAGACTCTAATGTTTGATTTAAGACCCACCATATTCCAAATATCGATATGAGGAAGTTTGATGGCAAGGATCCAGTAAAATGGATACTACAAATGGAGCAATATTTGATCTCCATAACGTGCAAAACACAAAAAATTTACGCATTGAAACTTTATATTTAGAACAAAATATGTTTGTATGGTATCGATGGCTTTTCTCTCGTAAAAAAAAAACACTTGATCAATTTTTACAGAGGAAATGATAACACATTATGAGGATACAAAGAGCAATACCTTCTTTAACCAATTGATAAATCTCAAACAAAAGGGTTCAATGGTAGAGCACATTGAGGACTTCCAAAAATTGAATATAAGGGTAACTGATATTTCAGAATAACACAAGATTGATGTCTTCATAAGGACTTTAAAGGATAACATCCAACATGAGGTTCGCCTTTGGGAACCTGATTCATTGGAGAAGGCATTCAGGTTGGCAAGAAAAATTGAAAGAAAACTTATGGCGACAAGGAAGCCTACCACTCACAACTATAAAGATGTAAGTGTTTCTACTCCTATACTTCCACAACCTACAAGGTTAACACCACAACAATTGGAAGAAAAAAGAGAAAAAGGGCTCTAGTACAGTTTTGATAGAAAATATTCTAATGGTCATAAGTGTGCTGAGAACATATTATTTTACATAGATTGTGAAGAGGAGGAAGAAACGGAACAAGAAACTTCAAAATAAGAGGATATACACCAAGAGTCAACCATAGAGGAAGAAGAAATGAATCTGACCATATCCTGTAATGCATTGGCAGGAATTACTACTCCTCAAACTCTCAAGATAGAAGGACATATCAAGAAGAAAAATGTAATAGTGTTGATTGATTTGGGTAGTACCCATAATTTTATTCATTTTAAGGTAGCCAAGGAATTGAATTGCTTCCTATACACAGCACCAGAGTGTTAGTGATGGTTGCAAATGGAGGAACTATAAATTGCTCTGGAAAGTTCCATAATATCAAACTAACCATGGGGGAATATATATTAAATATTCCAATGCTCTCCATCCCAATGGGTGGTGTTGATGTTGTACTAGGAGTATAATGGTTACAATATTTGGGGACAGTAACTTTTAATTTTCAAGAACTTTTCTTGAAATTTTTTCCAGAAGGAAAGGAAGCTGAATTAAGGGGTATTACAAGGAAGCCAAGAAAGCTAATCATCTTAATGTCATCACAAAGCTTCTAAAGAAAGAACAACGAGGCGTAATTTCAAAATTATGCTCACTACATGTTCAAACATAAAAATCATCTATTTCTCCATATCTACAAAAAGTCTTGGACAAGCATTCAAAGGTATTTGAGACTCCCAAATAAATCCCACCTATTCGTGATCATGATCATGCTATTCATTTTATTCCAGGAAGTGTTCGTCCAAACATCAGGCCTTCCAGATATCCTTATGCTCAAAAGACTGATATTAAACGTATGGTTGTAGAAATGCTAAAGGCTGGTATAATTCAACTTAGTCAAAGTTATTTATCTGTTCTAGTAGTATTGGTGCAAAAGATGGATGGATCATGGCATATGTGTCAGGATTATAGGGAGCTCAACAAGCTCACTATTAAAGGTAAATTTCCCATCCCCATCATTGATGAATTACATGGATAAAATTACTTCACCAAGTTGGATCTTCATTCTAGATATTATCAAATTAGAATGAAGACAGAAGACATTCTAAAAAAAAAAACATTCAAAACTCATGAGAGTCATTATGAATTTTTGGCCATGCATTTTGGTCTTACTAATGCACCTTCCACATTACAAGGTTTGATGAATTCCATTTTCAAACACTTCCTTAGAAAAATTGTGTTAGTATTTGTTGATGATATACTAATCTACAGCAAGTCTTGGAAGGATCATGTTCAACATGTTGACATGGTGCTCAAACTATTGGAGGAGAAACAATTATATGAAAAAACCTCCAAATGTTTCTTTTGAGTACAGGAGGTGGAATATTTGGGTCATATTGTATCTCATGATGGTGTTAAGATAGGCCCTAACAAAATTAAATCCATCAATGAATGGAAAATCCCTACAACCATAAAGCATCTTCGAGGATTTATGGGGTTAACAGGGTATTATTGCAATTTTGTTAAGAATTATAGGAGAGTATCGACACCTTTAACATCATTACTGAAGAAAGATGCATTTTGTTTGACTCTAGAAGCAACTAAGGCCTTTGAACATCTTAAAGAGGTAATCTGCCAATCACCGGTCTTAGCTATGCCAGACTTCATAAAAACCTTTATTATGGAATGTGATGCCTCAGGAAATGAAATTGGTGCGGTTTTAATGCAAGAAGGAAGACCCATTGCTTTTGAAATTCATCCAATCAAAGGAAAGTATTTACTGGAACCTATTTATGAGAAGGAAATGTTGGAAATACTAAGTGTGTTAAAGCAATGGCGACCTTACCTAATGGGAAGACACTTCAAGGTAAAAGCAGATCATGATAGCCTTAAATACTTTTTGGAAAAAATATTATCTTCAGAAGAGCAACAAAAATGGGTCACAAAGATGTTGGGGTATGACTTTAATATCATCTACAAAAAATGGAACAAAATGTTGTTGCAAATGCACTCTCAAGAAAGGATGAGGATGTGGAAGCAATTCTTTGTTCCATTTCTATTATCCAACCTGAGTGGATAACTGAAGCAAGGGATGAATGGAAGAATGATGAAGAGGTGTGGACACTCATTCAAAATTTGAAGCAAGATCCCAGTACATCTGAAACATTTAGCTCGAAAAATGATTAATTATAGTACAAATATTACTTATATCTTTGTAAGAATTCTCAACTCAAACAAAAGATTCTTTCGAAATTGCACACCTCTCCCTTAGGAGGGCACTTGGGATTTTAAAAAACTTACCACAGGGTCAAGAAGGAATTTTTTTTGGGATGACCTTAAATCTGATATTCAAAATTTTGTGGCAGAATGTTTGGTTTGCCAACAAAATAAAGTTGAGACAATTAAGACCTCAGGTCTATTACAACCTTTATCCATTACATGTCAACTTTGGGAGGAGGTTTCAATAGATTTTATCACAGGTTTACCCAAGTACGAAGGAAAGATTTTCATCATGGTGGTAGTTTATAGACTTACCAAGTATGCACACTTTTGTGGATTATCTCATCCATTTAAAGTCAATAAAGTTGCTACTACATTTATGGAAACAGTTCAAAAGCTACATGGAAACCCAAAGATTATTATAAGCGACAGAGATCCTATTTTTACAAGAAATTTTTGGTCGGAATGATTTTTCTTGTTTGGGTACTCAATTAGCTCATAGCTCATCATATCATCCTCTAGCTGATGGGAAAAATGAGATAGTGAAAAAATGTTTGAAAGGATATCTTCCTTGCTTTGTATCTGATAAACAGACACAATGGGTCAAGTGGTTACCTCTGGCTGAATGGTGGTATAACACTTCCTTCCATATTGCAGCAAAAATGACCCCATTTATGGCACTTTATGGATATCATCCACCCTCCATCGCATAATCTTTAAGAGAAAATTTTAAGGTTCAAGCAGTGGAAGATCACATTGAGCATCAACAACAAGTTCTCCAACTCTTAAAGGATAACCTCACCTTGGAACATAATCAAATGAAACAATAGGCAAATCAACATCACAGCGAAAGAAGTTTTGATGTAGGCGACTAGGTATTTTTACAGATACAACCATACAAACAAATTCCCTTAAGCAAGCTAAGAAGGATAATAAATTATCACCAAAGCATATTGGTCCTTACAAAGTGTCGCAAAATATTGGTACTATGGCATACAAATTGGAGCTTCCTGCATCTTCCCGAGTGCACCCAGTTTTCCATGTTTCATGCCTAAAGAAGGTTATAGGTGACAAGCTCCCAATTCCAACAATATTTCCAAAACTTGATAAAGAAGGAAAAATCATATTGGAACCTGAAGCAGTCACGGAAACAAGAATTCGACAACTACGAAATCGATCAATTTCAGAGTATCTCATCAAGTGGAAGAACTTAGCCACTAAAGATTTGACATGGGAGGATGAGAATTTTATACAGAAGCATCCAGAACTACTCAAACATTGAATAAAACATTTTTTTGAATGAGAGGGGCATGCTAGGTCCGTACAATACTAGTGTATCCCCATATTGTTATTGTTAATGTAACCCCCTTATTGTTATTGTTGTTCCCATGTAGTCCCTATATTGTTCTTATTGTGCCCCATAGAAGCCCACTATTGTTATTGTTGTGCCCTTACATTGTTATTGTTATGTCAACTAGGATTATATTGTGACCCCTTGCACTCATATTTATAGAAGGAGGTTTTGTCATTTGAATCATCCAATAATTGTTCATTTATGTAATGTGAAGGAGGTTTCCCCCTCGAAGAGGCCGATTTCTAAGTCTTTGATCTATCTTCTCTTCTATTTTGTGAGCTAGTTTCATCACAATTAATAAGCACAAAAAAATTAATATTTTCTATATAACAAGATTCTCAAATATTCACTCCCATTTTCTCATGGATATTATTAACTTCTAAATAGACTTTCTTACAATAACATGGGCCAGTATCAAGGCTTATCTATACCACATGCCCAAAAAAACCGTAACTCATTTCAAAATCAAATAAATATATAAATATTTTAGTTTCTTAACAATAGATATTCACCCTCATTTTACCATGGATATTATTAATTTTCTACCATAGATATTATTAACTTATAAATAGGTTTTCTTACAATACCGTGGGCCAATATCATGGCTTATCAATACCACATACCCAAACAAACCATAACTCATTTCAAAATCAAATAAATTTATAAATACTTCGTTTTAATTTAATTTTATAACATTTTTTAAATTAAAACTTAATACTTACAATCAAAATACAATATAACAAAATTCTTAACTATGGATATTCACCCTCTTTACCATGGATATTATTAATTTTTAGATAGGCTTTGTTACAATACCATGGGCCAATAACATGACTTATCAATACCATTTGTCCAAAAACTATAACTGGTTTCAAATTCAAAATATTTTATAAATATTTTATTTTATAACATTTTTTTAATTAAATCTAAAATAAAAAATCTATGGGGAGATGTTGTAGTGGTGTAAATGTTATGTGGTCTCAAAGGTTAAAAGTAATTTCCTAGAGAGGTGCTCTAGTATGTAGAGATGTAATGTCATAAACATTTTGACTAGGTCAAAACAAAATTCAATTAAAAACTAAAATAATAATTAATAATAATAATTATGAATTAAACATTTTGATTTGTGAAATTACATAAAACTAAAAATAAAAATAAAATAAAATTAATAATTATAATTATAATTAATTAATAATAAAACAAGCATGGATCCATGCTAACTTTATCTACAAAGATCCAAGAGGGATCAAATCCCTTGAGATGCAAATATCTTTTAGAGTTAAATGAGATTTGATCTCTCACCCCGAGTTAAGATGGATCTAGGCTCATTTAAAAAATAATAAAAAGTTAAAAGTAATTGTGTGGAAAGACTCTCTAGCCTAGTATATAGAGATGTTGTAATGCCTTGTAAACATTTTGACTTGGTCAAATAACATAAAATTAAAATTAAATGGATTTGAAATTTAAAAATAAATAAATAAATTGAGATGAAAATATCTTTTATAGCGTGAAATGAGATTTTATCTCTCTCACAACTAGTTAAAATGAATCTAGGCTCAATTAAAAAATAATAAAAAGTTAAAAGTAATTGTGTGGAAAGACTCTCTAGCCCATTATGTAGAGATGTTGTAATGCCTTTTAACATTTTGACTTGGTCAAATAACATAAAATTAAAATTAAATGGATTTAAAAAACAAAAACTAACAATGATGATTATTGATGAAATGACTCGGTAAAATTACATAAAACTAAAAATAAAAATAAAAATAAAAGAAAATCAAACATATAAATTTAATAAATATATTTATAATTATAATTAATAATAAAACCAGCCTAGATCCATTTAAACTCTGGATCTACCTAGCCAAGGATCAAATCTTTTGAGATACAAGCCTCTTTTAGAGTGAAAAGAGATCCCTCGGAGATCTAGGCTGGTGTTATTTACTGTTGACATTGAAGTGTTTTATTTCTGGCCCACATTGAAATATTTTTGTCACTAATATTTATATGTGATAATGGAAATTTTTTCTACTATTAATATTTATGTTCAATATTAAAAGATTTGTTTAATAGCATTTTTTTTAATATAGGTATTATTAGATTACTTTTAATATAATGTTATGGGACAACATCTCACATCCACTGGGATGTAGAGCACCTTTGGCACAATTATGTTAATATTGTCAAGAACATAAGAAAGCATGCTATCTAAATCACCTTCAAAAATAAGGTGATTAATGGTGTTGTGATCTTTTAGTGAAGATAGTGGCATGTGGAGCCACCCACCAAGGTTCAACTCTTCAAGAATGTGTTAATTGTTATTGGGTTAAGTGCAAACCTCAAGTGATTGACAAAATGGCATCCCCTTAGAAATGTAAGATCTCTGTTTTTTATGCCAAAGATATGGAACACTATGATTTTCCCTTTTGAGCATTTTGGTGATAGTAAGTTGATTGTAAAAGGCATTTAATATAAAATTATATATGTAAATGAGTAGGGTTATGAAGATTATTAAAAAATAAGTCATTGGAAAATTAGCAGCCTACAATGCTAAACTTTGAGGTTTCTCTTAAGTCAATCACTCTTTTTGACACTAAGGTTTGTTGTACATACTAGCCATTCAACGCATCTCAATATTACTTATTTTAAGGTGTGCATACACATGCACTGCACATACTAGGCATTCAACCCATCACAATATTACTTCGTTTAAAGTGCACACACAATAGAAATAGAAGCATACAATGGGAGAGAATCTAAAGAACATATCTTATTCTTATAAATCTATCGTAGATACATCTCTAACAGAGCTATATGTCTCATAATAAAAAAAAATTAACACCCTTCAAAAATGAGTGATTTAAAGACTAAACATTAATTACATTTAGTCGCAATATCATACCACCTAACATTAACACTGAAATTAAATAATGATGAGAAATATGTATACATGTTTATTTGCATGTTGATGTTATCTAAACACCTATTATGGTGGTAAAGAAAAATTTTAGTTTCCTACTATGATAAAACTGATATAACAAGAAAAATGTAAGTTTCTTATTATGATAGCATTGACATAACATCAACATATGTGATTGAATTTTGACATATTTATTAATTTCTAGCGTCTTATGTCGATTTGTCATCATAGATATATGTGTTTGATTAGTGCAAATAGAATAAAGGTATTGAGACATATTATATGTATGTATCATGTGTGCTTGTGATGGTTTATGAGGATCATTGGAAGATGCAAGTTCCCAAAAACACTGGTAAATGATTTAATATTCCTTTTGTGTCAAGCCCCCATCACCATACAGAAATTTCAATTGTACAATTCTCTACTTCAGTGGGAAAATTTTAGAGGTTAATAATCACAGATGGGTTAATTTTCCATGTTTTTTTCCATAAACTAAATTCACTGATTTCCATTTTTTCTAAAAATAATTCACCTAAATTTTCATAGAATAAAATTATTTTACCTTAGAAGCTTGAATATTTTTTTGAAAATTTTGCCAACATATTAAAAACTAGTAAGAGTCGCCAAGGTTTTTTAACTTTAATATACATTTTCATCTAGAAAGTTTTTCCTATTCAGTGATTCATCTGTGCATCTTTGTTGTGGATAATGAGTTGTTTAATTAAAATTATTCAACTACTCCAAATTGTAGCCACTGAAATCAGTTGAACCTAGAAGAAAGAAGTGTTTAAAAATCCACCTTCAAAAAATGTTTTTTTGCATAGCAAAAGTTTTATAATATCATTAAAAATATTATCGTATCTGAATATGGGATAATAAATAATTAGAGAGTAAGACAAAATTAATATATTATAAAGAAGTCATTAACCTTAGTTTAATAAATTATGAGCATCTATTTATTATAATAAAATAAATAATATTGATAATGCTAAAATAAATAGTGAAACTTGGTAAAAACAGCCTCTAAAATGCCCTGGTATGAAAGAATTCTTTGTGATACTAAGAAAATACCTTGGTAGGAAAGAATTATTTGTGATACTAAGAAAGTGTGTTGAAAAACACTTTTTATTAGATTTCAAACTTTTATAATATTTGTTTTAATATGATACTAAGAAAGTACCTTGGTAGGAAAGAATTCTTTGTGATGCTTAGAAAGTGTGTTGAAAAACACTTTTTATTAGATTTCACACTTTTATAATATTTGTTTTAATATGAACCTTCTTTACCCTTTTTATTTAAAAATAAAAAATAAAAATAAAAAACCATAAAGATCTTCTATCCAATCTTTTTTATTAGATTTCAAACTTTTATATTATTTTTTTTAATATGAACCTTCTTCACCCCTTCAAAAAAAAAAAAAAAACCATGGAGATCTTCCCTCCAATCTTTTTAGATTGGATAATATAAATAAAATTTTAAAGTAAATCAAAATAATTCCTTATCAGTTTAATGTCTGATAAACCACAATTGGTCTCATTGAACATTAACAATCATCAGCGTAATCATCTTCATAATTTGGATTATGGAACCTTCGGAGGAATGGTCATATAAATCAATTGATCAAAGTTAAGTTGAGATTATGAACTCTGACAATAAGGTCATTATGCGATCCAAGTTTAACCCTAAATTCTTAAATTAATTTTCTTAAGCCAGCATAATGCTAAAGGCAATCAGTAGCAATGGCATGGCATCACTGTACTACGAAGGTGATTATGCAATCGAAAATCAAGGATATGATGAATCCAAGTAATGGGCTTACATCGGCACAGTGCTAAAGTGCGAAAGGTAATCACTAGCCATCACATACATGGCACTATTGTACTACATGGTGAGTAGCCATACAATAGGAGCAATGGTAAAATACATGCCTGATGACGTGAAAAATGAGACCAATGTCAGAATTAAGCACAGCGAAAAACCAAAAATAAATCACACACACAGAACATGAAAACGAAGACAGCATTTAACGTGGTTCACCCAACCAATCTGGGCTACATCCACCAAACAGAGGTATCGGCTTTCTTATTAATCAATAGGAGATTACAACAGCAGATTTCTTACATCTTCACTTCCTCTTCATCTCATCCTCATATCTCATATGTTCTGCCTCTATGAGCTTGCAATTTATAGATGTAGAGAAGAAACTGAATAATAAATTCTATTCCATCCTATCACAACAAAATAGGATATAATATCTCCTCTTCAAGATTTGATGCCATTAGTTTTGGAACAAATCCTATTGTTGGCATTATCCAAGAGATTTTAGCCAAAATAATATGAAAAATCTCAACAATCTCCACCTTTACAACAATTAGCCTGATACCTTGTTTCTTTATTATATTCATCTTTTCTACAAGCCAAGAGAAGCCAGACACCATTGTAGCTTCTCTAATAAAATTGGTTTCGTGAACATGTCTGCACAGTTTTCCTTTGTATGCACTTTTTCAAGAGAGACTCCTCGTTCAGTGATAACCTGTCTTACAAAATGGTACTTGATAGGTATATGCTTTGATTTACTATGATAGGCAAGATTTTTAGCCAAATGAATTGCACTTTGACTATAACAAAATAAATTTATGTTGTCCTGCAACCTACCAAACTCACCAAACAAACCTTTCAACCAAACCGCTTCTTTGCAAGCATGTGAAGCAGCTATGTATTCTACTTCTGTAGTGGATAAAGCAACAATGTTCTGTAGCTTTAACATCCAGCGAATAGCTCCACCTGCAAGAGTAAAGACATATCCTGAAGTTGACCTTCTCTTATCCAAATCACCTGCAAAATCGGAATCAACATATCCGCAAACAATTTCACTACTTCTGTCATAAGTGATACAATAATCACTTGTGCCTCTTAAATACCGAAGCACCCATTTCACTGCTGCCTAGTGTTCTTTCCTTGGATTTGCCATATACCTACTGATAACCCCAACTGCATGTGAAATATTTGGTCGTGTACAGACCATCGCATACATCAAACTTCCTACTTCATTAGCATATGGTATTCGAGACATATATTCCTTTTCTTCATTTGTGTTAGGACATAAACTTGAAGAAAGCTTAAAATGGGAAGCTAAAGGGACTAAAACTGGCTTCACATTGTTCATACCAAACCTTAAGAGTATTTTCTCAATATACTTCTGTTGTGATAACCACAACTTACCATTGCTCCTGTCTCTGAAAATCTCCATGCCCAAAATCTGTCTTGCTGCTCCTAGATCTTTCATATCAAACGTCCTAGCCATCTGAGCCTTTAACCTGTTGATCTCAGTTATTCTTTTGCTTGCTAAAAGCATATCGTCAACATATAAAACTAAGATAATGAATATGCCATTACTTAATTTTTTAAAGTAAACACAATGATCATATTCACTTTTTATATAATTTTGACTCATCATGAAAGAATCAAATTTCTTGTACCATTGTCTCGGCGACTGCTTCAGACCATACAATGATTTCTTGAGCCTACAGACAAATTTCTTGTTGCGATTTTGAAAAAACCCTTCAAGTTGTTCCATATAAATCTCTTCATCTAAATCACCATGTAAGAATGCAGTCTTAACATCTAGTTGTTGTAATTCTAAATCAAGTAAAGCAACTAATGCTAAGACAATCCGAATTGAAACAATTTTAACAACTGGTGAAAATATCTCATGAAAGTCAATTCCTGCTTTCTGAGAAAACCCTTTTGCAACTAGCCTCGCTTTGTACCTGTCTTCTTTATCATCAACACCCCTTTTCAATTTGTAAACCCATTTACATCCTACAGTTTTTCTATCTTTAGGAAGTTCTACCAGGTCCCATGTGGCATTCTTGTCTAATGCCTTCATCTCATCCTTCATAGCTTCTTTCCACTTGTCACTGTTAGAACCTTCTACAGCTTTCTGATAGCATAAAGGTTCATCATCATTAGCGGTTAAAGCAACTGAAGTAACATAATCATCATACTTTTTATGAGGATGTCTGATTCTCGTGGACCTTCTTAAAGATGTTTCTTGTTCTTCCACAATTTGTTGATTATTATCTATAGGAACTTCTTCATGATCTTCATCTGAAACTTGTTCCTCTTTACTGATGCAGGAGCATCAAGCACCTAGCCAGCAATGTGACATCTTGGTCACATGTTGTGGCTAGTTAGAATAAATTAGACTTAAAAATAATTTAAATAATATATTTATTTAAATTTGTTATTTATTTTTAGAGAATTGTTAGTTTGTTTTCTATTTAATTAGATTAGGCATAATAATAGAATTGGTTTCTTTCCCTGCGTGGAATAGAACCAAAATAGGGATAAATGCTAAATAATAGGGAGGAATTAGTTTGTTGAGAAACTCTAGAAGAAATATATTCTGAGAAGAATAGTTTCTCATAGTTGTATAAATTAGAGAAGCTGGAGGTGTGAAGGTGTGTGTGTGAGAGAATTTGAATTATTTATTGAAATTGCTGAGGGGCGGCTAATGCTTATTCGCCCATGCAATATTATGTCGATTAGAATTTTAGCTCATTCATTTATTTCTGTATAAGATCGATTTCTGTGTGTATTGTGTACGTATCTAACATTGCAGGTAGCCGGCGCAAGGATGGAATTATGACAGCGTTTTTTTTTTTTTGTTACAAATCATAGTATTGTTGTATGGGCCTATAGTCACTTGAAGGAGCGCCGGAGGAGAACAAAGCTCTGCGTTAGCCTGGAACATCTTCAAGAGAAGAACGTTGTGTGAACTTGGTTCATACGTTGGGGAACTGCGGCTACGTTTGCTTATAAAGACCATGGTGATGAGATGAGCGGCGTTGAAAGGCATTCAGTCAACGTATTGACCAGTATTAAACAGTGGCACGAATTGTCAGATGCAGCAAAGGTAATGCGTGTTCAAGATTTGTGAAGGACTGTGGTTGATTGTACGTTGGATAGAGAAATCGATATAAATATAAAGTCATTGATTCTTTGTTGTGGTAATCGATACAAGTTTCGATTCTTTGTTGTGATAAATGAATATGTATAGCCATCGATTGTTTGCTGGATTGGTCGATATGAAGTTGGTTCTTTGCTGTGATAAAAGAATATGTATAGCCATTGATTGTACGCTGGATTGGTCGATATGAAGTTTGGTTCTTTGCTGTGATAATCGATAGTATATAACACAAATTTTATGGTTATGACCATCGATTCCTCAATTCAAATGAATGTAGTTGCAGTTGCTCTCTTAAAAGAAACGTTCACGCTGCTTCTAAATGAAGTTTATATCAAAGTGATCCAATAAAAAAAAATCACATTTTATTAATGAATGCAAAGCTGCATACCAAAGAACAAAGGTAACTTATTTGCAGTGATTCTGGGATTACAGAAAGGGGAATCTTTTGTTAATAATTGCACCTTCTTTAAGAGTAGGAAAATTCTAATTTTCCTACATCATTTTGGTATCAGGGCTTGTTAAGTTGTTTTGAAGTATTGCAGAAAATGCCGCCCAGAAGAGGAGCTGGGATAGGTCGAGGGAGACCTGCAGCAAATGCAATTTTGCTAGATGAGATCCAGCATTTACGCACGCGTATGGCTACCATGGAAACTACTCAATGGAGAGCAGTGGATGGTGCAGTCGATAGTGTCAATGAAGAAGGGACCACTGACGAAGAAGTGGAGGAAGAAAATGAAGCAGCTAAGGTCATGAAGATGCTAGTCAAAGCCAGCAGTCGACCAAGAATAGAAGTACCTTTATATGACGGAAGTCTCAGAGTGGAGGTGCTAATGGACTAGATCAGTTCATTAGATAAGTACTTCGACTATGAAGAGGTCGATGACAAGAAGAAAGTAATTTTCGCAGCCACGAGATTGAAAGGCCATGCAGCCTTATGGTGGGATGAATTGCAGCTATCAAGGGAGCGAAAAGGGAAGCCCAAAATCAAGCAATGGGACAGGATGGTAAGTAAACTGAAGGGTAAGTTTTTGCCGAAGGATTACCAATTAAATTTGTTTAGACAATTGCAGAACTTAAAACAGAAAGGGATGACAATCAAGGAATATACTGAAGAATTTTATAAACTGAGTATTAGATATGGCCATGTTGAAGATGATCTAGAAAAGGTAGCTAGATATATAAATGGTTTGAGGTATGAAATACAGGATGAGATCAGCTTATTGAATTTGAAGTCGGTTGAAGATGCCTATCAAGCAGCCTTGAGGGCGGAGGAAAAACTGGTGCGCAAACAAAACCAGAGGAACAGAGGTAAGAACCCGGCGAAAGGAAAGGCAACATTCAGAACAAAATTTCAACACTCGCAGAATGAGACAGGGAGTGCAAGCAGTAAACCACCACAAAGAGGAGATTATGGCCGTGGAAGATTCGTGCCCAGGGGCATAGGCCGAGGAAGACATGTACGGTGCTATGTATGTGGTGAATGGGGACATATGCAATGGGATTGCCCTCATCAGAAGTCGGCAAACCCACGTAATGTTAATGTTGTTGAAGCCAAGGAGGAGATTCCTCAACCTGAAGCCAAAGAGGAACCACCAAAAGCTGGAGAATCCTTGTTACTGAAGAGAGTATTGCTTAAAGAAGCCCATGAGACCAAAGAACCTGTTCAAAGGAAAAATCTATTCCGAACTATATGTAAGTCAAGGGGTAAGTGTTGCAAATTAGTAATTGATAGTGGTAGTACTGATAACCTTGTCTCTATGGAAATGGTAGACAAATTGAAGTTGGAAAGAACAGTACACCCCACTCCTTATAAAGTATCGTGGCTCCAGAAAGGCCATCAAATTTTTGTAACTGAACAATGTAAAGTTGACTTTCAAATTGGTACTTATAAGGATGTTATTTTATGTGATATAATGCCGATGGATGTATGTCACATATTGCTTGGAAGGCCCTGGCAATTTGACCGAAAAGCCATACATGATGGTCGAAGAAACATTTATACTCTTGAGAAAGACGGGAACAAGCATACACTACTGCCATTGAAAGTTGAAGCTGGTGAAGAAGCACTTAGAAATCACGTCATGTTGATAAGTGGGAAAACCTTATTGCAGGTGGTTGAGAAGGGTAAAGAGATGCATTTTTCCATTATCGGAAAACCCAAGGTAATCTTAACCTCTACAAATTTGGAAGATTTACCTGAAGAAATTCAAAGTTTATTGAATGATTTTGCTGATATTGTTGTGGATGAGTTACCAAATGAGTTGCCACCTATCGGGGGTATTAGCCACCATATTGATCTAATCCCAGGAGCCAATTTTCCGAATAAAGCAGCCTACAGGTTAACACCACAGGAGAATGCCGAAATTGGAAGACAGGTCCAAGAGTTGATGGACAAAGGTTTGATCAGAGAGAGCCTTAGTCCATGTGTTGTACCAACAGTACTCAGTGCAAAGAAAGGAGGCGAATGGCGTATGTGCACAGATTCTAGAGCTATAAATAAAATCACCATCAGGTATCGTTTTCCTCTACCTTGAATGGATGATTTAATGGACTGCTTGAGTGGGTCGAATTATTTTTCTAAGATAGACTTGAAGAGTGGGTATCATCAGATAAGAATAAGAGAAGGGGATGAATGGAAAACTGCATTCAAGACAAATAATGGCTTGTATGAATGGTTAGTGATGCCCTTTGGACTTACTAACGCACCTAGTACTTTCATGAGATTGATGAACAATGTTTTGAAAGAGTATATAGGTAAATTTGTGATTGTTTACCTCGATGATATACTTATCTTCAGTCGAAATAAGGAAGAGCATCTAGAACACCTTAAATTA
This sequence comes from Pinus albicaulis, assembly GCA_034641835.2. Lineage (NCBI taxonomy): Eukaryota > Viridiplantae > Streptophyta > Pinopsida > Pinales > Pinaceae > Pinus > Pinus albicaulis. The sequence goes on from CM076582.1 coordinate 150,785,319, forward strand.
GTTCTAAGAACTTTGCAACAAGAGAAATTGTTAATAAATTTGAAGAAGTGCAGCTTTATGAAGGAAGAACTGATTTATTTGGGTTTTGTAGTTTCTAAGGAAGGGCTAAAAATGGATCTAGAGAAAATCCAGGGAATTGTAAATTGGCCAACTCCTAGAAACACATTTGAGGTAAGAAGCTTCCATAGGTTGGCAAGTTTTTACCGAAAATTTATTCGAAGTTTTAGTCAAATTTGTGCACCCATCATCGAAACAATCAGGGATACTAAACAGCCATTCAAATGGACAGAGGCAGCTAATCAAAATTTTAAATTGTTAAAGAGGAAGATTACTGAGAAACCAATATTGGCTTTACCAAATTTTGAGAAAGTTTTCCAAGTTGAAACTGATGCTAGTGGAATTGCAATTGGAGCAGTTTAAAGTCAGGAACAGAAACCCATAGCATACTTTAGTGAAAAAATAAATGAAGCTAAACAGAAATATTCATCATATGACAAAGAATTTTATGCTGTCATCCAGGCCTTAAAGAAGTGGAGACATTATTTATTTCCAAAAGAGTTTGTGCTATATTCTGATAATCATGCATTACAATTTATAAGCAATCAACCAAAATTGAATCGGAGACATGCTAAATGGGTAGAATATTTACTAAGCTTCACTTTTGTAATCAAACATACAAGTGGGAAATTGAACAAAGTTGCTGATGCTTTACGTATGGTGAATTTGATCATGCAAGAATTGCAGGTTGGTGTTGTGGCATTTGAAGAAATGGTTGACATGTATAAAGATGATGCAGAGTTTAAAGATGTTTATGCAGCAGTGGAAAATCCAGCAATCCACAACAGAAGCCAGTGGTTGGATTATTCAATTCAAGGGGGATTACTATTCAAAAGTAATAAGTTGTGTATTCCAAAATGTTCTATGAGGGAAAATATAATCAAGGAAAAGCACAGTGGAGGTCTATCTGGACATTTCGGACAAGACAAAACTTTCGCCCAGGTAAATACTTTTTATTATTGGCCAAAGATGCAAACTGATGTTAAACGGTTTGTGGAAAAGTGCAGGATTTGTCAGCATGCTAAGGGAAAAAGCCAGAATACAGGATTGTATCAGCGGTTACCAATACCCGACCGACCATGGGATGCAGTTAGTATTGATTTTATTTTGGGTTTACCAAAAACTCAAAGAGGGAATGATTCTATTTATGTTGTTGTGGATAGATTTTCTAAAATGGCTCATTTTATTGCATGCAAGAAAACAAGTAATGCAACACATATCGCTAATCTATTATTTTCAGAAATTGTGAGATTGCATGGATCCCCTGTGAGTATTGTGTCTGATAGAGATACCAAGTTCGTGGGACATTTTTGGAGGACTCTATGGAAGAAACTAGGTACCAACCTTAGTTTCAGTTCAGCATATCATCCTCAAACAGATGGGCAGACCGAGGTCGTGAATAGAAATCTGGGAAACATACTGAGGAGCCTGGTGTACGACAATCCCAAACAGTGGGATTTAGCCCTTGCTCAGGCTGAGTTTGCTTATAACGACACTCCGAATCGAAGTATTGGTATGAGTCCATTCCAAATTGTTTTTGGAATGCATCCAAGAGGTGTAAATGAACTCAGAGACTTAGGAAAACATGAAGGAAGGAGCGCAAAGGCTGAAGAATTTGCAGAACAGATGCAGGGATTACAGGAAGAGATAAAGAACAGATTGCAGGTAAGCAACACCAAGTACAAGCAAAAAGCAGATGTGAAAAGGCAAGAAAAGGAATTCTAAGTAGGTGATTTAGTCATGGTCTATTTGAGAAAGGAAAGATTCCCTGTTAATACATATAACAAGTTGAAACTCAAGAAGATAGGACCATGTAAAATCATAAGGAAATTTTCTTCAAATGCATATGAAGTTAATCTGCCAACAGGAATTGGAATATCCCCTATATTTAACATTGCAGACTTGTATCTATACCGAGAGCCAGAAGAAGAACTAACCAGGAGACACGACAGCAGGAGAAAGCCCAACCGTGAGTTGGGAAGAGCAGATGCCCAAAGCAGAGAAGAAGGACGTAGAAGCTATTTTGGATAAACGAGAGTCAAAGAAAACAAGGCATCAAACTTATTATCAGTATTTGATCAAATGGAAAGGACAACCAGTAGAAGATGTCAGTTGGATGACTACAGCAGAGCTGCAGAAGTTGGGAATCGATCATAAAGAGCTACAAGATCACTTTCTTCTCTGGGAGTCTGATGCAGGAGCATCAAGCACCTAGCCAGCAATGTGACATCTTGGTCACATGTTGTGGCTAGTTAGAATAAATTAGACTTAGAAATAATTTAAATAATATATTTATTTAAATTTGTTATTTATTTTTAGAGAATTGTTAGTTTGTTTTCTATTTAATTAGATTAGGCATAATAATAGAATTGGTTTCTTTCCCTGCATGGAATAGAACCAAAATAGGGATAAATGCTAAATAATAGGGAGGAATTAGTTTGTTGAGAAACTCTAGAAGAAATCTATTCTGAGAAGAATAGTTTCTCATAGTTGTATAAATTAGAGAAGCTGGAGGTGTGAAGGTGTGTGTGTGAGAGAATCTGAATTATTTATTGAAATTGCTGAGGGGCAGCTAATGCTTATTCTCCCATGCAATATTCTGTCGATTAGAATTTTAGCTCATTCATTTATTTCTGTATAAGATCGATTTCTGTGTGTATTGTGTACGTATCTGACATTGCAGGGAGCCGGCGCAAGGATGGAATTATGACAGCGTTTTTTTTTGGGTTACAAATCGTAGTATTGTTGTATGGGCCTGTAGTCACTTGAAGGAGCGCCGGAGGAGAACAAAGCTCTGCGTAAGCCTGGAACATCTTCAAGAGAAGAACGCTGTGTGAACTTGGTTCATACGTTGGGGAACTGCAGCGACGTTTGCTTATAAAGACCATGGTGATGAGATGAGCGGCGTTGAAACGCATTTAGTCAGCGTATTGACCAGTGTTAAACAGTGGCACGAATTGTCAGATGCAGCAAAGGTAATGCGTGTTCAAGATTTGTGAAGGATTGTGGTTGATTGTACGTTGGATAGAGAAATCGATATAAATATAAAGCCATCGATTCTTTGATGTGGTAATCGATACAAGTTTTGATTCTTTGATGTGATAAATGAATATGTATAGCCATCGATTGTTTGCTGGATTGGTCGATATGAAGTTGGTTCTTTGTTGTGATAAAAGAATATGTATAGCTATAGATTGTTTGCTGGATTGGTCGATATGAAGTTTGGTTCTTTGTTGTGATAATCGATAGTATATAACACAGATTTTATGGTTATGACCATCGATTCCTCAATTCAAATGAATGTAGTTGCAGTTGCTCTCTTAAAAGAAACGTTCACGCTGCTTCTAAATGAAGTTTATATCAAAGTAATCCAATAAAAAAAATCACAGTTTATTAATGAATGCAAAGCTGCATACCCAAAGAACAAAGGTAACTTATTTGCAGTGATTCTGGGATTACAGAAAGGGGAATCTTTTGTTAATAATTGCACCTTCTTTAAGAGTAGGAAAATTCTAATTTTCCTACATCATTTACTATCTTCAGAATTTGAACTGGTTTCAAACTAAATAAGTTAAAACTTCGGTACATTTTCCTGTTTCAATTTATTATCTACATCTGAATTATCAAGTGAAGCTTCATTGAATTTAACATCTCTGTTAATGATGATCTTGTGATTAGTAGGATCCCACAACCTGTATCCCTTAATCCCATCACCATATCCAACAAAAATATATCTTTTTGATTTAGGATCTAATTTAGAACGTTGATGTTTCGGAATTAGAGCATACGCATCACAACCAAAAACTTTCAGTTTAGAATAATCACAAGGATGACCTTTCCATAACTCTTGAGGAATTTTGCATCCTATTGCAGTTGATAGTGATCGATTTATCAAATAGCAAGCCGTAAATACTGCTTCTGTCCATAATTCCTTCTGCAAATTTGCGTTACTTAGCATACTTCTTGCTCTTTCTAAGAGAGTCATGTTCATGCGTTCAGCAACTCCATTTTGCTGAGGAGTATAAACAGTAGTTCTATGTCTTTCGATCTCAACTTCCTTGCAATAATTATCAAATGCCTTTGAAGTAAACTCACCACCATTGTTAGTTCTTAAACATTTAATGGTTCTTCCAGTGATATTTTCTACTAATGCTCTAAACTTCTTGAAAACTGTGAATACATCAGACTTTCTTTTTAACATGTAGACCCATACTTTCCTAGAGAAATCATCTATAAAAGATACAAAATATGATGATCCTCCATATGAGGTTGTAGGAGATGGACCGCAAACATCAAAATGGATATAATCAAGGATTCCTTTGCTAGTATGTTTTCCAATTTTAAATTTATGCTTGCTTTGTTTCCCATATATACAATGTTTGCAGAAATCTAACTTAAAAGACTTTAAACTAGGAAATAACATACGATCAGATAAAATTTTCAATCCTCTTTCGCTCATATGGCCCAATCGTTGATGCTATAGTCGAATAGAATCACTGTCGTTTTCAGATACAGTTGAAGCATGATCTGACTCTGTTCTTCCTTCTAACTGAAAAATATTTCCAACCTTCTTTGCTTTCAATACTAATAGGATTCCTTTGTAAATTTTCATCACTCCACCTTGAATAAAAGTTTTATATCCATTTGTGTCTAACACTCCTAGAGAAATAAGATTTTTTCTGAGTCCAGGCACATGTCTTACATCAATTAAGATTTTATTTGTCCCATCAAACATTTTAATATGGATGCTTCCAATTCCCACAACATTACATGAGACATCATTGCCCATGTAAACTACTCCATCATTAATTGATTCATAATATTTAAATCATTATTTATGAATGCACATGTGATTGGATGCACCAGAATCTAACAACCAATGTTAATCATGATTTAAAAAATTAACTGATAGAACTTCATCACTTATACCTGAACCGGATGCCGAACCTGAACCTGTGTCTGTCGTGTTTGCTTCTTTATTTTCTGTTGAAGAGTCTCCTTTGGATGTTTGTTTTCTCTTCCAACAATGCTTCTTTAAATGTCTCGATTTGCCGCAAAACCAGCACTTTAGCTTACTCTTCTTCCCTTTCGATTTTGACCGAAAGTTATTTTTCTGACTGAAGCGTTTTTCTTTAGATCAACCTCTAACCATCATTGCTTCTGATGTAGAGGTTTCTAAATTTGACATTTTCCTGGTTTCTTCAAACATCATAACTCCAACAACATCATCAAATTCAAGGGTTTCTAATGAACTAAGACTTATAGAAGTAACAAAATGATCCCATGACTTAGGCAGAGAACATAATAAAGTTATAGCTTTATCTTCTGAATCAAATTTTACTTCTATACTATCTAACTGCACCAAGAGAGTATTAAAAGTATTCAAATGATCGGTTATTGTTGTACCTTCCTTCATGCGCAAACTGTACAACTGTCTTTTCAGAAGAATCCTGTTGGTTAAGGATTTTGTCATGTACAGTTTTTCTAGCTTTGTCCATAGACCAGCGGTTGTTGTCTATGACACGATGTTAAATAAAACATCATCCGCCAAACACAATCGTATGTCGCTCAGTGCTCTGTCATCAATGTCACTCCATTCGTCATCTGTCATGGCGAAAGGTTGTTTGGCTTTTCCCAAAAGTGCCTTCGCCACACCTTCTTGTACGAGTAAATTGTGAATCTTGACTTTCCAGATTTCAAAGTTATTTCGCCCATTAAACTTCTCGATCTCAAACCGAGCACTTTGAGTTTTTGCCATTTTTAAATTTAACTTCTTTTCTATGGATTCTTAAATTGTCTTTTTAATCAAATTAACAATTTGATAAAAAATCCCACAAACTCTAAATTGCAAATACCAGCAGATAGCAACGAATTGAATGGCATTTCAATGCAACGAACGGAAAAACACTATCTTGCTTCCATTCGAGCTTTTCAGATAATATGGTGGAACAGCATTTGTAATATTGAATCCACGCCGGGTAATACAACCATAGAGGATCCAATAGACCACACTGCCTTCAAGAACACATCTCCCTTCTTCGCACAGATCTGCGTGGGCAATCAACAGCCACAAACAATTTGGCGTATAATAGAACCCTGTCTCATTAAGTTTATATATTGAAGAATGTTGGCATTCGTCGTTTCTAATAGGAGCTCGATTATTTGACCGAAGAACCAGTTCTCACGGCGCTTTGGACAACCTCCAACTCCAACTCACGACTTATGGCGCTGTTCAACTTCAGCCTTCACACTTCTCAACAGAGCTACGCTCAGCGCTTACGCTTAGCTCTTGGCTCTCTTACACTCAGCTCTTAAAGAACTTTTCAACACAGATGAGAAAGGGGACGCTCCAAGGTTCCAAAGTTGATTTAGGCAAGCACAAATAAATCGACCAACGGTTTGCAATCCCACGGCTCTTCCTTCCGCTCTGCGGCAGAAGCCACGTACGCAGCAAGGCTTCCAGACTTAATTGTGTGCAATCCACGCAGAACAAAACAATTCTAGTCTGCGCTCACATAGCTGGTCTCTTCCACCGTAAACGCTGATCTGCAATGTTATTTACGCTGATACTAATTTGAAATCGGAGATGCTTGAACTGATCAAATCGATCCCTATGTAAACTACCACAGCTCAAACGACATCCGTGGTTTGTCTTCAGGATACCATGTCAATTTTGCCAAGCTCCGATACCAATTGTCAGAACTAAGCATAGCGGAAAACCAAAAATAAATCACACACACAGCGTAAAAACGAAGACAGCATTTAACGTGATTCACCCAACCAATCTGGGCTACATCCACCAAACAGAGGTATCGGCTTTCTTATTAATCAACAGAAGATTACAACAATAGATTTCTCACATCTGCACTTCCTCTTCATCTCATCCTCATATCTCATATGTTCTGCCTCTATGTGCTTGCAATTTATAGATGTAGAGAAGAAGCTGAATAATAAATTCTATTCCATCCTATCACAACAAAATAGGATATAATATCTCCTCTTCAGAATTTGATGCCATTAGTTTTGGAACAAATCCTATTGTTGGCATTATCGAAGAGATTTTAGCCAAAATAATATGGAAAATCTCAACAACCACCAGTTTTTGTTAACTCCGGAACTAAATAGACCTGGAAATAAGTCGGAAGAATAATAATTATAATTTACCACAAGCTGAAAATTCGACATTATGACGGCAATAAAACCCTAAGAAACATAATCTTACATTATTTGGCTTATCTGACCTATGAACTGCATTTCCAAATCCTTATCACGCATTCTAGCAATTAGAAAATAAGTTTTTACTCGTTTCACATTTGTACAAGAAAAGACAAATCAAACAAACCTGAATCACCAAGATATATTAGGTACTTACAAGGGCTTCAGAAGTTAGGATTGAAATCTTAAACTGCTCCATTAGAGACTGATTTGAAAATTCTTAACACAAACCAATAGAATGAATGGATGTTCAAACTAGAAGATATTAACATTCTATCCTTGAAAATAAAAATTTAATTCACCAAAATGTCGAGTTAATTTAACAAATAAATATTCGTTTGTAATCACAAAAGAATGATTGGATTATTTGCCCCGAGTCATGCACTAAAGGGCAGAAAACAGTATCATTTGGATGTCCTTAACCACCTTTCACACTAATCATATTGATAGATATCGTATTCCTAACATATAGGCACCTTAATGGTGGCAGATTCATAACAGCCGGATGTAATGATAAAAAAATGGGGGATTAATTCACCCTTCATACATCTCATAATCTCTGCAAAACATTAAAAGGTGATTAAACATGAAAACCCTATTGCTAGCAAAATTTACTTATTGGTATCCATCCTTGGCTATTGACAACTTCACTCGATCAACAACATGAGGTAATGTTTGGATGTGCTCTTTGACTGTGTGATCTATACATGATTCTAACTCTTTTATGGCACCTTCTTTTTGATTGCTGAGTTTGTTTGCCTCTAATCTGTCTTGACAAACCATCAAAGACCGAGACAACCGTTCCTGAAATCATTGAAAAGGGAATAATTAAATTAGCAATATAAAAAGTAACTTCTATTCTCATAACATGAGCACAAGTTCTTTAATTGTCAAGTAAAATATTAGCCTCTTCATATTCAGTAGACAATTTAATATAGACTTGCAGAACAGCCTTGGGAGCCTTGAAGATTTATAATCTTATTCACAGTTTAGGACCTCCACCTTCAAGATTACCCAAGCTTTAAAAATCCAAGTGCAATCAATTGGTTCACATATAAATAAACCCCTTATACAGACTGAACATATTAAGCATGAAACCCAATAAAGTATATCAACAGTCCAAGGTACAATCTCCTTCATGTGTTAATAAATACCGTGAGTTGTCAAATATCTCCTCACTACCTTCTAATATCAATTTCAGTCATTCTCTTCTGTATCCGACACTCTCTTTCAAACATCCACAGACATACCTCTTTGCTGACACCATTTTCATATATGCGCTTCATAATGTGCTTTTCATTTAAGTCTTCATAATGTGTATCCCTTCTATTCACCCGGAAATACCTTCATTGAAGGTCCCAAAGGTGTCTAGATAACCCCAGATAAACTGCCAATGTCATTTCACACAATGCCTCTCACTTTGGGTTAAAATGATTTGCTAACTTCCCGAGGGAATCCCTAGGTGTTCAGGGTTTCAATAGTGAACTTTCAGGGATGTATATGACCTGTAATGTGCTTTTCATTTAAGTCTTCATAATGTGTATCCCTTCTATTCACCCAGAAATACTTTCATCGAAGGTTCCCAAAGGTGTCTAGATAACCCCAGAGAAAGCTCCAATGTCAATTCACACAATGCATCTCACTTTGGGTTAATGATTTGCTAACTTCCAGAGGGAATCCCTGGGCGATTCACGGTTTCAATGGTCAACTTTCAGGGGTGTATATGACCTCAAATATGCAAGAAAAGGTTGTTCTACACCACAAAACTTGGAAATCTACAACTAAATTGTTAGAACAGCAAGCCTAAATATCATGTTTATAGCTATATTGATAAAATAGGTCAACAGTTACATAAAGTTGCTTAGTCTCTTCTTTTTTTCTGAAATAAAAGTTGCAAAACAGCAAGCTCAAGTAGCGCAAAAAGCAAGGAAAACACTTCATAGCAACATTTTATGATTGATGTCAATTAACCCCCATAGAAATCAGTGATCTAGCATTACAAATTAGCAAAGGTTTTCTTAAATCTTCAAGAGGCATTTTCCTCCACACTTTCCCTAAAGATGAAACTAAATTCAGAATCAATAACATAAAACTATATATCTAAAGCAAAAGCCTCTCCTGGTCTAAATAATAGATAACTCATTGCCTATGTCTCGAAGAATCTCTTGTTGAACATGCAAACATTCTCGTTCTATTTCTTCTTGATGCTAGTGAGCTCAACAAACAAAAACTGCTACTCCAAATCACCCATTTCGATCTAAAAGCATCCTAAGCACAGTGATAAATCATAATAGCTATTCTGCACTGGGCAATGATTTAAACAATTTCCGGGCATCCCCTCACGAGTTCTGGATGAACAATTGCATCTTAACACCATCATTTCAACACATGCATCAGCAGTGTTTGCATCATCCACTTCAAAGGTGCATTAGCAGCGTTTGCATCATCCACCTCACTGCTCCTGTATGGCAGTAAAATCAAATGGTGCATATGCCATGGAAAGACTAAAAGCACAACAATAACCAAAGGAGCAACCAGAAAACCTGAAAAAAAACTGAGGAAATAGAAGCAAGAATCTTCATTACCAAACCCTTGCTTCATGCCCGTCTGAGTAGTTCCTACCAAGTGGAGCCACCAGGGAACATATGAAAAAAAAATCAAACTGCTCATCTCAAAAAGGGTAGTTCAATCACTGATCAAGAAAGCCTGCCTTATGCTCCTCGACAATGGCACCAAAATGCTATTAACTGGAAATACCTTCACTGAGAAGATCCAAAGACTGGATAACTCTAGGGAAAATGCCAATGTCACTGCACATAGTCCCTCTCAAATAGAATTAGCAAAGTCAAGTCAACTCGAAAATAGGGTGTACTCCACAAAATCAGGTGACATGTGGCAATGAACTATGAAGCAATTTTCCATCCAAGCAATCTCTCAACTAAGGCAATATAAGCATTCTATAGCGATTGGCAAAAAGACAAAAGGCATAAGTTTGGACATCTTTTGTTGTCCCACAACCAACCCAATCTTGGGGAGGGAGGATATCCTCAAGCCAAATGATTATAACTAAATATAGTGATGTTAAAAGATTACTCCAGAAATCCTAATACAAAATTGAACTAGTCTGGAGCTAAGTTACAGGAAAGTCCTACCCCCAAGAAAAACGTCTCAGTACCAAAAATGTTTGGAAAATCAAAACAACTTGAAAACTCCTGAAAGTGTTTTGAGTCTTGACTCTTGAGTTGTTTCCTAATTTGGAAATACATCCAGGTCATACGCTTGTTATTTTTAGCTTGGAAAGGGGTGCTTCTAACCCCATAAACCAAATTAGGGACTTGTGCGATCAACACGACCGCTACAAACTTTAAAAAAATATACTTTCAATAAAAGAAGGAATAATTTAAAACAAAGAAAGAAATTAATTTTTTAATGAAAGTAAAAAACAAAAGAAACCCTAAAAGTCGAAATTTTCCTGCATATTTGGCATCTTTCCTTCAGTTGAGAACACCACAATACTACAACCTAACTATCATCATGGCTTGAATATAAGGACAAAATGCTACATGTTTTGGCAGAAAGCAACCCCTAACTGTAGCAATGTGTATAATAAGGTTGGAAACTATCATCATGGCTGGCATATAAGGACAAAATGCAACAATTTTTGGCAGAATAAGCACCGAACTATAGAAACGTTTATAAATAGGTGGGTGGTTTGGATCAAGATCTTTTATAGCTCATTTTATATTTTGGTATATGTATCCTAATCTATAATGCTAATTTTGAACATCGGATAACGTAATGCCATATGGATTTAATCTATAAAAAACAATTTTATATGTACAACATAGACAATGATAATAATATGTAATTATTTGTTGTAGCATGATTTTTTCTAGACTCTAGAGGCCATTTAGAGCATCTTTGTTAATGTATTTTTGGTTCAGAGATGGATTGACAGTGTTATTTTGGTTATATGCACCCTTGCTATATATGTGAGAAACTTTGCATATTTGTGTATAATAGTTTGGATTCAAATGGATGCACATGAATATATGTGCGTGTGTGCGCGTTTTGGTTGACCAATTGGTTAACCAATTTGTTATCCCATTTTTTTCCTGGTCATTTCCTGCTCCAGTCTGATACGCAATTTTTGGGTTGACCGATTCGATGACGCGCCTGATTCTGATAACTTTGCTACATGGTGGACAACACAAATCACTTAGAAAAATGTATATAGAAAACGCTCAAATCCCTAAAGGCCTTTTTCCAAATAACATGATGTACACAACAAGTAGGTGGCCATTATTTTCTAATAGCTAAGCATCCATGTGGTATGCATGGACCCCACTATGGTCACTTAATGTCCATAGTGAATTGCACTCCATTAAGATCATGGTACATGATGATATAAGATGCATATAAACACTAGCAACAAGAATCAAAATGATACCAACAATAAAAAGTACGTGAAAATGCATTATGTTGACAACAATATACAAGAACATGGATAACAAACCAAAAATGTTGTGCATTTGGGATTTTGGATAAAAATATCCATACTAGTCCCAAACCTCACTCACATGTCAATGTTCAAGTGTAGTGAGCCATCACAAACACACTTCTGGTAAAATTCAAGTATTGATTTTAGGTACAATAGAAACAAATGCCAGTTGGCCTCCATAAATGCAATTCAATCCCCATGTCTTGATTTAGTACAAGTCCTAAGGTCAATATTCCACACTACTTGCAAGTAATATAAATTTAAATATGACAAATGCCGATCATGTCGCTGAAATTTGCATTACTTCTCTATTGTATGTCTAAAATTTAGAAAGGCACTTACTTTAAAGTAAGTTCAAGCATGGAATAGGAGAACATGCAAACCCTAGTAATGGTGGCACTTGTTGAACCTACCCCTCTGCCACCCCCTCATCCCATCACTTAGATCCCAAGCATCTACTCAGTGTTGTCTCCACAAGGCCTTCTTATCCTTCCAATTAAAATCCCTACACCAAAATGGGACAAAAATGAGACAACCTTGAGCTCACCTAGCAATCATCACTCCACAAAAACTCCCCCCTTCAACCACAAAAGTGTTGGAACCCTTTGCACCTCTTATTCTGCACCCTAATGTGCCATGCATCTCACCCTTCCTCCCAAATGCTCAACAAGACCTTCTTGGACTTCCTCCCTATGGAACTACTACGAAGCCTTACAAATGGGAGTACCCTCCCCTTCCACCTAGCAAACCTACCTTTCAACCAACATACTCTCACCCCCCACCTTTCCCACCTCCCAAACAACGAAAAAAAGAACAATATGTATCAAGCAAAGGACAAGCGACAAGCACATCAATATAAATGATGAGGAATTCTAAGGGACCATCCTCCAACACTCGCAAAGTTTTCATAGGGAAGTTCAATGGTGACTCAAAGTCTCAAAAAAATCTACTAAGGGTTGGTAGCTGCAAAATGGGCAAAAACATTGGACTACACCCCCAAAATACATTTTGATTTTGGATATTTTGTCACTTTCAACTTTATGAACCAAAAGAATAAGGAACATTTTGGGTAGATGGACCACATTTTAATGATGCAACATGCCTTTACATTCAAGATCGATTGCCAGGATTCAACCCAACTAGAAATAACAAAACTCTTGATATGGACAAAGCTCCCAAACCTCCCCCTAGTATTTTGGACACCTATTATCCTTAAGCAGATAGGTGACAAGATTGGAAAATTTGTGAAAAATAATGATCATATCCTAGCCATGGAAATCCTAGTTGTTATTAACATATGTGTCGAAAAGGACCTAACTGATAGAATTCCTTAGGGTATTAATCTCAACTAAAGGGTAAGCTCTCACTAGCAAAAACTTGACTATGTTGATGTCCCCTTTCAATGATGATTTTGCAAAGAAATTGGACACCTAAAATACTCCCACCCAAGAATAATCATTAAAGGAAAATGCCTTGAAGAATTTGAAGAAGGAAGAGAAGATCATAGCTAAGCGCTACAACCCAAATAGCTCAAGTGAAGGCCCTTTACATATATGGGGCATCAAAAAATCAACCTTGGACACTTCCTTTCTCTTCCTTTCTCCATCTTCATCTAAGTCAATTAGCACCATTGGACACCTAGAGGACTTATCAATGGTTCTAAAGAAGCTCAAGGAGCATCCAGAACGGTAAAAGTGCTTGGTCAAAACTTGATAAACTTCCAAACCAAGGACTGACCCCCCCCCCCCCCAAAATCTATTTGCTCTCCCCTTGCCAGTCCCTTTGCTACACCACCCCAACTCTCCTCTATCTCACCTTGTCTCCAACTTTGCCCCTTATTGACTTAGATGTGTTCATAAGAGAAATCTCAAAGGCTTTCACCACCCTCCAACAACCTGCCTCTCCTTCTCAATTTGAGATACATCAATCTCAACACCAATACTGCACTTGTCAAAAAACTAGGAAGCTCAGGAGTGTCCCTCCCCCAACGTTGTCATGAGACTTGGAGATGATTGCATACTCTACACCCGAAAAGAAAGCACTACGTAGAAATTAAATATTGTTAAGGCAATATCATAGGTAGACAATGAGATCTAGCAAGGAAGACAACAAACTATCATTAGGGCACTTAGAGCACTTGAAGCTCCCAAAGAAGTTACAGAAAATGATACTGCTCTCGATTAACAATAAGGGTTTGGGATGTGCCCAAAAGCTTCTATATCTTCGCAAAACTATAAATATACATAGGTAAGATGTGTTTTTGTCCAAGAAACCTTGACTTTAGAGATCATGTGCAAATCCTCTTTGAAAATACTTCCCAAGCCAAAAATTTAAGCACACAAGCTCCACTGAACTATCTAGAGCCTTGCTTGTGGCATGGAAGCACTCTCTCCACCTCATCAACTGTGGAAAATCCCACTTTTGCATATATGTCATTGTTTTTTTTTTAAATGAACTCAACCATAACATTAAGCTCCTCAAAGTCTATGGTCCTTGTTGTGGCAAACAACAACCCCCATTAATTTTTAGATCATAATAATAATGGGGACCCTTTTATTTTTCTTAAGTTTATAATTTACCTTTAAATAAATCGTTTTTTTTAATAAATCTTTAAAATAATAAAACATGTTATTTTTTAGAACCACCACAGCCTTAACCGTTATTACCAAATCCTTTGAAAAAAACACTCTTTTTAATAATACGACTTAGCAACAAGGCACCCAGGTACCCGGAAGCCCGTAACTCCTTAGATGATTAATTCCAAAAGTTTTTGGGCATGCGAGCTCCGGGCTCCAAGTCATCAAATGTTTTGATTGGTGCGCATAGAATATTTGGCCCCCACTCCTAATATTACCGCACTATTTCATGAGTTGTGGCCCCACTCCGCTCTAATAGCCCACCAACCCGGAAGCCCGTAACATTTTCCAAATTCCAATTCACAATACCTTCTGAGCATTTGGGCTCTGGGTACTCCTCTTTCCTCTCTACACACTCAGCGCCTCTTAAGCCCGGAACTTTATTATAATCGTATATGAGCTCTCTCTCTTTCGAGCTACTACGTCCACTTCACTCCACTGCCCCAAGCCCTGAAGCTCAGCTAATTTGTAAAATTGCATTTTAAGGTTTCCTCCAAGCACTTCACTCCAGAGTCCAGGGCTCTAACATGGCGCTCTTCACATGGCCTCACGCACATCTATTGTCCAATCAATCAAGCGCTTTCATTATGGTTCTTTGTTGGCACACTTATGGTGAATTTATTTAATAATGGGTTAAACGGCCAGTTTTGAATTTATTTCATTTCTACTGTTGTTTCTCGCATTTGCTCTCCTACGAGATAATTTTCTATGCTCTTGTCAAATGACGTACACGCAAGCTCTGATACTTCTTGTTCAGACAAAATGAAGAAGGTTGTGTCGAAATGTAAAAAGAAAGCTCCTCTGCAACAAACCTTCGGCCCATATAGAGAAGTTATAAATGACAAGCTTCCAGACGCAACTCTTTTCTCAGACACAATCTGTACAAGGGATTCAGGGAGTTCTTCATGGGAGAATATCTACAAGTATTTCGACAAGGGAGTTCTTCAGTGAGGTTTGTGACAGTTGACGACCAAACACCTACCTCAGAGACGTAGCAAATTATTTCTTGCATAGAATTGCAGCAAGGCACATATTAATGCCCTACACTTATATGGTCAGGTGGGTGGTCAAGAATCTAGATATTTCAAAACGAAGGATTCACACCAAAAAGGGCACCATGATTGGCTCATTCAGGTCAGAAGACCTTCAAGTTATGTACCATTTGCCTAAACCTTAGTGCACTTTCAACAAACAATGTGTACAAGACTTCGTCAAGAAGCATGGAGTAGTTTCTAATCCCATAAGAGACTGGAGGTAAAAACCAAATAAACACAAAGCAAAGGAAGACAGTAAGTATTAGATAGCTTCACTTGCAACTCCTTTTAGTCAAGTTGCTGCCATGTTGCGCAGAATATATGCTTACCCAAATGTTTCTAAATTTTCCCAATACCTAGGTTTTTTTAATCGATGGGGCATCCAAGGGTTACATTTTTTATTGGGCCACTCTGTTGTCTGATAATCTATCCAAACACATTCTAGCTTTTCGCACCTCTCGAAGTGTTTCAAAAAACATCATTCCCCCATTTTATATGTCTACCAACATTATGGATTGCCTCTGCTTTTCTTTGGATTTCTCAGCCATGGGATGGAAATGGACTCCTTCAGATCCTCTCCCAATTCACATTTATCACAGTATCCTTTGGGAATCCAATTATTTAGACCATTTTTACGAAATCTGCCACCGGGTCATTATTCCTATTTATGAAATAGTTTTTGATGCTACGCCTCCAAGAATGACTCCAAAATCCATGAACAATCTCAAAAAAATTGGGAACTATTTTGGTGAAGAATTATTTACTTATATCAGATTTTGGGGACGCCAAGGTGCACCTCATGTCTTACACCTCTATATTCCTAACAAATTACTATGCAGGGAAGTGGCTTACCAAACGGTATCCACCGGGATGGCTAAAGCCCTAAAAGACAATAACAAAAGGGTATGGCCTTAGTTTCCTCTCCCTTTCGGGATTTATGCCCTGAGAAATTATGGTCATGAAAAAAAAGAAGTAAAACCCATAGAAGCTTTAAAATTGGCTACCATCCCTACTAGAGCATATGACCCTAATGGAATAGCATGTGAAATCACTACAGTCGTTGGAATTAAAATATCTCCTAATGAGGAACATAAATTTGATGATTTTCTTGTTGAAGCCTCCTCATCAGTACAGTCTTAAACAGTATTGATAAAAAATTATCAGTAAAAGAACGGGAGAAATTCTTAATTTTCAGGGATTCAAGGTTATCTCTTTTGCCTATGAATTTATAACTTCCTTCAGAAAAGGGAACATCTCTCAAAGACATTGTGGTGTCCACTCAGCAACAACAAACAAGGACAACCGATTCTACAAATCCTGAAGGGAAAGTTCACACAGAAGACACAAAATTGCTAAAGGTATGGGAAGAATTTGAGCAAGTCCTTGACTAGCCAAAGGAAGGAGCAGAAGAAATCATAAACAAAGAGAATGAGACTTCTTCTCAACAACAAAACTCGCAAAATAATCCCAACACTATGTGAAGATTCCTAGATTTGGCAATCCAGGAATCCTACTGCAACTATCTGAGTTACTTCTCCTATTATGTAAATTGCATTTACAGAATTAATTTAGAATGAATTATTGAAGTAACTACTGAAGCAACCTACACTTAATTAAAATGATTCTGAAACAAGGAAACTGAGCAAGAAATCAATCACACATAGGACACCTTTATTTTGGACTAAGTCCCTGGAAAAACCCAATGCGGGAAAACGAGTGCAGCAAATCTGAGGGTTTGTATTATTAAGCAGTGGTTTTTTTAGTACAATATAGGGATTCCTTGCTGGCTATCCAGTACCGAGAAATCACAGCAAACAAAAATCTAGTGAGTTTTACCTCGCACTGCAAGTCTCCGTTGATCCGGATCTGAACTAGCGAAACCCCAGCTCCCTCTGCGTTGCCTCTGCGCAGTAGATGCATAGGCATGCGTGGGGATGGCTGTGGACTGCGTCACCTCCTCTCTGAATCGATCTGCCTCTCGGAAAATCAAGTTTCAATCCTCCTGAATCAGAAACCCAAATCTCCAGCAAAACTTGGACGATCTCTTGGAAACACTTTGCAGTCCCTGCGTGGGCATGCGTCACCCATTCTAGGGACGGCGTCACCTCTCTTGGTGGTTGCGCTACTTCCTCTACTGTCTTTGCTGCTTCTCTGCTATGTACTCTTGGTCCCAGAGAAGATCCTCTGACCAATAACTGCTTCTACCCCTCATTGCATTGAATCACTTCGATCTAATCTTCGTCTGAGCACTTGCTCCGTTAGAAGAATTCAATCTCTAGATTCACTCGGTGCGTCTTTCCAAATGACCCTCAAGCCTTCCTTTATAGTCTTCTCGTTGAGAAATCAATGGCCGAGATTAGATCTCTAATCAATGGCTAAGATTATAACATGACTTGATCTTCGCTTTCTAGATCATTCTGACTCTGTTTTATTAATACCTTTTAATTATTTAATTTCCCTAAGTTAGACATAGAGTCTCCATTAAAATAATTAATTTTTATAATAAAACATGAACCGAGTGGAATTTTCACAAACGGTTTCTGGGTTCTTTGGAATACCAGCGTCTAAGCCTCTCCACAAAATTTGGGGCTTAGAGCACTTCCAATGCTACCAAAAATAAACACTCCCTCTTAGCGAGGAGAGTGTTTTAACAATATGCCTGCTATAAAATGCTCTGACCCTGAAGCATCCTTTGCACTATTGATCTCCATCAACCACTATGTTGTTGTTGCAATTGTATTGTTTCCCATTACACTGCCATTGTCGTTGTTGCATCTGTACTACAACTCCCTCTCAAGTGTTGTATCTGCTATGCTGCTAACACTGTATCTGCACTGTAAGTCAGTTGTCTAGAGAAGCAACTGGAATCACCCAAAAGTTGAACAAGTGTTCAGTGGATGCACCTCGGTGCTAAAGACTCTGATTGTTGATAACTACTGTGTTGTCCCCCTAATGCATTGTGTTGTTGCTGCTTTGCACTGCGTTGCTACTGCTAGCCCCTAATGCATTGTGTTGTTGTTGCTTTGCACTGCGTTGCACTCTTGTGCATTGCGTTGCTACTGCTACGCTGCTACTGCACTGCTCCAGGAAAAAAGGCGTTATTACCTACTACATTGTCGTCTCCATCACTCCTTGGCTCCTACTGAAAACTCCTCCATCCCGCTACTGCAAATATGGGCTCCCGTAGCAAGGTAATGATCCATGAGGTGGGCTCCTCAAGAATCCTGCCCAACTAAAGTTCGGAGTGAACTACAGTCCTATGTCACCCCACTTCTCTCCTCAAGAAGCGTGGGCACTTATGGCGAGCTCATTCTGCTCAATCCTTGTAGCTGCAACTTTCGGATCATGCTTCTCATCCTTGTATTTTTTCTTCAAAGGACATTGTGATGCAAAGTGGCCCATCTCACCACATCTGAAGCATTTTACCTTCAAGACATCTCTCTTCTGTCTATGTTGCCCTTTTTGCCCTTCGATGCTAGGGTTGCATTCTCCTCCTCCTTCAGACTCTTAGATTCACTTCCGCTGCTACAGTCAAGCTTGCACTTCACTAAATCTCTCCTCAACCCTTCCTCCTGAAGCGCTTACCACAGCTGCTCCCAACTAAGAAGCGTAGCCCTGACCAAAATGTTTTGGACAAAAACTTGCCACTCCTTCATGACTGCGTTAAGGGCTGGCCTCACCATAGTTTCCGAAGATGGGGTGGATCCCACGGCTGCCAACTGATCTCGAATCTCCTGAAGCCTCGTAAGGAATGGAGCAATGCGGTCCCCCTTCTGCATCTGGACCAACCGGAGCTTCTGATCCAAGTACATCTTTGTTGCTCAGAAGTTCCTTTGTACAGCAAGGGCAAGGCCTCCCAAATCTCCCTGGCGGTGTTCTTGCCAGCTACATGAGAGACTATCTGATCCTTGACACCATCAAGGATCATCCTCTTAGCTTTTGCCATATCAGGCCCATACTTCTTAAGTTGATATGGATCTAAAGGTACAGCAACCACATTCGCCGCGAACATCTTGAGAACGTATTCATCTAGAAGGAATTGAATCCTTTCCTTCCCGATTACATAGTTGGAGGAACCCTCCAACCAGTCTTGAACTCTAAGACCATGAGTTGCCATCTCAATCGAACATTGTCGAACTACTCCCTCTTTCTCCCCCTCTGCGCAGCCTAGGCAGGCTTACACACTCCTTCTGGAGCTCGTAGATTTGTTGCTTAGAGCTTGGAAAAATGTTGAATTCCTCGGCTAGGAAGTCACCGAGGAAGAATTCCCTGCTATGTGCTCTTCTCTTTCTTCTGACACTTCTCTGCCCGACAACTACCTGCAGAAAACTGCGTCCCTCTGGCTCTACGTGAAGGCTTTGCGCTGCTCCCTCTGCCTCGGCAAAATCTCGCATTGGGAGTCCTACCTCTATGTCGACTCACTCAAAGAGAGACAACCTCGAAAAATTAGCCCTCCTGGCTAGAACTGCACAATCCCCTTGGGAATTCGATATGTTACTACTGCAGCAATTTGGCCTTCTCTTCAAAGTTAGATCTGCTTTTCTTGTTTCACATCAAATGCTCTGATACCATGTGAAAATTCCTAGATCTGACAACCTAAGGAATCCTATTGCAACTATCTGAGTTACTTCTCCTATTTTGTAAATTGCATTTACAGAATTAATTCAGAATGAATTATTGAAGTAACTACTAAAGCAGCCTACACTTAATTAAAATGATTATGAAACAAGGAAACTAAGCAAGAAATCAATCACACATAGGACACCTTTATTTTGAACTAAGTCCCCGGAAAAACCCAATGCAAGAAAACCGCTGCAGCAGATCTAAGGGTTTGTATTATTAAGCAACAGTTTTCTTAGTACAATCTCTGGATGCCTTGCTGGCTATCCAGTACAAAGAAATCACGATAGACAAAAATCTAGTGAGTTTTACCTCACACTGCAAGTCCCGGCTAATCCGGATCTGAACTGGTAAAACTCCAGCTCCCTTTGTGTTGCCTCTGCACAGTAGATGCATAGGCCTGCGTGGGGATGGTTGTGGACTATATCACCACCTCTCTTAATCGATCTGCTCTCGGAAAATCAAATTTCAGTCCTCCCGTCTTAGAAACCCCGATCTCTAGCAACACTCGATCTGTCTCATGGAAACACTACATGGGCCTGCGTCACCCCTTCTGGGGACTGCATCACTGCTCCTGGTGGTTATGTTGCTTCCTCTATTGTCTTTGTTGTCTTTCCACTATGTACTCTTGGTCTCGAAGAAGATCCTCCAAACAATAACTGATTCTACCCCTCACTGCACTAAATCACTTAGATCTAATCTTCGTCCGAGCACTTGCTCCGTCGAAAGAATTCGATCTCTAAATTCAATCGGTGTGTCTTTCCAAATGACCCTCAAGCCTTCCTTTATAGTCTTCTCGTTAAGAAATCAACAGCCGAGATTAGATCTCAAATGAATGGCTAAGATTATAACATGACTTCTAAATCATTTTCACTCTGTTTTATTAATACCTTTTAATTATTTAATTTCTCTAAGTTAGACTTAGGGTCTCCATTAAAATAATTAATTTTTATAATAAAATATGAACAGAGTGGAATTTTCACAAACGATTTTTGGGTTCTTTGGAATACCAGCGTCTATGTCTCTCCACAAAATTTGGGGCTTAGAGCACTTCTGATGCTACCAAAAATCAACATATTGTGCAAAAAACTCTGCCAAATAAATCAACACCTGAGAAAACACTAGTGGCTACTCATCCCGATTTGGAAATTATCCCTGCCAATCCTACCTCTGAAATCTTCCTCAATATTGAGGAGATTCTTCCTATGGATGTTTTCTACAACCCAATGCATAAAGCTATAGTGAAAAGGGGCAGGAAGAAGAGAAAGTTAGAATAATCTCAAGCATTGGTCTCAAGAAATGCTCCTCCCGCTACTTCTCTTTAAGTTCTTTGGAAAGGATCCTCGACTACTCCTACTGATGAACTTGGTAAATTGACTCAATTTACAGGTGTCTATGGGTCTGTTGCCTGCAACTATGGATAAAGCAATTGAGGTACAGAAATTACTAAAGGAGAAGAATGAAAAAACAGCTACCATGGAACACCACTTTGTAAAAGAAAAATAACATTTGAAAGCACAATTACAAGCAGAATTAAATCAAAAGGATACCAAATTGACAGAATTGCAAAGACAGTTCAATGCAGTCCAAATCCAGCAATCTGAAGAGATAAAGGTAAATGATGAACAGCTAAAAGATTTACAGCAGAAGGTGGTGTTGACCACTTAGTGTCAACTACCCTATAGCAGTACACATTTTTTCAAAAGGAATTCCATCATGTTCGAGCAGCCAGATATCCAAAATTCATCATCATTATTCATTAGTTTACCAAAGTTGTAACTCCAAATTCTGCAGCCCGATGGGCCATTGATTCTAATATGACTATAAATCCATGCAAAACACCTAGGTAAGCTTAAGAATTTTTGCTAACGAGTTTCATCCTAGGAGTTTTTTAACCTCATTAATTATTTTGTACATGAAATAATTAATAGTCATTCTCCCACATATACCCCCAAAGTTAGGGTGAGATCCATATTGATGTCTTAAGTCTATCCTAGTGTATCGAATCTATATATTTTCATCATACTAGATCATGTCTTGAGTCTCGCATAATTTGGTTGAGTCTAAGTATCTATTTTTAATTATTAAATTTCCAATTGGTTAAGAAATTCAATAATTTGGATGTAAATTGTAAAATCAAAAGTTTGCAAAATTTGAAGGGGGTAGAGTTCTCATAGTTAGAACCTCTACACCTCAACTTAGTGTCTAAACACCTTTTGAGTGTTGAAATTATGTCTATCCCTTCAAATCATTTTTATTCTTAGTTTTATGGCAAAAAATTGCAAAAATTTAGCCAAAAAATGGTCAAAAAAATAAAATTGAGAGAAAATAAAATTCTCTCCAAGTGGAAAAACATTTTTTTGGAGAAAGTGATCATTCCCAAGAAAGAATTAAATTGACAAACCCAATTCAAAGGCAGAAAAAACCACAAAAATTCTTTGGGGTCAGAAAACAATTATTTTTTCAAAGAAATTAATTTTCCTGGGGTCTAGTTAATTGAAGAAAATTTGTGGGTCCAAAAGGAGTCCAATTTTCGAGGTCATTCATTAAGGGAAAAGCTTATGGACCAAGATGATTAAGTAAAAATGAATTTTTAAGGAAAAAAAGTCAAAATAATATTTTTTGGACTAGGAAAAAAGGGAATTATTATGGAGTGCGAATTTCTTCATCAAGGTCAAGGGATAGGATTTTATTTTGGCATGGATCAACCAACAACTAGCCATTATTCTCCAAGATCAAGTCAAAATTGTGCAACTTCTTGGACCTATCTATTTTCCACTTGGAGGGGATCCAGATCTCTCTATTTTTCTATAAATTGAGCTTGAGGCTCCTCATTGTCACATATTTGATCTTTGGATCTTTGTACTTTGGCTGCCAGCTCTTGAAGCTCTCTATTTTGGTAATAAAGCAAAAAATCTTTAGTGTTATTATTGTGGTGTTTCTTCATGGATATGGTATTATTATTTCATTGAGCCTTTAATTTCTACTTGTGCTTATATTTGTTATGTCTATATGCTTTTATAGAATGTAATATTCCCAATTAGCCATGAGCTAGGTGGAATATTAAATTTTGTTTTGCTGCCTTGTTTTATGAATAAGAGGACAATGGAGGTCCATAATTCTCATTAATAATGAATAAATCAATGCCAATGTGAAAACGATAGATCTTGGCAGCTTAATTGAGCACCCTTCGGTGTGAAAAGGGGTTGGAACACCTTGATTGGGTCAACTTTGACCAAATCAACAGCGTTGCCATGGAGTGACCATCAATGAAAGCGCAATTTTAGATGGAGATGCTTTGCATGGAAGTAGTACTATTATTGGATGAGGCTTAGGGTTTGTAAACTCATATCTTATATAAGGAAGAGGATGGCAGTCATTATTCATTATGTTGATGTATATGAATTTTCTGAATATATGGTCTGTTTAGACATATATCTTCCTCTAGTTGTTTAGCTGAGATTGAGTGTTATTTAGCACTGGGTGTTCCTGGTCGGGAATCCCACCTCTTCCATTGAGAATATCTTGGAGGAGTCTTGTACAACATTGTCCACTATCAGGCTTAAGGCCAAGCTTCATCTTTCATTTACAGCGCAGACCTTGTTGAGGGTTGAGTTGTTTTGCAGGTTGCAGCAGTGGAGACCATCTTTGGGTCATTTCATTGCTTATTTTCAGTGGAGAAGGCTTCCTTTCCATTGGGAGGACAGTAAGGAAGGCCCTTGTGCATATTTTCAGATCTTGGCATCAGGGAAACTATCTATTTGCCCCTACAGGTCAGTTTATTTCCAGATCTGTGTCATTTCTGTAGGAGGAGTTGTAGGGTGGTTTGGCACACCATTTGGAGAGGAGGTTTGCTAGTGAAGGCGATCTTCCTTTAACCTAGGAGATCTATTGGAGGAGGCTGCATTGTTGATCATATCAAATCAGCCACACTTTCCAGATCTGTATTTTGCAGTGGGTCTTCAGCCCTAGGGCTTAAATCCCCATCTTGTACATGGTGTTTTGCTGAAAACCCTTAAGAGGTTCTTCAGATCTGTATTGGATCTATCTTTTGAGGCACATATCAGCCTTAGATCTGTTGTATAACCATTTGCTGTAGCAATGCCTTTAAAACAGCGTTGTAGCAGCCTTCCAGCTCTTTATATATAGTAGCAGCACCTCTTTTGAGGGATTTTGTCCATTGGAGGCTTGTTCTTTCTTATTGTACATCTTATGGCCCATTTATTATGCATATTTTACTTCTTTTATAATTAATAGAAGGTCTCCATATTGGCCTCTTGCTTTTATATGATGTTTTACACTATTGTTCCAGCATTTTGCACTATATTCCTGCTTTTCCCATTTGGGAATATTACAGTGGTATCCGAGCATAATCTTGGCACAGCCTGTGCATCTTGAAAAGCCAATATGTCATCTGAAGAAGGAG
Organism: Pinus albicaulis; assembly: GCA_034641835.2. Classification (NCBI taxonomy): domain Eukaryota; kingdom Viridiplantae; phylum Streptophyta; class Pinopsida; order Pinales; family Pinaceae; genus Pinus; species Pinus albicaulis. The sequence continues at coordinate 150,809,808 of CM076582.1, forward strand.
ATCCTCTTACTGATAGAGAGAAGAGGTATCAAAGAAGAAGACACCGGAAGTTTGATTATACAAATGACAAAGAAAACAAGGGTAAAACCCCTTTATCTGGAGGAAAAGATGAAGAGAAAGAGTTTCCGAAGATTCTTCTCAAAGCTATGCAAGACATTGCTAGAGAAATAAAAGAGATGAGGATGGATAAATACAAGGAATCCCCTAAAGGATTTCAACATGATGAAGGCTCCGGCATTTCTCATCACTGGAGTGATCAACCAGCGCAGCAACAACAAGTTTCCCAACGCTCTACAATACCTACATTCTTCGCAGTGGGAAATGAAGGGTTTCAAGAACAAGAATCCCTTGAAGACTATTTTGGAGTATGAGTCTCAAACTAAGAGATTCAAGGACCACTTGAATTTTCAAGAATTTTGTCAAATCAAGGACAATAGGAGACCCAAGCATCACAATAGAAGTGGTGGATTCATTCAGAATCATGATCTACACCGCACTATGGGCAGATTTTTCTTACACAACTTTGATGGGTCATCTAAATGCACTGCCAAATCATGGGTAGAGAAGCTTGACATCTGCTTCCAGTTGAACAAAGTTCCAGAGATGGAGGCCGTTAAGATAGCAGTGTTGCACCTTGAGGGTGAAGCACATGATTGGTGGTTCCATGGCTTGTCTACATTGGGTCATGCCAATGTGACTGCATATTCAGAATTCACAAGGAGGTTTGATAGAAGAGATCCTGAAGCACCATTCATGGGGCTTGCAAAGCTAAAACAATCAGTTAATCCAGAAACTTATATTTCTAAATTTTTGAGACTTTTTGTTATGGTTCTTGATTTATCTGCAGTAAGAAGGGTCTATATGTTCATTGATGGGTTAGATGAACCTCTTCATGGGTTGGTTAAGTCTACCAAGCCCACGACCCTTCAAAATGCCATTGAAAGGGCTAGAGATCTTCAAAATGCCTTGCCAAAAGCAAAGGCAACATTTCAGCATAAGCCCTCTTTTCCATCAAAGGGAAAGGATGAGAAGGCTCCTCTTTCAAAGGAGAGCCAAAATAAAAAACCTCTTGATGATGATGTCCGGAGAGACTTGAGGAGGAGGAAGCTTTGCTTCACATGCCAAGAATCTTGGGTACCCGAACATAGATGTGCAGCAGGAAAGGCACACTACATAGACTCATGAGGAGGAAGAAGAAGAAAAGCAAGAGAGGGGTCACAGTGCTGGGATTGCAAGAGATGATCCACCACCACCAGGGGGTGAGGATGGAGCAATTGCTCCAATTAGAGGGACTCTTGCATCATTAAGAGTGGTACCCAACTATTATAAAACTTCCACACAAAAAACAGAGTTGAATTTGCACAGTGGAAGCTGGGACATGATGATCCCATCTATTATGCATATGAAATTGGTCCATGAGACATCACTATCTTGTGGTAAACCACCTGGGAGGCCACCTGATCCAGATTTGGTGAGACATGTCTCACATCATGAAGCTCCATTCATAGATCTAGGAGGAATGGGAGCATTAGAAGGCCATGATACAGCGCTAAGAGTCTTGGGTAGACTCAAGGAGGAGGGACACATTCTCACAACATCATCATTACCCACTCTCATTTCAGATTCTGCGCTGTGGGAGGAGAAGCATGGGAGGAATAGCAACCTTCCAACATATACCTTTGGCATGGGAGATGTCAAGGAGAAGAGCAGCCATATGACAGATGTTCTTTGTGATAGATCATCAGCGCTGTCACTATGGAAGATTGATCCATTTGGAAATCCCAACTGTTGGTGGATTATTCCAACGATCTTTTCACATGCATGATACTTGATGACCAGCTACATGAAAAGGGCTATTCAGTCCAAAATGAAGTCATCTATTATCATGGTAGGATCTTCTTATCTAGAGCCTCCAAGCTCAAGGAGAAGTTGCTACAAAGGGCTCATGAAGATTTCTTTTTCAGCCATACTTATTCCATGAGAGCCTACAACACTATCATGGAGAGCTATACTTGGGAAGGCTTTGAAGAGGAACTATATCAGCATTTTCAAAGATGCATGAACCATGTGGAGTTGGAAGAGAGACATGACTCAATGAAGGAGTTATCACAACCACCTCTTTTCTCTTTTGGAATGAGAGGGGATCTATCTATGGACCACTTCATTTGTATGAGCATAATTTTTGGTAAGGAACATGCTTATGTACATAATGTTTCATTTGATGATTACTTGCATTCCTTTACCATGTATATGCAAGACCATAGCTCCAAGGAGGAGCATTATTCCATATAAACTTCATGGCCAACTTTGGGCCATAAACAATTCTGAACATGGCCACTCCCTTGTAGGACCAAGGTTACTTGGAAGCGGGAGCGGGAGCGCGGAGCGGGAGCAAGAGCGAAGCGCGGAGCGCCATTTTTAAAAGCTTCCGGTCCGAAGCGTTTTCGGGAGCGTTTATATATATATATATATATATATATATATATATTTAATATTTTTTATATTTTTTATATTTTGATGCATATATGTCAACAAAAACATGTAGAATGATGAATTAGACATAAAAAACATAAAAACATAGATTGAATCATATAACATCAATCATCTACAAGTTATAATCTTCATCAACCACGCCCACAAGTTGGAAGCATACAACATATTGACTCTTGAGTCTCGCAAATCATCAATCTGAAGGTTTCAAGCTTTCAAAATTAAATATATAACATTTATCATCATTGATATATAACATTTATCATCATTAAGTTCAAATTTCAATATCTAACATTTATCATCATTGATTCATTGATTTCAAAATTCAATATACATTTATCATCATTGATATATAACATTTATCATCATTGATTTCAAATTTCAATATCTAACATTTATCATCATTGATTCATTGATTTCAAAATTCAATTACAATATACATTTATCATCATTGATTCATTGATTTCAAAATTCAATATATAACATTTATCATCATTGATTCATTGATTTCAAAATTCAATATATAACATTTATCATCATTGATATTATATAACATTTATCATCATTGATTCATTGATCACTATATAACTTTCATGAAGCATCATATTCATAATTCATAATGACTTGTAAACAGTAAACTTATAAATGCCAACTTCAAAGTTTCACCTTTCAAATTCAAACTTCAAACTTAAATTGTCATTAAATATATGAAATCAGAAAGAGTCAAGTTTCAACTGTTCAACTATCAACAACAAATAGAAAAGACTAGTAAACAACAAATCTATTTTATCTACTGGCTGGCCCCTTGCCACGCCCACGAGAAATGTCTAATTTTTGTGAGCCACGAGGAAATGTTGGTCTTCTAGTACTCTCAGGAGTACCACGACCACGACTAGAAGGTGGAGGCTGGATCTGCAAAGGAACAACGGTGTGATATCGAGGAGTGGCACTGGCACTGGCACTGGCACCAGTAGATGGTGGGACTGGCCCTGTGTGTGGCGGTGCTGCTGATGCTTCATCATCATCCCTATAAAGTTCTGCTTCCAATTCTTCCAGATGTAACGTGCCGTCCTCCAAATTATCATCCTCTGGGTTGTTGTCCCAGACTCTGTATGATTGATCCTAATTTGCCCGATCACGGTAATGGCTCAACAACCTCAAGTTATAATGCACATAAACCAAGCTTTCAGCTCGGTTTTCATTCAGCCTGTTTCTTCTCACATTGTGTATAACGCTGTAGGTGCTCCAACACCTCTCTGTAGAAGAAGTGTTCACAACCTGTGAGAGAACTTTTTCAGCCAACTTTGGCAAAAGTCCCATGCTGCCATATGCTTCCAACCATATGAGAGCATCAAATCTGTCCCTGTCTTCCATTGCATGGAAAGAACCAAAGTTAGCAGTGCAACTGAAGTATTTGCCTAATTCAAGGCGCAATCTAGCACACTCTTCCCTGTCAGGTACCAATTTGTCCAATGCCTTCACGTACCCTTCTTGTACCTCTGGATCTGTGTGAGGTTTCACCCTAACCCCACCTCCAGGTGCAGGTTGGCCCAACCAAGATGGAGAGTAATATTTTGGCATAAGGATATATGCCAAAGCATGTAGTGGAACATTGAGTTTATTCCACCGTGCACACACACAGTCATGAATCATAGCATACAAGTTGGGATCATTATCCTTAACAATATATTTTATTTGCCCCAACATGCTATCCATCTGCTCATAAACCTCTCCAATCACTGGTTTATCAGTATCTGCAAAGCGAATCATGTTATAAATGGGCTTGGTAAAACTCACAATTTCCCTCATACGTGCCCAAAACTGAGGGTCAAGGGCGGTCTCCTCCACATGTTCGAAACTTTGCCTGTCAACTACTATTGCCGCCCTGTCCTTTAATAGCTGCCAGTGTGGGCTTGATACCATTGCAGCCAATGACTCTCTTACCTTCAAAAGGCACCTGAAGGTGAGGTAATAGCTAGCAAATCTAGTTTTTCCTATTTTCAACAACTCCAATTTGGAGTGGGTACGGAAAAGCCCATGGGTATTGCTATGATTTGTAATAAATTTGATCATTTTTTTACCTCTCTTGTACAAATCACCAAGCCATTTGAATTGAGGTTGTTTGTTTTTGATGATATCGTGCATCAAAAGGTTCATTGTGTGAACCAAACACCCAGACCAAAAAATGTTGGGGTATTTATCCTCAATAATTGCTCCTGCTGCCTTACAGTTAGCAGCATTATCAGTGATGACCTGTATGACATTGTATGGCCCAGTCTTTTCAATTATATCAAGTAATGGTTTTGCAATGTTAATGCCGGTTTTGAATTTCTCTGAATAATCATACGCTGCCAGGAAGACTGCACCACTAACCGACACAACCAAAACATTTATCAATAGTTTTCCTTTTACATTGGTCCATCCATCAGAGACAATGGACAACCCATGCTCATTCCAAGAACTTGTCATTCTAGCCAAAGAATTGTTTATTTTAGCTCTTTCATGATCAAGACCCACGGTTCTGGCCTTGTCATACCCAGGGCTTTTGTATCCTTTGGGGGCATCATTAATGGCAGAAACCATTTCATGCCAATAAGGTGAGCGAAGAACATTGAATGACAACCCACATGCATATAGAAACCGGTAAACTTTTGAATCCACATCATTCCTACACCCTTCGTCTAGGAAATCGGATATGGTTCTACGCCTTAATCCAGTGCCACTGCTTCCAAAACCACTGGCATGGGTGGAAGTTGAACTTGTTTGTCCATGATGTGTTGGGCTTGAATCAACGAAACCCCTAGATCTTTTAGATGATCTCTGTAGGGCAACCCCCTCTTCCTTCCTATATATCTCTCTCTGTGGTGCTGGCACAAAAGCACAAACTTTGATTCCAAGATTTTTAGTTCCATCCCCTGGCATTATCCCACAAAGGTGCCTTCTCAGACAGGTGTATGAACCATGGTATTGTTTATTGCAATGGGGGCAAATAAATTTAGTGGTTCCACCACCTTTCCCTCCTTCCATTTTCTGAACATATTTCCACAAAGGAGTTTGGTCTTGTTTAGTTGGGGAATCTATGTTCTCAGATTCTCCACTCCCCACTTCATCCTCAGCATAATCCTCCTCTTCAAGATTTTCTTCAGATCCACCATAACCCTCCTCTTCATCCTCCTCTTCTCTGATTTGCCTCTTTCTTCTAGCACTTTCCAACACCATTATCACAAAGAAAGGAACCAACATGAGGAAAATCCCTAGCCATATAGCCATGATGGAAACAAGTTTCAAGTTTCTAGCCTGCAAAACAAATGGAAAAGTGCCAAATGGGAATAGGAAATGCAACATAGGAAAAAAAACAATTCATTTTTTAAGTTTTAAATCCAATAAAATGCAACATTCAAGAAAAATTCAAGTTTTCATTTTTAAACAATTTAACAATCTACAAATTCATCCTAGAAAATACTAAATTGGATTAGAAGTCCTACCTCTTTCTTGCAATTCTCTTGTTGCCTTGCTCCTTGCTCTCCTTCCTTGGCACTTGCTCTCCTTCAACTCTTGCTCTCTCAACTCTTGCTCTCGCTCTCTCAACAGTCAACAAACAATAAAAACTAAAATGAAACCCCCCCCTTTTAAACAATTCGATTTTTCACATAAAAAAAATTCCGCACGGCGGAAAAAGTTGTTTTTTTTTTCCGAGGAGCGTTCAAGAGCGAACGCTCCCCGATAGCTTCCGGCGTTTAAAAACGCTCCCGAAGCATTTTTTAAACGTCGGAAGCGCTCAGGGAGCGTTCGCTCCCGAGCGCTTCCTGAAACGCTCCCGAAAAGGCAGGGAGCGTTTTAACAGGTTCGGAAACGCGCTCCCGAAAACGCTCCCCTCAGGAAGCATTTTCGGGAGCGCGTTTCCGAGCGTTTCCAAAACGCTCCCGCACGGAGCGCATTTCGGAAACGGGAACGAAGGGGGTTTGAAGCTTCCCCGCAACCTAGTGTAGGACATAGGGAGATTTTGTATCATTGTGGGTGCACTCCAAAAGCACCAAACATATCTCACACTTTCAGCCATTGTGAGAAAAGTTGGGCAGCAAGTAAGTGGTGGGGAAACCACTTACCATATCACTATCTGAGGCAGTCAGGAGATCCACTGTGTTGGTTCCACATGTGGGACTATGACCCACCTCCATTTGTACAAATTTTTGTTTGCATGTACTTAGTTTTGATCCCATACATTGATGATGTACTTATTCTTTTTATGGGAATGTTTGGAGGGAGGATGGGAGGAATGTATGTGCCCTATGGGAGAGAGATTCTCCATGTTCATTATGCTACATGTTTCAGGGAGAACATTGGGCAAACCATGTTTTTTTCATTGGAACTATTGTCTCCTTGTGGGGTGAATTATTTGCATCTCATAGGAACTTTGGAGGAGCAATTCATGGAGGGATGGATTGGTAGACACTTAGCTTATGAGGGAAGCTTATCACATGATGGTGTCGCCAACGATGGAGAGTTGCAGCACTCACCTTGTCAGTTGCTTGAGGACAAGCAACATTTGGGAAGGGAGAACTATAATATTCCCAATTAGCCATGAGCTAGTTGGAATATTAAATTTTGTTTTGCTGCCTTGTTTTATGAATAAGAGGACAATGGAGGTCCATATTTCTCCTTAATAATGAATAAATCAATGCCAATGTGAAAAGGATAGATCTTGGCAACTTAATTGAGCACCCTTAGGTGTGAAAAGGAGATAGAACACCTTGACTGGGTCAACTTTGACCAAATCAACAGCGCTGTCATGGAGGAGTGGCCATCAATGAAAGAGCGTAGTTTTATATGGAGATGCTTTGCATGGAAGTAGAGCTATTATTGGATGGGGCTTAGAGTTTGCAAGCTCATATCTTATATAAGGAAGAGGATGGCAGCCATTATTCATTATGTTGATGTATATGAATTTTCTGAATATATGGTCTGTTTAGACATATATCTTTCTCTAGTTGTTTAGCTGAGATTGAGTGTTGTTTAGCACTGGGTGTTCCTGGTTGGGAATCCCACCTCTTCCATTGAGAAGCTTTAAGAAGAGTCTTGTACTACATTGTCCACTATCAGGCTTAAGGCCAAGCTTCATCTTTCATTTACAGCGCAGATCCTATTGAGGGTTGAGTGGTTTTGCAGGTTGCAGCAGTGGAGACCATCTTTGGGTCATTTCATTGCTTATTTTCAGTGGAGAAGGCTTCCTTTCCATTGGGAGGACAGTAAGGAAGGCCCTTGTGCATATTTTCAGATCTTGGCATCAGGCCAACTATTTATTTGCCCCTACAGCGCAGTTTATTTCCAGATCTGCGTTATTTCTGTAGGAGGAGTTGCAGGGTGGTTTGGCACACCATTTGGAGAGGAGGTTTGCTAGTGAAAGGGATCTTCCTTTCACCTAGGAGATCTATTGGAGGAGGTTGCATTGTTAATCATATCAGATCATCCACACTTTCCAGATCTGTATTTTGCAATGGGTTTTTAGCCCTAGGGCTTAGATCCCCATCTTGTACATGGTGTTTTGCTGAAAACCCCTAAGGGGTTCTTCAAAGGAGGTTGTATAGTGCTTAGATCTGTATTGGATCTATCTTTTGAGGCACATATCAGCCTTAGATCTGTTGTATATCCATTTGTTGTAATAGTGCCTTTAAAACAGCGTTGTAGCAGCCTTCTAGCTCTTTATATATAGTAGCAGCACCTCTTTTGAGGGATTTTGTCCATTGGAGGCTTGTTCTTTCTTATTGTACATCTTATGGCCCATTTATTATGCAAATTTTGCTGTTGTTATAATGAATAGAACGTCTCCATATTGGCCTCTTGCTTTTATATGATGTTTTACACTATTGTTCCAACATTTTGCACTATATTCCTACATTTCCCATTTGAGAATATTACATAGAATCATTAGTGTATAGCTATCTTACACTAGTGATTGGATCAGGAAAGTGCATTAGGATTGGACGTGTCTAGTATCTTTCAGTTAAGTTACTAGAATTTCCTTCCAATGCATTTGTCTTTTCTCATATGGATCTAACGAAATTATTTTAAATTGTATAGAAAATATTTTGAAATAGATCTCAAGCATGAAGGGACGTTTTCGGCTAAACCATCTCTCTTGGGCATTGAGGTGGAAAAACCCACTCTATTTTCCTTAAGGATTTATCTAACGACTTTTATTTGAAGGGTTTCTAGACTTGGGCTTAAAAAATCATTCAAATTATTTACTTATTTAAATCAAAGGGCCATAAATGAAATTATATGCTTTTTTAGAGCTTGTTATATATATAAACCTTTTGTAAAAAAATTTAAATTTTTTATTTTTTATTTTTTTGTTACTTTTTATTTTTATTTTTATCTCATCCATTTAAAAAAAAAAAAAAAAAAAGTGGAAAATTATATTGTGTTTCACTTTTTTATTGTGTCAATTGAAGCATGGCAAAAATTTATAACTATTTGTAAAACTTCTTGGTCTTGTATGTATATGTTTTTTCTTGTTTTCTTCGCAGATTGGAAATGAAGCTGCGAAGGGTTTCCTTTTTTTATTCATTCTTTGTAGGTAGATTTATCTCACAATCGAAGGAGAAATCAGATATTTGAGGGCCAAACACTTACTCCATTTGAATCCTTGGTTATTAAACTTTTTTGCATAAATTCTTGGAGGCAGGATACCTATCTTTGATTCCTCCTTGACCGCAAGCCTATAAGGCTAGCTTCTACCCTTGAAACAAATTTTCTTGGATGGTTTGAGACTCAAATTTTTTTTAAATATATTTTTTCTGAGGGTTTTATCTAACTCGTCATTTTACAGACCTTGGAAAAATTATTTAAGGGATACATTGAAGTTATTTGGAGGGTTTTATCGTTGTGTTTTCCTTAATCAAAATACATTTAAATTTTTGGACTTTTGATTTGGGATTTTCGTAAAGATTGTCCAACTAGATATTTTTTTTTGCAGGCCGAAAAATTCTCGTGGCATAGCAAAAGTCCATTAAACCTTTTTTTTCAAATTTTATTTAAAAATAAGAATTAAAATTCTTCAGGACGCAAAGGATTTTCAGACTTTGATTTTTCCAAAATCTAACATATTTTTTGCAGCAATTTAATAAATTTGATCTTGGAAAGCCGCTAGCCCTTTCAATTTCAGATTTTATCTGTCTTTTTTCAAGGGCTAACCCTTTTGCAGTGTCATCATATTTTTCGAGGGTTTTGTCATTAATCTTGCTATCAAAATTTCTGTAAGCTGCTTGAATTTCAAATTTGTGTGAATTTTATTTATATCTAACGGTGGTTTTGGCAGTTTCTGAAGTGGTCCTTGAGTCAAATTTTTTTGGGTTTAAAGGTAAATTCTCAAAGCAGATTCTTGGCACCTAATTGAACCATTTAATCTTCCTCTTATTAGAGGCCATGAGCCTCCAAACCTAAGGAATTTTTCCTCTTAAAATTTTTCATAAAATTTTAATAATTTTTAAGTATTTTCCCTTAGGCTGAGGGCTTTTTCTTGTCACCTCATGCAAATTATTTTGAGCCTAACACTATTATTATGCAGAGATTTTTTTGAAAGAAATTTAGCATCTGATTTTGAGGTGTCGTTGGCAAGACTTTGTTTGTAGCAGGCTTGGGTATAATCAATTTTTTCTTAGGGACCCTTCCTCCTTGAAGGCTGAGAGCAGCATTGTATTCCTAATCAACTGGGCTATCATTAATCAAAATGGACTCGTTTACAGGCCGCCTTTCTGTCCAATCATCATCATTAGACTCATCATTCCAACCTGGTGTGGGCAACCTTCAGTTCTGAAAGTAACTTGAGCTTCAAGCCTTGAAACTACAATAAAGCTTCCCTCTAGATTCAATTAAAATTTAAATCTGAGTTAATTGATTTTTGAGGTGCTGATTGTAGGAGCCTTTGAGCTTAGCAATGATAAATTTTTGTTACTAAGGCGGTGTATATCTTCAAGGACTGACATTTTGTTTTGGAAAGATAGTCAGTGTTGACATTTGACAGAAGAAGTTGCACTCTGTGGGTTCCAGATTTCAATATTTTTTGTTGGTGAAATTATTTTTACATTATTTGTGATATGGACTCTGGACTTGAAATTTTGAGGCTCTTCATCTCTGTCATATATTTTTGTTGAAGGACTGGAACAAGGGCTTTGAGGTTTCTTCATTTACGGGTCAGTTTTTTTTTCCTGAGAAGAAGATTGTTATATTCACCTGTGTGTGAGCCATTCTGGGCTTAAATTTTTTTTTTGCAAATAAACCGAATTTTCTAGAAGGTCTAAAGCTCCATTTCTAAGGAAATTAATCTCAATTTTTTTATAAAATTTAATTAAATCTCTGAGGCTCTTTATACTCTGCCGTGTGCTAAAAAGGCTTCCTTTTTCACTTTGAGAAGGCCATGTTCAGTTTGGAAATTCAAACTTGCTCACAAAAGGAGATTTAACACCAAATCTTTGAGTTTAACATTTGGTGAATTTTGAGGTCTAAAATGGGCCTCCTAAGGAAAATATAAAATAATAGTGGAAATAATAAAATAAGGTTAGAGTACATCATTAAATTTTAGAGGGAAAAAAGAAAAAACTACCTTTTCAACTCGTATTTTCAACTTATCTCCCTAAGGGTTTACTCAAATTTTATGCAGGAACACTCATTGAATGCAGAATTTGATTCCTCGTCCAAGGACTACCCATGTTGAATACACGAAAAATGAGAAATACATGAAAAACATGGGTACTCCTTGGACGAATTAAATTTTGCATCCAATGAGTACTCCCGCCCGAAATTTGAGTAAAATCTTAGGGAGATCATTTAAAAAATAGTTTTATTATTTTATTAGTTTTTAATCTTTTTACTTTTTTACCCCAAAAATGGTGAATAATCCCCCATGGTTGACATCATCATCTTGAATCCTATTGATTCTTATAAAATTTATTTTGGTTGTACATTTTTCTTAGGAGGCCCATTTTAAACCTCAAAAGTTCTCTAATGAGTTGAGATTTGTGAGGTTCTTTTCTCTTTAGGTCAAGAGCAGATCAAAGACATTTGTTGCAATCATCTTTCACTTTAGACAGTTGTGGTTTGGAGAATTGATTCATTTTGATTGGGGAAGTTCCATTGCAATTCACTGAATATCCTTATAAATTTCCTCATTCACTCTCTTTGTGACTTGAGGAAGGATCTCCTTGTTGTAAAGATCTATTATTTATAATCCTCTTCAAGTTTGTATAGCCTTCTCACTATCAAAGAGTCTTTATCTTTGTAATATCTAATAAGAAAAGCATATTTTCTTTGAGGGAGCTTGGGATTTTCATCCCAAAGTATCCCGCCTCCATTTGGAGGGAGGCCTTTTCTTGCTCTTTTAAGTTTAGTTCTAACTTGCAATACTCACCTTTTGCATATAACATTTGCATCTTAATTTGCATTCTAATTTACATTTCTACTTGGTCAAAGTGCATTGAATATTTACTGTTTTGTTGCATATGCTAATCTAAGTAGTTTCTCTAATTACTGTTTACAATCTCATTTTTCATTTAGTAATTGTGAATTTTTTCTAATTCTTACTTGTTTCAAGTGTCTAGATAAGTAAAGAATTTCTCAAAAGAACATTGATTAAAGGCATTTTGGGCTTTGCTAATCCATCTTAACTGGCATTTCCTATTGTTTTATTTGAATATTGTCATAAGCTGCTGATCTTGTGTTTTAACTTTTCAGGTATCTATCCTTTTGCGATTGCAAGCATTCTGGCATTTTACTTCCCTTGAAGCATTTGCATTCTCATCTTGCATTTTAGATCTAGTTTTCATTCTAAAATTTACCTCCAAGCCTAAGTTTGGTTGAAAGAAAGTTTAGGACCACCTTTCTTTTTTAGCTTGCGAAGGATAGACCATTTTTAGTGATTAACACAGTCACCTTGCAGTGTTCAGAGCCATAGTCTCTGCAGCACCAGAGGCACTAAGTGGTTAGATCTCAAGGGGAGGGATCGTTAATCAAGCCATAGCTTGCTTCCCCTTGGTTTCTCTCCACAACTTACTCTAGGGACTAGCCTCAAAACAGCTAGGAGGAAGGATTCATCTAGATTAGGAATCTTAATTAGAATCAACCAAAATTTTGCACTCGACCTAGTTTAGTTTTGCATTTCATCCTTCTAATTTTCCATCCCTTGTGGCATAACTATCATTGTGAGCTTTATATCTTCCTTGCAATATTATATCATTGTTCTTGTACTCATACTTTCTTTGTTATTTTTCTCATTGTCTATTTACATTGTCATCTTTACTTTGAGCATTTTCTTGAAAGTACAAGTTGTTTTTGTTGTGCAAGTTATTTTTATCTGCTCATATTCGATATTGTGCCATTTCTAACACCTCTTTCCAGCATTGTTGTTATTGTAATTTGAGTATCTATTTCTCAGCAAGTCTTTATTTTTTAGCATTGATTAAGGCACTGGTCTATCACACTGATATCTTGTATGTGTCTTATTGATCTTAATTGTATTTTTATTAATATACATTGCTCATAATTTCTCATACTTGCTCTAATTAACAATCAAGTTACTCTAATAATAATTTGCCTTGCCCTTAAAGTCTCCTAGAACTTGTTGTTCCAACAAGTTTCCCCCTTTCGTCTTCCCTTAGGGACTACCCCCCTTGACTTAGCTAGGAGAAATTCTAAATGGAGTGAATAGGGATTTAGAGTGGCAACCCCTGTTCTGAGTGTTGCGCCTTAGGTGTGCACTTTAGGCGACAACAGGTGGAACAAATGCAGGCTGGAATCCCTCATTTGGCCAAATTCAAACATAAATCTTATTAGCTTAATTCTCAGCTCCAAAAACAACAAAAGATTTATGTGATAAGTTGAATTTGATACAAGCACAATGCAAACTGGGAGATGCATTAACTGATGAATTATTGATATGGAAACCTACTATGATGATGCCAAACGAGACCTAAATGGGCTTCTGAAATGGTAGAATAGTGTTGAGGGAAAGCAATTTGATTTCCCTAAAATTGATTAAATGCAAAAGTCTATTATTTCCAAAAGTTGAAAAGCCAAGATTTGTTTGGTAAAGAAGTTGGTCAGTGATGCATATGATTTTTCTAATGCTATAGTAGAGTCCATTACAGACTCTTTACTTGAATCAAATTTGATATCCAGTCGTCCAGAAGATTCGATGCCAGATGTGGGGAAATTAGAGAAGGATTGGTTTGAAGAAAGGACTGAGTTGGAGTCATTGGCCAGTCCTTAAAGCACTTACCAATGCATCTATTCAAATGTTGCCACCTTTGAAGGCATCTATTTTCAGCTATCAGTGGTACACATCATGCCTAGGTCTCCTCCAGAGGTGTCACCGCTTCTAGAGATTCAAAGAAAATGGCAGCAGACTATTGGCTCGACTTCAACTGATTGAGATTGTTGTAACTATTTACCTTTTTATGATAGTTGTTATGGTTTAATTGAGTATTTGTAGGAGAATTAGTTTTAATCCCTTTTTGTAAAGAAGGCTATAAATCACCCTCTCGAACTCGTGCAAAGGGTTCTGATTTTTTGGAGAAAAGGAGAACTTGTGTTGCATTTTTGTATTAATGTTTAAGTTTATAATATATTTGAATTTTGAACCATTCCAATTCCAGCATGCACAAATCGTTTACAGATTGGGTATTTCTATCTGTTTTGTTTGCTTTTTATTATTAAAGGAATTGCTTCAATTGATTAAGCTGTGTTCATGTATTAATGTCCATTGATTCTAGCACAATCACTATTGATGTGTGAAGTCAGTTTATTGTTGATACAGTGAACAACGAAAGTGCTATTTCATATGTGTTGAGCTTAATATTAATTTGATTAACTATTTAATCAAATTAATACTTTTATCAATATTATAAAACATTGGTTTATGAGAATCTTTATTTTCATTTAATAACGTTATCATTCTATCACATATATTTTGAAACACCTGGGTAAAGCAAAGTAGATTAGATTATTTCAGTTTTATATTAGTCCTTATATTAGTTTTTAATATTAGTCAATCATTGTCATATTCTCTTATTATCCTTTTTCCATCTCCATCTATAATCCATTTTATGGGTAATTGGACCCAAAATACAAGTTGGAACCACCATTCCAAACGGAAAAGAGTCTAATTTGGGACTCTAATCAGGTGGATTCCCAAAATGCAGTGAATTTTGGCCATAAACTAGTCTAAACATCAACATGTACTTCAACTTAGTCTCCCCCAATCTCATCCTCAAGGGTACTTCAACCTAATAGTAGATAGAGAAGAGAAATGAAGCCATAAAAATCAAAATGACCATTTCATTGATTTCTTTCTAGACCTTTTTGAATAGGCAACACTTGTTGACATCAGGCCCGTCTCCACTACAACATTGCAGAGGATTTCATACGCAAATGCCTTGACAATTTCCTATTTAAGAAATTCCTTGTCCAAATCCACAAGTACAAATCAGGAATGCTCTTGTTGAATGAAGGCTCGGGTCATTCCACCATTATTCTAGAACTCAATAAGGCTACAAGTTAATCTTCCTCTCCCTTCAAATTCAACCCCCATTGGCTCGAACACTCTAGGTACCTCCACCTTGTTAAATCCACCCAGGTCCCTCTCTTGCAAAATAAAAGAGACTTTATGTCTCAACTCCAAAGGAACGTGATCAATATAGAGGGAGTATCCACGTAATGGTGTTTAGGTTTGTCATATCACCTCAAGAATCAAGATTGTAGAATATCAACTCTTAGCTCTCTCAATGATCAAGTATTCCATATTAGGCCTATTCTTCATTGGAAACTTTTTCTCCTAGATGGTCCTCAACCGGCAGCCAATAGCCCCTTGTAGCCAATAGATAGCTCGATGTGCCATTATCTCCACCACCTGAGCCAACCATGTGGTCCCTCGCCCACTTGTTATGATTGTATGTTTGAAGGTAGGCCTCTGACCCCAAAGGTATGGCTTTCATTGGTGTAATTGAGTAATTAATTCTCATGGACACTTTAGGGCATGGAGTGGTGGGGAGATTTAGCGGAAATTGTGGGTTAGGTTTGTACTCTTGTCTCCACTACCTAATTTCGTGGTTAGCCTAGTATCTTAGTCCCGTGGGATATCCTTTATTGGCCATTAGCTTTAGGACTGGCACTACATGGGAAATACTTACTTTGGTTGCGCAATCCCACTTCTCGACACCATATACATTACTCCCTTCCACTCATTTTAACCCCATTCATCTCTTTTCCCATTCGGGTCCACATAGGGTTAGCCTCACCCTCCCCTTGTCCACACCTTGGGTCAAGCCTAGAATGATGCCCGGAGGTTGATGCAGCTAAAAAGAAAAGAAAAAGCATAATTTGGCCACTCTCAACAAGAAATGTACCACAAAAGGTAAAAGATGGCTGAGACATACAAATTTAGCACGTGGGAAAAAGCCAAACATGAGCTCTACCCCTTAACCATGGCCATCACCCTGGTTCCTATGGGCCCTAGATGAGCCCCCTCCAAAATTAAGGAACCCGTGATTGTCCCAACTACTGGTGGGAGATCAACTACCCCACCTCAAGGGGGTATCCACTGCTATATATTACACAACATGCTCTCATCCCCTGGAGCCCTGAGCAATTATGAAGAAAAATCAATCAAAGGCAAAAGGCATATGAAGAAGGGCGGAATTATGTTGGGGTAACTCATGTACCACGATTTGCTCCCTCCTACACTCATATACCCAAGTGTGGGCTTCCCTTATTATAGTTACAATTGTACCATGACATGTGGTCTTGATGATTCCCTCGATCCCCACTCTGTTCCATTACTATATCATTTGCCACCTACCACTTAAAGGATGTATCATGGACATGTCACCCCCTTTAGAGGTTGAAACCACCTAATAGGGTCTTCGATTAACCCCCTTGTTGAGCTTGGAGACACTTGTACATGCCAAAGCCCACTCTGGAAGGGCATGCCACCATGAAGTGCCCCATTGATTCCATGACTAGTAAGCTCTTTTACTTGATTAATCTAATTATTTGTTGTATTGAAGGCCAAGGGGACGCATTGGATCTTATGCAACATTGCAAGTGGGTCTCCATTTGAGGCTTGGTCTCCCTATAAGAGGTCCTAGCCCTTCAGAGGGCCACATTGGCACTTATAGGTTGAGCGTTGAGAGCCATGGGGCTTCGCCATATTAGAGAGTACTTCATCAATCCCCAACACCACTCATTGATTACTTGTGTTCCACCTTTTGGATGAGGATGATGCACTTGGTTCACCATGCCCAGTCGGCTCCACACTTGCACCATACACTTGGCAGATGATCTGCAGTCCAGATTAGCACCACGGAGGACTTATGACATCATCCTAGCCCTTACATATGGTTTATAGGCATTTTAGATCCACTTGGAGACCCATGAGGATGTGCTTGTGCCCCTCACAGCCACTTTTGGGCACCACAGGGATTTGCTTGAAAACAAGGGGCCAACCCCTTATCGATTATGTTTGAGGTCCATTCTCACATCATGGCACATCTTGGACTTCAATAGGCCTCCTCAAAGGCCCAACGACTCACTTTATTGATCATTCGACCCTCTTGAGAGGGTTCTTATTATGTTATTGAGATATCTTGGTGGGTTTGTCACCAAAGGATGTTATTATTGCGCATTATTTTATTATTTGGGGCTCGATTAGGCCAAATTAGGCAAATTAAACTCATTAGTGATTGTATAAATAGAAGTGAGGTGATTCATTCTAATCATCATCACTTGGATTAGGATTTAGTATCTCTTGAGAATTTCGCATTCCCTTTTGAAGGACGAGTTTGGATGTTATGGATGAATTTTGATGTTTGGATCTATCTCTCTAGTCTTGGAGCTTCATTATTGGCATAATATGATGATTGGATATACTCTTTTGTATATGTAAGTACTCTTTTCATGCTTATTCTTGTTATTTACTTTGTCACATGAATGTTGTTGGGATTTTCGCTATACAAGTCTGAAATTTACTACTTTCCTATGCGAAATTGTGGAAATTTTGATCTTTTATAGCGTTGCATCATTGGATGGGCCATTTATGACTAGGTAATTGTTCCTAGAGGTTATCTTTGCTGAAAATACCTTGATAAGTCATCAACTATTGCATATCAAAGTATAAAATCTTTTGACAGCTGCTCTCATGCCCTAATTGCCATGCGAAGTTGTCTAGAGGTCTCGTTGATTGGGAATAGTCTCTCCAAATCAAAGTTCATCTTGACTCCATCTCTCCCAAAGGCAAGGCACTGATCCATCCACTGGTGGTCACCTAAACACCTATTTTTCTTGCCTCCTCTCTCTTTCTAGGCATAGCCACCATAGGTCACCTAGGCCATCGAATAAATCTCATTGTGGCCATCAAAACACTTCTATTTTTGGTCCACAACTGCGTTAGGTTTTCCTCTAGAGGCCCTCCAAAGTTAAAGCAATTCTGACAATGGGATCCCGAGATCAATGTTGCAGGAAACGTCCCCCCCCCCCCCCCCCCGCCTGGCTCCAAGCCCCGAAACGCGTCCCGTACAAATCCGTACAGGATGCGTACACCGAAACACGTTTCGCAAAAAAAATTGCGATTCCTAGAAATTCGGATCCGTACAGCCGGATCTGTGTTTCTGTACAGCGGATCCGCGGATCGTATCGCGGATCATCGTACGGAAAAGCGGCGATTCCGGAATGGATCCGTACAGATCGCGAACAGTTCCGTACAGCGTCGTACGGATCCGGTTTGCGGACTTTAAAAAAAGCGTTTTTTTTATTTATTTATTTTTATTTTGGTGCTATCTCGGTTAGTTAGTGAGTTAGTCTTGGGTTCGGGATTAGATGAAAAGCTTATAAGCTCTATTCTTCCTCTTATTTGCTCACTTGTGTTTTTGGAGAGCTTGGAGAAGAGAGGAGAAGAGAGCTTGGAGAAGAGAAGAGAAAGAGAGGAGAAAAGAGCTTGGAGAAGAGAGAGTTGAGGAGAGCTTGGAGGAGTGAAGGAGGAGGAGCTTGGAAGAGTAAAGAAGGGCTTCCATCTACAAGAGCTAAAGAGGTAAGTGCAAACCCCAAACTCTCTCATTTTTTTTGTCATTGTTTTTTATATTTTCTCTCCTCCCTCTCCTACACTTTCCCATTCTTTCTTCTTGTACATTTATTTGCAAGTTGTCCACCATCTATATTCATACTCAAAGATGATGTTTCTTTGGGTTCTATGTATCATTCCCCTCTTGGTTTTGACGATGGTAAGGGGGAGTAGAAATAGAAGAGAGGAACAGGAAGAAGAAGAGGAAAGTGGTCACCATATGAGTGACCTAATGTATGATGAGGAGGAAGGCTTTGAAGAGGAAGGGGATGATGAAAACATTGAATCACAAGATGGGAAAGCTGCATTGACACCCTTGTGGAACTATGTGACCAAACTTGAAGGGGGAAAAGGTGGTGAAAGCTACAAGTTTTTGTGCCCTCATGGTTGTCATGGAGGAAAACCATATAGCGGTTCATATACCCGTGTGAGAAGGCATATTTGTGGGGTGATGGACAGTGATGAAAAAAAGAGTGTTGTGGGGATAGCAATTTGCCCAAAGTTTTCAGTTGAACAAAGAAGAAAATACATTCAAATAGAGGAGGTTGCACAACAAAAAAATTTTAAAAAAAACAAAAAACTCAATCTGAATCAAGTGCGACCTCTAGATTTGGTAGCTCATCTGTTCTGGAGGTAAAAAAACAATAGCATATTTCCTTAATGTTGCCGAGAGGGATGATGTGGATGGAAAGATAGTCCGATTTCTTTGTGCTTGCGGTGTACCATTCAATGTGCTTCGCTCTCCCTATTGGCATGAAATGGTAAAGGGCATCAATGAAGCCCCAAAAGGATACAAGCCCCCCAACTATGAGAAAGCTAGAACAGTGTTATTAGAAAGAGAAAAAGGAAAGGTTCGAGCAGCTTTGACACGTTTTACAAATTAGTGGGTGGATAGTGAGGTATCCATTGTATCAGATGGGTGGACAAATATCAGAAAGCAACATTTGATAAATGTTCTTGGTGTTTCTGCCACTGGTGCAGTGTTTATTGCATGTCATGATTCCTCCTCTGCCAGTGCAACTTCCCAAAACATTGCAGATCTCCTATTGCAATCAATCAGAGATGTTGGTCCTAGCAAAGTGGTTCAAGTGATCACAGATAATGCAGTAAATTTAAGGGAGCAGGTAAAATTATTGAGCGTACTTATCCACACATATTTTGGTGTGGGTGCATGGTGCACACATTGAACCTTTTGATGCATGATATTGTGAAGCATAAAGAATGTAGGTGGATTAATGAGCTTTACAAGAGAGGGAAGAAGCTCATTAAATTTATCACAGGGCATACAAGGGTAAACTACTTCTATGGCACCTACTCCAAGTTGCAATTGCTTAAACTTGCAAAAACCAAATTTGCAAGTTATTACCTCACCTTTAGGCGGCTAGTGAAGGTGAGACAAGCTCTAACTAATATGGTCACCATTGAATCATGGGAGGAGATTAACATTGATAGAGATGGTGCTAATGCCGCAAAGGACACTATTCTTGACATGTTATTTTGGTCACAGGTTAAATATGTTTTGCAATTCACCAAACCAATTTATTACATGATCAAGTTTGGGGATTCAGATAAGCCAATAATTGGGGAGGTGTATGAGCAAATGGATAACATGTTGGGGCAGATTAAAGACATTATTGAGCCTAGAGATACCACCTTGTACAAATATATTCGTGCAGAGGTGGTAAAACGATGGGATATGCTAAATATTCCATTGCATGCATTAGCATATGTATTGACACCTAAATATTATAGTCCATCATGGCTTTCTACAACAGCACCTAGGGGGGTGAGCAGGAGAAAACCACACCTAGATCCAGAGGTCCTACAAAAATATATGCTTGCACTGGATAACTTAGTCCCTTATGAGGATGAGGCACACTTGGTATGGAAACAGTTGAGCAGCTATATACTTTCCACTGGTCCATTTGGGAGCATGCATGCTATTAGAGATCGAGAGAGTTTTTCTTCTATTCAGTGGTGGAACATGCATGGCGGTGCTACTCCACTTCTACAGACTTTGGCATTGCGGGTGCTATCACAGGTGGTATACACTTCTTCTACAGAGAGGTGTTGGAGCTCTTATTCTTTCATCCACAATGTTAAAAGGAACAAGTTGAGTTTAGACCGGGCAGAGAGCTTGGTTTATGTTCATTACAACTTGAGATTGTTGTCCCATTACTGTGATAATGCAAAGAGCAACAAAGACCTTAAGGTTTGGGACAGGTATCCAGAGGAGACCAATTTGGAGGATGGAGTGTTGCGATTAGAGCAATTAGAGGATGCTCTTATCCATGATGATGATGATCGAGTTGACATGCCACCCCCCACTAGTCCCTTGGTTCCTAGGTCCCATGGTTCAACACCAACAGCAAGGGCTTCGTCTTCATCAGTTACAGTGCCATTGCCACATATTCCACAGCCACCATCTTCTTCATTGCCAGCACGTAGAGGCGCACCGTCACGTACTCTTCATGGTGGAAGGAGGAGAGATGAGTAGATATTTTCAGTGTTCACAGTGCACACTTTACTGCTTTTGTCATAGATTATCATTAGACTTGTAGGCTTGTTGTGAATTTGAACTTTTTTGTCTTGGTGGTGGCCAAGTGGCCTATTTTGTGAACATTATTATTTGAATTTTGGACATGAGTAATGTTGACAGTTGCTCACTTATAATATGCTTTATGTTTTATAATATGGTTAAATGTTTTATGTTTATCATTTATGTTTTATAGTATGCTTAATTTTTAAATGTTTTATTTTTTAAAATTTATAGTATGCTTAAATGTTTTAAACTTTTATCATGCTTAAATGTTTTATGTTTATCAGTTATGTTTTATAGTATGCTTAAATGTGTTATGTTTTATAGTATGCCTAAATGTTTTATCATGCCTAATTATTTGATGTATGTTTGTAATTGCTAGGATCTAGAATCTAGATTCTAGATTTATGATACTCGAATAATTAATTATTGATGTACAATGGAATCATGGATGTCATATCTATCTTGATTTATGTAAGAATATGCATGTTTTCATGTCTTCTACAACTAATATGGTATTTGGGATTGTTGTTTTGAATATAAATGCAAAAAAATATTAAAAATATATATATATAGTAGACGCTTACGAAACACTTCGCTTCCTAAATTTTTGGAAAATGATGCTTCCGCGTCCCCGCTTCGTCCCTGCTTCGTGCAACGTCGCCCGAGATATTCCAAACCCTAGCTCAGGGATCGTTTCTTGCCCTAGGTTTCCCTTGGCTAGTGTCCTCATTTGGATCATTGAATTCATTTATCCAAAGAAAATTTGTCCTTTGATCCTCTTCTCTTCCATAAGTAGATCAAGCCCCTCCTCGGTTGATCAAGTCCACATCCTTGACCTAATTTTGGGTTCACTTGGTCCTGTGTGGTGTTAGTCATCAGTAATTTTTGTTATTTGTAGATGACTGAATGTTGATCCTAGATTTCTAAAAACAAGATTCATGAATATTGTGAGTTTTAGAAATCTCACTGCCTTCATTATCCTTGAACCAAATTTTTCACCATTCCACTAGCTTGCCATTCCATGGTCACCTCGTTGCTCCTAAAAGACTTCTTATGTGCTTTACCTACCTTTGTTCTTGTAGATGACTAGGGTTTTTTAGGGCATTTTTCTTGGTTTCATGACTTCCATGGTTAAATCATCAACAAGGCTTGTATCTTGATGCTCTTACACCTTCCCCTATCCTTAGTATACCTTAATAGACACTTCCCATCACTCCTATCCCTCAAACTCATCATTTTTCTACAAAACCTAGCCTATTGCTACAATTTGACACTTTTCGAGACTAGGCTTGTGTTTTGCCCTTTTGGACCCTTTCCCCTCACTCAATCCTTGAAATTCCACTTTCCCCTACTCTCTAACATCTATCCCAATCCCCCAAAATTTCCCCAAGAATTTAGACAACCCTTAACCCCTTCATTCCCTTCCCTCTACAAGGTAGTCCTAAATCCCCTGTTTTGCCTATAGCAAACCCTAATTTCCTCTTCCAACTAAGCTAGGGTTTGCTATGGAAAAGAGACATATGAGCAAAGGATCCATATGATAGGTCATATCAGCAAGAATAAAGTCATACCAACTCATAAATATCATGCCTCCATCATTTTCCAAGAATTCATTCCAAGAGTGAAGCCATTTGTCACTCATAGGGCTAGTTTTGCTTCAAACTATGTTTTTGACCAAACAGAGATAAATTTGACAAAAGTGAGAGAGGTTGTTTTCCATCATAGGTCCAAGAAGAAAAACCTCCTTCAGATTTTACACAGGTATCATGGTTTGGGAGCAATATCAAAAATACAGGTGTCACGGGAGAATTGCTGCACTTCTAGAGTGACCTTGGGAAAATCAAGTTTTCTCATAGTTGGAGTGTCCAAATGACTTACTTGATGGGTCAAATGACAACTAGACTGGAAGAGCTTTCCAATGAGCTATCATGAGCTAAATTTGGAGTTGGGGAAAGCCTCCAAAAGTTGCCTGCACCAGCGCTCTGCATTTCTGCACCATCATTCAGCACTTTTTGACCAGTCTTGGGAGAATCAACTTTTGACAGGTCAAATCAACTCCAATCAGCAAAAAAAAGGGTAGATTTGGAACATAGACAGGATAAGCTTTCCAACGAGCTATCATGGGCCCAAATTGGACATCGGGAAGGCCTCCAAATTCCCTCTGCAAATTGGCACTGCGCGTTTAGGAGATGGCATTGTGCATTGGGCACAAGGCACTGATCCGACTTGCCCGACCCGACACCTTGTTCAAGCCCTACGCGTTCACCCAGAAAGGCCTTCTAAGCCTTGCAGCCACTCAAATCAATTCAAAATCTCTTCAAACTTACTCCAAGGTTTTCCAAGGTGTTGGTAAGGGTATGTACAAGTTCTAAAACACATTTTCCAGCTTACTAAATGATTTGTAAGACAAAATAAGTTGAAACCTTAGGTGTTTAAACTAGAAGTCATTGTTTCGACCTCACTTCATCTGCCTTTGAAGCATATCAGTTAAAGCAAAGGGTTCTTTCCACAACTAAGGTTGTCATCAAGTTCCTCAGCCTCTCATTCAGCCTAGAAAACCTACACCCTCATTCTTCTACTTCATTACTTGTAAAAATTGCCTTTCCATTTACCCTCTTACAAATCAGTTTCATAAGCAAAGCTAGGGTTTTGTTCAAAGGCAACAATGGTCAAAATGTCAGAAATAGAGGACTATGGCAGCAAGGGCAAGAGCAATGAAGAAGATGTTGATGAACCTGAAATCAGTAAGGCACATAGCAGAGGATGACATCTTACAGCAAAGAAGAGAACAAAACACTCGGCCTTGTAGGAGAATTATGGCTTTGAGCTTGAAGGTCCAGCAGTATGCCAAGACACTGATAAATTGCAGAAACGGGAGCAGAGGAAGATTTAGACGCTGTTGATGTGTGCAGGCATTCCAAAGTTTGCCAAAGTGACTCAAGCAAAACCTGCAGAACAAAGATGAAAGAGTATCAATGAGAAGGATAAAGCCAAGGTTTTCAGTCACCTGCCAAGCATAAGAGGATTTAAAACTCCATGGTGCAGACAGAAGAAGGATTTGATAATACTGCTGTGAGAAAGCCTCTTAAAGATATTTAAAAGGCTGTCATGCCTAAATGAGCAAAAGAGGTAAGTTCAACTCCATGCTACAAGCAAAGAAATGCTCAAGAAAGTGAAGTTGTTGT
This sequence comes from Pinus albicaulis, assembly GCA_034641835.2. Taxonomy (NCBI): domain Eukaryota; kingdom Viridiplantae; phylum Streptophyta; class Pinopsida; order Pinales; family Pinaceae; genus Pinus; species Pinus albicaulis. The sequence goes on from CM076582.1 coordinate 150,834,130, forward strand.
GGAGTGCAATCATCCCAAAGGTGTCAAAAGCAACATATCATGCCTCCTTGACCAAAAGAAAGATCAAAATTCATCACTTCATCAACCTGCAAGCAATGGCATAAAGAGATGTCAGTAAAGGAGAAAAAAGGCTTAAAACCTCATAAAATAGTTTATCAAAGGTTAAAAATCAATTCACAAGCCCATAGAATTCATTGCACACTTCTCATCAATCATGGTTCACTTGCAGAGAGTTGAAGTTTTCAAGGAAAGAAGAAATTTAAGTTTTTAAGTCAAAATGGGCAAAATTTTGTGGCACTGCGCATTTAGGGCGGCGATGTGCATTCAGGGTCAGGCCCTGCATGTTCGGAGGAATTCCCTTTGCAAATTTAAACTGCGTTGCGCGTTCAAAGGCAGGCGCTGTGTGTTCGCCCAGGAAAGCCCAAACGGAACTTCAAGTATGATGCGAGCGTTAACGCGTTCACAACAGCCCCGGCCCCAGCAGCGTGCAGGCACTACGTTTTCGACCCGAAGCTCCTCCTTCACCTACAAACACCCAAAAGCATTAAAAAGTACCTTCAAGCTGCTATCAAGGGTTTTCAAGCAAGGCTAAGGGGTAAGTAGATGCCCTAAACCAATTTTCAAGCATATTTGATGTTTTAAATGAATGAAAGGAAAACCTAACAAGAAGCCCTAAGACCTAAGCTAGAAATCACTGCTTGTCATTCACTCCATCTGCCTATAGAGGAAAATCAGTGATAAAAAGGTGACCACACTCTTTGGAGTTGCTCACCCACCCCAAGTTGTCCATAGACCTATCTCATTCATAGCACTCAATCCCCTCACTTACTCATTCCTTCATTAGCCTAAAAACTGCCATCTCATTTACCTTCCCTCCACCTTAATGCATATCAATCCTAGGGTTGACAAAACAAAGAATAAACATATCAGCAGAAGGGGCTGCCATTTCACCATCCCTTCATGTCAATTTCATTTACAGTCCTAGGATGTCAAAGGCAGAAATCTACAAATGTCAGTAAGGCCAATGCCAATAAGGAAAGCAACAATGATGAATCAAACAGTGAAGAAAATGAAAGTAAAGAGGGAAACAGTGATGCAAAAAACAATGAAACAGAAACCAATGATGATGATAGCAGTCAGAGAGAAATGAAGAAAACAGTGAGGCTCATGGCAGTGATGAAGACAGTAAGAGCAATGGTAAGGCAAACAGTAGTCAAGGTAATGAAAATGAGACTGATATAAATAAGGCAAATATCAATGAGACAGAAGAAGGCAGTGAAGAAGAAAACAATGAAGAAGAAAGCAATGAAGAAGGAGGCAAAAGACAAAGAAAGACTTGAAAACCTAGCTAATGCTTCTCTACAAACATCCCAGACCCCATGAGGAAGATATCTACAAATTTTGGGAACTTTTTGACAAAATTTAGTTTTTTGCTAATTTTAAGGCCTGAAGGCGCAGCACCCCTAGCGCTACGCTTTCACCTCAGGCATCCTCGGGAGAAGAACTTTGCATTTTTTGAAACCTCAGCTCAAGTACAGCATGCTCACCAAATTTCAAAGCATTTGGAGCATTTTTGGTCCCTCAAAAGGCTAAAAAACACCTATTTTTCACCTTTCTGCCTCATTTTCAGGACTGGCACTGCGCCTAGAGCAGCCTTGGGAGATTCATTTTTTGGACACGTAAATGGAGCCCAATCAAAAAAGCAATGGCATTTTTGGAAAGTAGACTCCACTGGCTTTCCAACAAGCCATCACAAAGCAAATTCCAACATCGGAAAGGCCATCAAAACTTGGCTGCAAGTGGACCCATTTTTCATGTGCATGTGCTACGCCTTCAAACTTCACTGTTGTGCCTTTAATGTGCAAAAGTCAACAAAAGACACTCATTTATGGCAAAATGATATTTTAGTGTTTTTTGGGGCAAATCACTCCAAAGTTAGGTGCTAAGAGTTATTTTTGCATTTATTTCATGAGATATTTTGTGTCTTGGGCCTTACATGGTCTCTTAGACATAAATGACATTTATGGGTGTTTTTGACATTTTCAAACCGTAGTTAGGGTTTTTGCCCTCCTTTGCTAGATAAATAGAGCATGAGGCCTTATTGTAAAAGGTTGGCATTTGATGACTTTTGAGAGCAATACATGATTTTTTGAGGTTGAAGAGGAAATTGGTGTTGTGGTATTTGTGAATGGCTTGTTTTGATTGATGATGGAGAAGGCTTACTTGCAAGATCCCTGAGCATGGTTAATGGTGATGTGTCTCTCTTTAGTTCTTGTTTTCTCATGTTATCATTATGTTCATCCTTCTATGTTGCAGTAGGACAAGAGTTTTAGACTAAGAAATATTGTTCGAAGGTACCTTAGATCTGTTTGTCCTTATTGCCTTCATGTTTTCCTCTGCTAAGTCAGTTTAAAGAATTCTTAGTTGCTCTTTAGACCCACATATGCTTGTTTATTTCATGAATGGTTCAATACAGTAGATGTTAAAGATGTTTTATGGTTAGCCCTGCTTGTTTGATGCTATTTAAACATTGTTCTTGAGATTTTTCTTTAAAGTACTACTTGTTAGGTTTAGCCAAAGAGGTCATGTTTTGATCATGCCCTTTGTCCATGCTTGAGAGGTTGCCTTAAAGGTCTTTATAGCTTGATCAATGATGTTTAGGAGTTCTCTCTTCTTTGATTTAAGTTATATGTTATCTTAAATGTTTTCTAAACCTTGAAGGTGAAATCACTAGAAGTTAGACAAGTTCTTGCCTTCTATAGTTCACTGGATTGTTTGTTTCAAATGCTTACTTGCTTGAGTGTAATCAAAGAGTTATTGGTTCGCCCTGTCTTATGATTATTTCCTTATGTTGAGTAGTATTTAAGACCATTCTTGTTTAAAGGTATTTTGTTCAAAGATTCTTAACTGCCCTCTTACACCTACCATGTTCACAAACTTGATGTTCATTTCATCTCATACAAACCTTGAAGATCCATTTGACCATGTTAGATTTGCCCTATGATGCACCTTGATTCATTGTTGAACTCTCCATGACCTTTTATAGACTCCATAGCCCAATGATTTGAAGACCTCTCACTCCACCTATTGTACTTAATCATCTTACCCAACCAAAACAAACAAACAAAACCCTAAACTTAACAACTAGCCTAAAACCAAACACTACAAGCAAACAAGTTCACATCCTTTGCACAAAATAGAGAGAGCCCTCTCTAAGTCCAGGAAGGCTAGGTCCTAAGACTCCAAAGACTGGTCTAATGTTACCCCTATTTATTTGTTCTCACCAATCTAACAAACTACGGGGACCTAACATGTGGTCCCACAACCTTACAACTCTAATTCCACAAAGATCACATAAAGACCACGTCTCCATAAGGATTTCTGGGCCTAGGAATCATCTTTACAAGATACATTCCCAAACCCTAGCCTCGAGAATCCTCTTAGCATTCCTAGAGAGCCTATCACCTTGCTTTCAGAGCAAGTAAGCCATAAAATTGAGTCTCTCTTGTGAATAGGCCTTAGGAATCACTCCTTGTCCTCTTATTAATCTACTCATCTAGCGATTCCCCTTATATCGAGTCTCCTCCCATCGATGAAAGTCCATAAAGAGCAAGGAGCCTTAGCTGAGGTGACAGTGGGCTATCACTCCATCGTTTCCCTTGACCTGGTAGTTGCTCTATAGGATCCCCTCCTAGGACGCCTGCTAGTTTGAGCGATAACAAGAATCATAAACTATAGTTTTCTCATTAAGTAATTTAATGTAATCAAAATCAAATGTATTATATAGATACTAGATCACTAATACCATAGGTGGGAATGTTAATAGCAATACAAACTTGGGTAGATACTAGAACCATAGATGGAAGAATTTCTTAGCTCATCATTGTCAATATTCTTCCATGTCATAATCATCAAAATCACCACCATTCTCATAGCTTTCTCTTCCATCCTCCTCATCCTCCTCTATATTTGTCCAAGATCCACATCTATTGATGTGAATGATGACCCCTCAAGAGAATAACCATCATGAAAAGTGACAACTCTAGCACTAGTTCATTAAGTTCCAAGTTGGCTAATGCCAACTCAACATTGCTACCCAAACCCATATCATCAAGAAACACATCCCACATTTTTGTCTTCTTCAAGAAAAATCACTTTTTTAAGAGTCCCCACAAATATTTTTAATGCCTTACAGTCGAACATGCAAGACACATCTAGGGCATATGTCTAACATGTGTTTGGCACATCTCCTCTCCTAGGACATGTGTCAAACACATATCCTTCCATGTTACATGTCCAACACATAGGACATGGACAAGGACATGGAAACCCTAAAGGGCATGTCCTGCTACTCAGATGAAAGCATATGCCTTCAAGCAATTGATCATAACATTACTTACTTTCATGCGCAAGCAATAGCTCCAAAAGCTTTCAACACCATATGGCAAATTAGAGATTATCAAAGGATGCTCTATGAATCTTTTGACAACATTAGCTCAATCAAGGTAAGCCACTTCAAAGAACTATATATTTAGCCTCCTCATGCAATTCTCAACAACATCCTCTCAATCACAATAGTTTTTTTTTAATTGGGTTGATGATGATACCAACGAATCTCTTATGACCCCCACTACACCAATCTATCTCAAATGTGCCATCCATAAGATGAAAAATGACAAGGCACCAAGCCTAAACAATTTCCTAATCAAATTATTCCAAATTTTTTGGGACTCCACAACAAGGATCTCCTCGAAGTTATTGAAGTATCTAGGATTCAAAGAAAGGTGTTGCATAATTTCAACTCAATTTTACTCACCGCCATTCAAAAAGGTTAAAATGCCACCCTATTCGATCATTTTTGCCCCAAATCTCTTTGCAACTACATTATACATCTAAATGATCATCACTAGGATCATAGTTTCTCATCTTAAATCCATTCTATTAGATTGAATATCCATGGAACAAATTGTTTTCCTTCCTAAGAGGGACATACAACATGAAATTGGTACAACCCAAGAGATCCTCCAAATTATTAAAGCCAACGATAAGCGGGTTTTAATCGCAAAAATTGGCCTATCCAAAGCTTTTGATAAATTGAGTTGGCTCTATATCATATTTAACTTCATCCAAGTAGGGTTCTCTTCATTAGAATTACCCGAACCCCCAGCACCCAGTATTCGGTTCCTAGCAATTAATTATTGAACGAATACGCGGCCAAATTCTTAGAACAAAAAATATAGCAGAAGAAAAAAAATAATACTCAATCTAAATCACACACACAAACAATTTTTTTCCCAATGACCAGTTCTTCATTAATAAATTAATCACGGAACTTAATTGGGCTCCATACCAAGGATAATGACCCTGTTACCCACCACCTGCGGGTAGTGTATATAGCACAAAAAATTTATCCTAGATGGTCCTCAGCTGGCAACCAGCAGCCCCTTGCAACCACCAGTTAGCTTGATGTGCCATTTTTCTCTGTCACCTGAGCCAGCGATGTGGTCACTCACCCACTTGTTATGATTGTATGTTTGAAGGTGGGCCTCCCAACCCCGAAGGTATGGCTTTTCATTGGTATAGTTAAGTAAATTTCCTTTCTTGTCATGGGCACTTTTGGGCATGGATTGGTGGGGGGATTTGGCGGAAAGAGTGGGCTAGGACTATGCTCTTATCTCCACTACCCAATTTCGTGGTTAGTCTTGTGTCCTAGTCCCGTGGAATCTCCTTTACTAGCCATTAGCTTTAGGGTTGGCACTACATGGGAAATCTCGATTTTGGTTGTGTGGTCCCACTTCCCGACACCATTTACATCACACTCCCTTTCGCTCATTTTAGCCCCATTCATCTCTTTTCCCATCTGGGTCCACATAGGTTTAGCCTCCCCCTCCCCTTGCCCACAAGTTGGGTCGGGCCTGGAATGATGCCCCAGAGTTTGATGCAGCTAAAAATAAAAGAAAAAGCATAATTTGGCCACTCTCAACAGGAAATGTACCACAAAATGCAAAATATGGTCGGGACATACAAATTTGGCACGTGGACAAAATCCAAACATGAGCTCTACCCTATTCATGGCCATCGCCCTGGTTCCTATGGGCCCTAGATGAGCCCCCTCCACATTAAGGAACCCATGATTGCCCCAACCCCTGGTGGGCAATGAAACGCCTCACCTTAAAAGTGGTTACCTACTGCTATATCCTACACATCATACTCTCATCCCCCGGAGCCCTGAGCAGTTACGAAGAAAAATCAAAGGCAAAAGGCATATGAAGAAGGGTGGAAAAATAAAGGTCGGGGTAACTCATGTACCATGATTTTCTCCCTCCTACACTCGCATACCCAAGTGTGGGCTTCCCTTATTATAGTTACCCTTGTACCATGGCATGTGGCCTAAAGCATTTCCCTGATCCCCACTCTGTTCCATCACTATATAATTTGCCACCTACCACCTGATGGATGTACCATGGACATGTCACCACCTTTAAAGGTTGAAACCACCTAGTAGGGTCCTTGATTAACCCCCTTATTGAGCTTGGAGACACTTGTACATGCCAAAGCCCACTATGGAAGGGCATGCCACCATGAAGTGCCCCATTGGTTCCATGACTTGTAAGCTCTTTTACTGGATTATTCTGATGATTTGCTGTATTGGAGGGCAAGGGGACGCTTTGGATCTTATGCAGGATTGTAGGTGGGTCTCCATTTGGGGCTTAGTCTCCTTATACGAAGTCCTAGCCCTCCAGAGGGCAACAATGGCACTTGTAGGGTGAGCGTTGAGAGCCATGGGCCTTCACCATAGCAGAGAGTACTTCATGGATCCCTAGCACCACCCATTGATTGCTTGTGTTCCACCTTTTCGATGAGGATGATGCACCTGGATCACCATGCCCAGTCAGCTCCACACTTGCACAATACACTTGGCAGATGTTCCAAGGTCTAGATGAGGATGTGCTTCACTGCAGGAGACAAGGGAGGGCTTCTATCATCATCCTAGCCCTTACAGATGGTTTACAGGCATTTTCGATCCACTTGGAGACCCATGAGGATGTCCATGTGCCCCCACACCCACGTAGGAGCACCACAAGTTCTTGCTCGAAAAACCCCTTGTCCACTATGTTTTCCATTTTCACATCATGGCACACTATAGACTTCATTAGGCCTCCTCAAAGGCCCAATCACTCATTATATTGATCATTTTGCCCTCTTCAGAGGCTTATTCTTATGTTATTGAGCTATCTTGGTGGGCTTATCACCAGGGGATGTTACTATAACACATTATTTTATTATTTGGGGCTTAATTAGGCCAATTAGGCAAATCAAACTCATTAGAGACTATATAAATAGATGAGAGGTGATTCATTTCTCTCATCACCACTTGGATTGGATTAGTATCTCTTAAGGTATTTTCGCACTCTTTGTTGGGATTACTTTTGGGAGCTTTCTTGATGCACTATGATGTTTGGATTTTCTCTATTTTCTTTGGAACTTCTTTCTAATGCGAAATTGATAAATGGATATACTCTCTCTCTCATGTAAGTCGAAATTTTGATGTTATTATTGTTATCTTACTTGTCAAATGCATGTATTTTGTTATCATTGTTCTTGTATGGGTTAATGTAATGCGAAATTCTTCTAGGACCTTGAATAAGTGATTAAATGCATGCGTTGATCTTTGAGGGATTGGGTGAATGTTCCTAGATGCACCTCTAAGGTTAAAGACCTCAAAACCTTGTCACCTTCAAAAATTTCAAGTATAAATCCCTATTGACCTAGTTGTTGCCCTTGGAGAGGCTAACAAAGATCAATCAAGGCTCCTTAGCTCACGAAAATTCTTGATCTATGTGTCTCTTGACTCCATTAAGCCCAAGAAATAAGGAACTGATCCTCATATCCCGATGGTGGTCAAATTTACCCCTCTTTTCTCCACTTTTCCAAATTCTAGGCCTAACCCTAGAACGTAACCTAGGGCATCAAGTGAAATTTGTTGTAGCCATCCAAACACCATGAATTTTGGTCCACTACTGCGCTTGGTTTTCTCAAGAGGTCCTCCAAATTTGAGGAAAACCTGATGGTGGAATCCCAAGATATAGCAAGCCCTAGCAGCAAGACCATTTCTTTCACTAGGTTGATTTTGGGTTAGGATCCTCATTTGGGTCATTACATTTGCATTTCAAAGAAGATTAGTCCTTTGATCCTACTTTCCTCCCTAGTCAGGTCAAGCCCCTCAATTGGTGATCAACTCTATACCCTTGACCTAGCTTCGGTCCACTTGGGCTCTTTATGGTCCCGCGACTTTACAACTCAAATATCACAAGGATCACATAAAATTGACTCCTCCACAAGGGTTCTTAGGTCTAGGAAACTTATTATCAAGAGACATCCTCCAAACCTAGGCCCAAGTGCCCTCTTAGCCCTTCCTAGAGAGCTCGTCACCTTGCTTCTCAAGCAAGTAAGCCATTTATTTGAGCCTCTCTTGTGAATAGGCTTTAGGAATCACTCCTTATCCAATGATTGATCTATTCATCATTGTGATTCCCCTAATACCAAGGTCTCCTCCCATCGGTGAAAGTCCGTAAAGAGCAGGGAGTTTTAGCTAAGGTGATAGTGGCCTATTGCTCCATTATTGCCCCTTGACCTAGTAGTTGCTGCATAAGATCCCCTCCTAGCACCCCTAGTAGTTTGAGCAGTAACATTTTGGCGTTGTTGTTAGGGACATGAGACATGTGCCTTGTGCCCCATACAACAATATTGACATATCATTCTTTGTGAATCCATTGGAAGAATGAAGCCCTAGTTCTTCAGTGAACTTAAAGGTCAATGCTTTTAGGGTGAAGCAAGCATCTCTCCATGCATTTCTAAATTCACCCTGGCAACTCCATATCTAAGATCATACAAATATTTGCATGGCAGTAAACGTCTCATTGGAAAGGCCTATTTTATATGTTTCAAAATGATCCTCAATCCAATAATCAGGATGTCGTTAGAAGCCAAGAGGATCTTGATGTTGAAAATTTGGTAGGGCAGAGTTTAATTCAATTCTCTTACTTGATAACTGCTTGTGATATACTTGTTATGCTTCTATTACTTAGATCTTATCTTCATTGGCTTATTATGTCTTTCATCAAGTCAATTATCAAAACACAAGAAACATAGAATTTTGGCTCTTCAAGATAGGGCCAAAACCTCTCCCTCTTGGAGAGGAAAACCCGAGAGTAATTCTTCTTCTAGATCTTCAATTGACAAGTACCATGACCATGACTCAGACCCTTGACACCAGTATGCCTCCAAGACCTTGTCACTGCTCTTTCTTGGCTCCTTGTGCTAATCTCCTTTACTGCATTGTTCTACACCAAAATTAGGGAACTCGGTCCCTAGTCTAACAGCCCTTGACAACATGCTCCTTTCTTCCTTCTTCAGATCTATACTCGACCTCCTAGAGATCTCCTTTCGGTCCTTCTTTATACACACTTGATACATCATATCAATGTATCTTTCTTACAGTGGAAAACCTCATTTACATTGTGAATACTTCTGAGATTATGCCGGAGGATTCACCCAATAACGAAGCTAGTCTTTGCACTAATAGAAGTCTTCTTCACACATTGGATTGACCGAGACTTTGACCCTTTATTTGCATGCCTTTGCAGCCTCCTTTTCGATGGTATATCCCTTCTCTTCTCGCACTGTAATCCTAACTTCTATAACAGACTTTAGCTCCAAGATAGAGACATAAGATAGTCTCTTCTTCTTCCCTGATATGCCTTCCTTGACTTCGCTTTACAGTCTCCTTCTTAGCACCAAAACAGACCCTTTCCTTCGCTGTGATATCCTTCCTTTCTTCGTTGGAAAGTCACTGAATTACAGACCTATCTTTTCGCACTTGATCACAGAACTGATCTGAGCTTCTTCTTGTCTGAAATCTTAGAGATGTCCTAACTGATTGGGGTGGTGAATGATGTCGCAAACTTGTCCATATACAGGGACAGTCTTACCCTCTCTAGGCCAACTTGATCATCTGCTATGAGGCCGACTTTGCCAAGAAGAGTATACATCATCTTTAAGCCAACTTTACAAGGAGCATCTCCAACATCTTCTAGGTCGTCTTCAAGGAGTACTTTGACGAGGTTTTTGGACCATACAATTACATCAATGATTGTCCTTTATAAGTGTAACAACACTTCATATACATGACTCTAAATTATACATTTATGACAAGGTGACAAACCCCTAAAGACATCAAGAAGAAGTCTTTGACCTATAATAAAAACTTCTTGCTCATGAAACCCATGAAGCAAGCATTACAAAATACATTTTATTATCTTTGTCTTCTTCATTACATAAATTCATAATTACTAGTCATTATGAAGACCGAACCTAGTTACACTTTTCAACACCTGATGCTCGTCTCAATGAATCTCTAGGGGGCCATGAAATTGAGAAGCTTTCTCAATACCCTAAAAGGGGATTGTGGTTTTTCCCAAGATATGATGATCATAATCCACCTAATTCCTCCCTTGATAATCAGGTTAATGTAAATGTGGATGTGGATGAGGAATCTATCTCATTATGCCATGAGCAGGATATGCCCGAGGTTGTTATTCATCAAAATTTTATGAGCTTAATCATTGAGTTCTCCGTATGTTCATTACAAGAAAGGTTGCATGAGTTGGATTCCTCTTTTCCCTCCTCGTCTATGACCATTGATGCATGGTCCTCAAATGTTCCCACCTCCCACCCTTACCATTCATCAAGCAAATCTTGCAACAGGAAAAGTGATATTTGGATCCCTTTCCTCATAATGGTTCATAAGGGAAAATGTTTTTATATTGATTTAATAATATGTTGGTTACATTGGCTATATGATTATGCTTAGCATTTGCAAAATGTATTAAATGCATGTTAGGGTAGGATGTATTGCATGCTCATTTTCTCATTAGAACTAACATCATATGATATTTTCATCATAGATTAGTTGCATTTAGATTAAATTTGCATTTTACTTTATTGTTGATTGTTATGGCCTAATACTAAGCATGGGTGATCATAAGACACCACAAAAACATGCTTCCCCATGTGCTTGGTCTTTGGTATGTGCAGGTAACAGGTTTGCAACACTAAGAGATTGTTGGTGTTCTCGTACCTCCCATTCGAGTAGTTTCATGCACCTCTCTGAGAGCTCTTAACCCAGGTGGAGCCAAATGTTACGCACCACCCGTGGGTAGTGTATATAGGAGAAAAAATTTCTCCTAGATGGTCCTCAGCTGGCAACCAGCAGCCCTTTGCAGCCACCAAATAGCTCGATGTACCATTTTTCTCTGCCACCTGAGCTAGCCATGTGATCCCTCGCCCACTTGTTATGATTGTATGTTTGAAGGTGGGCCTCCCGATCCCAAAGGTATGGATTTTCATTGGTATAGTTGATTAAATTTCCTTACTTTTCAGGGGCACTTTTGGGCATAGATTGGTGGGGGGATTCAACAGAAAGTGTGGGCTAGGTCTATGCTCTTGTCTTCACTACCCAATTTCGTGTTTAGCCTTTTGTACTAGTCTCGCGAAATCTCCTTTACTGGCCATTATCTTTAGGGTTCGCACTACATGGGAAATCTCGAGTTTTGTTGCATGGTCTGCTTCCCGACACCATGTACGTCACTCCCCTTCGCTCATTTTAGCCCCATTCTTCTCTTTTGACATCCGGGTCCACATGTGTCCACTGGGTCCACATAGGGTTAGCCTCCCCCTCCCCTTGCCCACAAACTTGGGTCAAGCCTGAAATGATGCCCTGTAGGTAGATGCAGCTAAAAAGAAAAGTAAAAGCATAATTTCGCCACTCTCAACAGGAAATGTACCACAAAATGCCAAAGATTGTCGAGACATACAAATTTATCACGTGGGAAAAATCCAAACATCAACTCTACCCCTATTCATGGCCATCACCCTAGTTCCTATGGGCCCTAGATGAGCCCCCTCCACATTAAGGAACCCATGATTGTCCCATCCCCTGATGAGCAATGAAATGCCCCACCTTAAAAGGGATACCTACTGGTATATCCTACACATCATGCTCTCAACCCCTCGAGCCACGAGCAGTTAGGAAGAAAAATCAATCAATGGCAGAAGGCATATGAAGAAGGGTGAAAAAACAAAGGTCGGGGTAACTCATGTACCAAGATTTTCTCCCTCATACACTCACATACCCAGATGTGGGCTTCCCTTATTATAGCTACCCATGTACCATGGCATGTGGCCTAGAGCATTTCCATGATCCCCACTCTATTCCATCACTACATAATTTGCCACCTACCACCTGATGGATGTACCATGGACATGTCACCCCCTTTAAAGGTTGAAGCCAACTAATAGGGTCCCTGATTAACCCCCTTATTGAGCTTGGAGACACTTGTACATGCTAAAGCCCACTACGGAAGGGCATGCCACCATGAAGTGCCCCATTGGTTTCATGACTTGTAAGCTCTTTTACTTGATTATTCTGATGATTTGTTGTATTGGGGGGCAAAGGGACGCATTGGATCTTATGAAAGATTGCAGGTGGGTCTCCATTTAGGGCTTGGTCACCCTATACAGGGTCCTAGCCCTCCAGAGGGCCACATTGGAACTTGTAGGGTGAGTGCTGAAAGCCATGGGCCTCCACCATAGCAGAGAGTACTTCATGGAACCCTAGCATGACTCTTTGATTGCTCGTGTTCCACCTTTTGGATGAGGATGATGCACCTGGTTCACCATGCCCAGTTGGCTCCACACTTGCACCATACACTTGGCAAATGTTCCAGGGTCCAGATGAGGATGTGTCACCCTGCAGGAGACAGGGGAGGGCTTATGTCATCATCTTGGCCCTTATAGATGGTTTACATGCATTTTCGATCCCCTTGGAGTCCCATGAGGATGTCATTGTGCCCCCACACCCACATAGGAGCACCACAGGTTCTTGCTTCGAAATCAAAGGGCCAACCATCATGTTGAAGAATGTAACTAGGTTTGGTCTTCATAAATTGTACTTGAGTCAAAATATAATATATTTGTCAAAAAGAATTTATTATTATTTGAATTGACTTGTTAAAGCATGGGTTTCATGCTTGGGTCAATTGTCATGGGTCAAGCCTCCATTGTACGATTTAGGATTGAGTCAAAATCTTTTTTTTCATGCTGAACTCCTCCTCCATCGAAGTCACCTTGATGTCGGCCTCAAAAAAAGAATCATCAGTCGCCTTCCATAAGAAAACACATGTTGGCCCAACCATATGCAGACACAATTGTTAGGATAACTCATGTCGACTTATTTATTTATGGCAACAACAATAAATACAAGGATGAGGTCCTCGCATTACTTCACCTCAGAATCTCAAACAAATTGCAGAGTTAATCACAGAGATGTTTTCGCGAAACCTTAGTGAACAAATTCGAATAAATTACAAAGATACTCTCAGCATACTTTCTAAGATAAAGTGTGGATTACAGTGGAAATTATAGACAGATGTTCTAATCTATCTCAGAGAAGGAGTTTTGGTCACAGTCATAAAGGAGAATTCGGGTTATGTGATATGTGTATGATCAGAACAATGGTTTGTACATAGGCTAAAGCATTGAAAAGAAGCAGGTAAAGACTATCTAATTCAAGGACTGAAGTATACATGCATTACCTCAAGAAAACTAAAGTCTAAATCATGATGTCACATAAGAAGGCTATTATAGAACAAAGCATAATGAGAAAGTAGAAGGCTGCCTCAGAACTGATATTATTGACTATGATAGTATTATTAATTATTGTACAAAAGGTTTGGATCAGTTTCAAAATGAAGAACTCGTGAATAAAACAAGTTGACAAACTACAAGAAGACAAACGCGGATCCACTTCAGTGATGAATTTGTGAAGTTTGATATAAATCACAGTCATGGTCATAAAGAAGAATTCGGGCTCAGTGATTAAGCATTGGTCATTAATATGTGTAAGATTGAAACAATGAAGTAGTGTATTCTACTCGTTGAAGAAATAGAACTTGGCACAGCTGTCTGTGTAGATATATCAAGGATATGAGTACAAGCACAAGGGACCAACTTAAGGAAAATCAATTATTCAAGATGCACTTACAACAAATCTAATGAGCTGTCAAACCAAAGGTATGTAAAGTTTAAACACAAGGTAAGTATAATCATAAGCTTTTAAGTTTTTCAATGTATCTAACCTTAAAAGATTCATAGCTAGTCTAGGACACAAGTGTGATCCTTATATAACATACATCCTTGTCCTCTAAGATTTACAAGCAATCTAGGATGTCGAGTAAATATCTTGATGTCAATTAATAACTTGATTTTCGATATCATAGGATTCCATCCTCCATGGTTACATAGGAGATCTATTTTAAGAAATTAAATTATGTTCTTGGCATCACGTGTTTTGCTTGAGAGTATCTATTACAGGTGTAAAAGATCATGGTTGTATATAAGAAGAATAGTTCAAGGAATTCCTAAAAGGTTTGTCAAGAAACATCTCCAGGTATGTCTTAGAATATACATATTATAAAATTCTCTTCATCTTATTTTGAAATTTGCATTATATTACTAACATCGTTATGTCTAGCTCTCAAATCATAAAGATCCTTGTTCAGGGTGATTCATCTTTTAATAAATCTACCCTCCTCATATCTTTGATTGTTTGTATAAAGAACCCTAGATAGGTTCTCTGGAAAACCCTAACCTAAGGGTATACTAATAATGTCTAGAACCCTAAACCTACTTGGGGTTATTGAAGAAGAAATTGTTATTATGGTGATGATGTCATGTTTGGGGTTTTGGTAAGATCATGAAAACCCTAACTTGTTAGGGTTGAAATGGTGTTGTCTGAAATCCCGAACCTTTGAAGTTTTGGTAAAGAAGGGTTTGCTATGGTATGAGCTGAAACCCTAAATTCTTAGGGTTTGGTTGAGTCTATAATCAATATTCTTGTCATGTCTTTAAAATAAGGCCCTGGGAATGAATCCCTAGGTATGTGTTCATTTCGTTAAAACCCTAGCTTGGTCTAGGTCGATATATGTCTAATATGTTAATATTTCCTGACATATGTTATGCCTTTTTTTTAGATGAATTCCTAGATATATGTGTTGACCTAATTACTAATGGTCATAAGTCCTAGGGTTTGGAAACAAGCCCTAGTCAAAGTTTGAAATTCTAGGATGATACTTTGGAAATCTAGGGTTTTGCGGCTAAACCCTAGTAGTAGTTAAATTCTCTAGAATAGATAACTATCTGGAATCAGTGTTTTAAAAATCGGACTCAGGTTCCGATTCGGCGAAGGGTCGGCTCCGACTCTGACTCGGCCGATTCAGTTTCAATGACTCGGTTTTTGTAAAAAATACATTAAATATTAATTTTTTTGTAAAAAAACGTAAATTTAAAGATTTTTATTCATGTTTCCAAACACAAGGCATTACAATATAGACAAAAGACAACATATGATCAAAGTAGGCTCATGAACATATCCATTATATCAAAATTGCACCCAGTGCATTGTCCAATACATGACGATGATATAGAGATCAAAACAAAAAACATAAACAAGGAGGTTCTAAATGGCCTCCACAGCAAAACATGAATAATCACTACTACTAGACATCTAACAAGCCAATGTCCTCTTCCTCAAACTCTGAACTAGAGGGGGAAACTGCTCGCTCCTCCTCTGAATCAACATCCTCAACTGGAACTACAGCCCTACCACCCTCAGATAGACGAGTTATGCACCTCCGTCATAGCTGACTAGAGGAAGTGCCTGCGCCTACAACTGGAGGGCTTGGGACGGGGTCTGCTACTAGTGGATTTGCATTGAGCATAGCCTCTACCTATGTATCGAAGTCCATCCCCACACCAATATCCTCATCAAAGTCAAACTTTGGTGGACAAGTCTCCACTACCCAATCTGATGTTGGATCAATATCCACCAACACAAGGGGATCTGAATCGGGTCTTTTGTTCAGCAATTGGTTACGTCTTAGTCGGAGGTTGTACTGGACATACACTAGATCATTTAACCGTTTTTGCTCCAAACGGTTTCTCTTCTTTGTGTGAATCCTCTCAAAGACAGACCAATTGCGTTCACACCCAGAAGCACTGCAAGTTTGACTCAAAATGTGGATTGCAAACCTCTGTAATTCAGGACAATGGCTACCAAATGCCTCCCCCCATTGTGCTACAAAAAATGAGTTTCAGTTAGCTCAACAATTTTTATCCAACTTTGAAATTGAAATTATAAACAATTATACAAAATAATAAAATATGAATTTGAAAATTGAAATTCTTTGTTTACCTAGCTCATCTGATTCCCCTGCAATCCTTGCAGGGTTCTTGCTAAAGGTACCTGTGGCTTGGCTGAACACAGTGATCTGATTGTGTATCTTCAACTGGTCACTCTCTGTGGGGATCATGCGATCAATGCAGTCAATCAATCCATCTCTAACCTCCCCAGTCAAAGCTCTTGCTTCCTGAGCTTTATAATGATACCTTGGGTTCAGAAAATACCCAACTGCATGCATAGGGCGATGGAGTTGATTGTTCCATCTTTGATCAATGATCGCCCAAATGGGCCCATACTCACCTGCTCTATCCTTGTATGCTGCCCTTATTTGCTCCTTTGCTTGATCCATAGCCTCATAAATGAAGCCCATAGCCAATCTTTCCCCATCCACCAAGCGCAACACCTTAACCAGTGGCTCAGCAAGTTTCACAATCTCTGCTGCCTTTTTCCAAAATACTTCTTCATTGACTTTCATTTTCACATCTTTGCCATCTTGTTTGCGAGCCCACTAACATTCATTCCATTCATCACTAGAAAACAACTTTTGCAAGTTTCTATGTTGGGCAAGCATAGATTGCAATGTCAAAAAATGTGTTGCAAATCTAGTGATGGCAGGCCTAATAATTTCCTTTCCCCCTGTGTGTTTCCTCATCAGATTCAGAATCCATGAGTGATTGTAAATATATTTTGTGATGCTTTTGGCATGCTCTATAGTGTTCTTGATCTAGTCTATTTTGCCAATATCTGCAAGCATGAGGTCTATGCAATGTGCAACACATGGGGTCCAAAAGATGGTTGGGTGTTTTTCCTCTAACAATTTCCCAGCAAGAACATAGTTAGAGGCATTATCTGTGATGATTTGAACAACATTTGCCACCCCCACCTCTTCAACAACCTCATCCAAAAGATGAAACAACAAATGTGCATCTTTCACCCTATCAGATGCATCAACTGATCTTAGAAACATGGTTCCCCGTGGGCAAAAGACAAGAAAGTTTATGATGGTACGGTTCCTCTAATCAATCCATCCATCTGACATGATGGTACATCATGTATGTGCCCATGAGTTTTTGAACTCTTTCAAATAATCATCAATGGACATAATCTCTTTTTGCAAAAGAGATCCTCTTAACTCATGCATAGTAGGGCCTTTGAAGCCCTTTCCAGCAGCATATATGGCATCAAAAATAGGTTCATAATATGGTGAACAAGTAGCATTGAAGGGAATATCAGCATCATACCACCATCTAGCAATGTAATCACAAGCAACATCTCTCAATTCTTTTTTCCAATGAACATCTAAAGTGGGCTGCACTTGACCTCTACTTGGAGGACTAGGACCATGTGCACTATCAGAGGGAGAAGAAGGCATGAAAAAACTTTTGATAGTACCCTTATTTCTCATTGCACCCTTACCCTTTTCAGAAATAGACTCCATAGAGGGAGGAACATAGCAAAAGGGGTTTGATGCATTAGTGCAAGGGATAGATGAAGAACCCTCATAATCAAAACTTGGGTTGGCAGCCATCATGTGTTGTATATTTCTCTTCCTCCCAATTTCAGCCTCTATTTCTTTTTGCCTAATTTTGTCTTCCTAAAACTTCTGAAATTGTTCTTTCAACTCCTTCCTAATTTCCCCAATGTTTTGTGCTTCACATGGAGTAATTTGGCCTCTAAGACCAGCCAAATGTAGTTTCAGTCTATTAATGCCCCCTCCACCCCCCTTAAATTTTCTCTTACAAAATTTGCAATGCATTTGATCATCAACCATTTCAGCATATGCCCAAGCAGCTTCTTTCATTCTAGGGACCATTTTGGACTGAGTTTTTGACTTGGAAAGAAAAGGTTTAAATCTGAAAATGAAAACAAAAAAAGACTATTCATTCTATGTTCATTTCTTTCACCAAAAACTATGTTTACCATTTTCAGATTTGCAAAATAAATAAAACAAGCAAAGGCAGATTTTAGAAGAGAAAAAAAATACCTCTAGCTTTTAGCCTCCTCAATGCAGTTCCAACAAACCAACTTCTCAATGCTGCTCCAAAGCTTGCCCAATAAGCTCCTCATTGCTGCTCCAAAGCTTGCCCAAAAGACTCCTCAAAGCTACTCCAAAACCAACTCCACAACTCTTCACAAATTCCTCACAAATGCTCACTAAAATTCATTGAGATAGATGTGAGGTATTAAGAGGGGTTGGATAGGTTAAATAGGATGGGGAGGGGTTAGAGACACTAACAAAAACCTAACAGCAAAATAAAACCAGGCTTGAAGTACGATTTTTTGAGTTTTGGGGGCCCGCGGTCGGCTGGGAGTTGTCCGGTCGATTTAGCTTGGGCTCGGCCGAGCCGGCCGAGTTGGTGTACGGCTTGGTCACAAACCGGCCGCCGGACCGGTTTTTCTACCGAGTCGGACCGGCCGAGGGTATGGCTCAGTCAACTCGGCCGATTCCGAGACGGTCCGGTCGTTTTTTAAAACTATGTCTGAAATCTATGAATGATGTCTGAAAATTTGTAGATGGAAAATCTAAGGTTTACATCAAACCCTAGTAGAAGTTATTCTGGGTGATTAAGTTGTGATTGATTGTTGAAGCTCATGTGTGGAATCTAGGGTTTACATGAAATCCTAGTGTGAAGTCCAACATATTAATTCTGAAAGTTATTAGATACTTTTCTTATTTGACTTATTTCTAAGGATCGCTATATGAAAGAACTTGTAATCTTGTCGAGAAAATTGATTGAGTTGTTGATGTGATTTAGGCAAGAAGTTTAAGTATTGAAGTATAATCTCTTGTTGATTATGTTACTTCCGCTACTATAAGATTTTTTTTATGACTAACTTCAGAGAAGTTGATATGATAAGCATGATGAGAAGGATGGAAGCCATGAAAGATTATCCATACTGAAGAAAGAAGTTGATCTTGATTCTCCCCATATTAGGAGGGAGCCTGGATAAAAGAAATATCCCTAGTTAAAAGGGAGGGCATAACATAGTTTTGATTGGAGAATGAAGGATATGTTGTTGCATGAGTAGGAAAAAGGAATCTTTTGTCAAAAGATTTGATTGATAGTCCTACTGAGATAAGTTGAAGGGAAACATCGAGACCCCAAAGGTTTGATTTTGATAATGTATATTTGAAAGTGCATTATTGATTGGGGTTGTGTTTGTAGAGGTGAATCTCTCGAAGGTTTGATAAGCATGTTGGTTGTCGATCAGTCGATCAGTTTGATCGGTAGAGATTTGTTGTTGGGGCTTTGTGAGTGAAGCATTGCCTGGGAAGACATCGGGCTGGCACTTTGTTTTGATGTTTGGTAGGGAGGGTGGCATCAGGTGGATGCGCACCTAGATCCTTGGGTTGATGGTTAGTAAGTAAGCCTAATGGTACCTAGAGAGGTTGAAAGCTTTAGTCCATCTTAGTCCCACTCTGATTTGATTGCCCTGGTCAGGAATCTAGTCTGTGGCATTGCGGTGCCTAAATTGTTGAGAGACCAATGGATAGATTGCCCTGATCAAGAATCTAGTCCATGGCATTCCAGTGCCTAAACTTCTTCATAGATAAAGTGAGATCTTCAATGTACCTATCTGATTATATGAATACCTCCCTACTTAAGAGGGAGTGTTGAACAATGTAACTAGGTTCGGTCTTCATAAATTGTACTTGAGTCAAAATGTGATATATTTGTTAAAAAGAATAAATCATTATTTGAATTGACTTGTTAAAGCATGGGTTTCATGCTTGGGTCAATTGTCATAGGTCAAGCCTCCATTGTAGGCTTTAGGATTGAGTCAAAATCTTTTTTGTCATGTTGAACTCCTCCTCCATCGAAGTCACCTTGATGTCGGCCTCAAAAGAATAATCATCAGTCAGCTTCCATAAGAAAACACATGTTGGCCCAACCATACAGAGACACAACTATACGGATAACTCATGTTGGCCTATTTACTTATGGCAACAACTATAAATACAAGGATGAGGTCCTCCAATTGCTTCACCTCAAAATCTTGGACAAATTGCAGAGCTAATCACAGAGATGTTTTCGGGTAACCTCAGTGGACAAGTTCGGATAAATTACAGAGATACTCTCAGCATACTTTCTAAGATGAAGTGTGGATTATAGTGGATATTATCAACAGAGGTTCGATGATATATCACAGCATGGTTCAGTGCTATTTTAGGTGAGAAGGTTCGCTGCTATCAACAGTGAAAGAGTTTCAGTGCTATCAAGAATGGAACAGTTTTAGTGTTACCACAGTGTCATGCCATCATAATCATGATGTCAATACAAATTATCTCGGTGTGACCTTAGTTCGTTGGTGCTATCTCAATATATGAAGGAACTCGCATTGATTGCAGAGATGATCTCTTCAAAAGGATACAAGTACTACAGTTTGACATGACAAGGTTGACTTGATGGATGGAAGTAGTTCAGAGTCTAAGTTGTAAGAGTCTTGGTTGTCTCATCTTATATCAACTGAAGGAAGAATTTTGACCAGGTTTTCCCCAAACAGTGGAGTTTTGCCCTGGCAATGTGCTTACATCTTGTGTCCTCTTCTATTTGTTGCTTGGCATTAGTCTTGATGATAAGAAAAGATAAATCGAAAGAACGCATAATAATAACGAAAACATCACAAGATAATGTCCTAATTAGAAAAATTGTTTAACTGCCACCTCCTTGGATTTATCAACAACTTGCACCATACACTTGGTAGATGTTCCAAGGTCCAGATGCGGATGTGTCTCACTGCAGGAGACAGGGGAGGGCTTATGTCATCATATTGGCCCTTACAAATGGTTTACAGGCATTTTCGATCCACTTGGAGTCCCATGAGGATGTTCGTGTTGTTAAAATCTGAAAATTCTATGCAGAGATTTAAAAATTCTTTGTAGAAACTTGAAAGTTCTATGTAGAAAACTGAATGTACTTTCAGAAAATTGAATGTACTTTGCAGAAAATTGAATGACACTGCATGTACTTTGCAGAAAGTTGAATGCACTTTGAAAAAACTGAATGTACTTTGCAAAACGTTGACTGTACTTTGCAGAAAACTAAATATACTTTGTAGAAAATTGAATGTACTATGTTGTTACAATTACTTAAAATGCAGATTTCTTCTTCACAACTTTTCAAATCAGCAATTGTAGATAGAACATAAACTTAAGGATCATATGAAGACATCCAAGCACAAATATGAGAGACTGAGTTAGGTCCAATGACCAGGGCAAAACCCACAAGGGGAAAACCATAATGATTCTTTTTCTATTAAATTTCTTCAATTGTTTAGCAAAGTATAGAGAGGGAGAGAGAGAAAATGAGAATGAATAAACTCACCAATGTTTGATCAACTTGCAGCTGAAATGCTCTTGCTCTTTGCCTGAAGATCTCCTCCTTCTCTTGATTAGATCTTGTCTTACACACTTGCTCCAACTCTTTCCTTGCTCTTACTCTTCACTTTCTCTCACACTTCTCTTGCACACACTCAACTCTAGCTCTCCTTCACAATAAACATGTTACTCTCAACTTTCACTTACTCTTGCTTAAATAGATGAGAAGGAAGAGGAATTAGAAAATGAATTCATTCCTTGAGCCAATAATAAGAGAATCGAATTCCATGAGGGAGGAGTTACTTGAAGAGAAGTGTAACGCATCCCAAGAATAGAGAGAGAGGTACACTTGTCTTGAGGAGTTTCAATTCGAATTAGGGTGGGAGAGAGTTACACTTAGACATGAGAGAATATTTGGTGAGAGTTACAAATCGAATTGAATGAGAGAGTTACAAGTGCATTTAATGAAGAGGAGTTACACTTTTGTCATACATTGAATTAGTGAGGGATAGTTACATTCTCTTAAGTGTGGAGTTATTACTTTATTCTAGGAGAAAGGTTCAGTATGCCAAGTAAGAGATTCTCAATTTAATTTACTTATTTCATGAGAGAATTCTTTTTTATTAATCCATTAAAGGTGAATGACTCTAGACTATTTTATAAATAATAGTATAATAATAATAATAATAATAATAGTAAGAATAAAAATATTAATTCTTGACTTGTATAATCATGATTGATTTGATTTTAAAGTGGATTCCATATATCAAGATCATCCTTATTCATTTAGACTTGACTTTCTATTTTTGAAAAGTCGCTTCCAAATTGAGATGTGACTTACTATTTTTGGAAAGTCAAATTAGAATTGTTAGAAATGAAATTTTATTTTAGGTGGTTCAAACAGAACTGAAAGATATGATTTCTTATAGGAGAAATTCATCCCTGAGCTATCAAATTTTAACACACCCTCTCAGCTAGGGAGGAATTTCATTCTACATCAATAATCTTTGCTTCCTCTAATCTCTTTCATTCAGCTCAGTTCAACTCTGCTTTGTAACATTGAAGTCACAATCTAAAGAAGAATCATCCACTTGATACAAATTTGGAAAGGAAAGAACCATCACATGTGACATATACAAGGATTATACTCAACCAATTTCATCTCAAAAAAAAGGGTGATAGAACACGGGCATCAGATAGGAAAGACTCAAACAAATCACACAAACAAGAATCAAACACAACCAAGTGTTAAGTGGTGGAACACCTGCATCCTAAATAAGTCACACAGACAAGTCTCACTACACCTATTGGCCAGATAGGTGGCTCTTCCCACATGCCAAACAGTGGGTCGGATGCATATTGAGGCCTACTCTTGTGGAACACACTACACAAGAGGTCCCTCATCATCAAGATCTTTCTGGCACCATTCCCTAATCTTGTGAGCTTTGTCAGGGGGAAAGGCAGCTCAGTGTTCTCAATCAGTTGTGACCACCTCTTGGAAGGGTCATGTCCATAAGTCCAAGTTGCTCCCTAAAAACCAAGAACTTCCCTTTCGATAAAGGCTTGGTAAGAATGTCAGTTATCTAATCATGAATGGAGATGTGATGGAGCCATATCCCGGATATCGTGATACTTGATCTCAATATGCTTGGACTTGACATGAAACACAGGATTTTCTATAAGACGAATCCCGCTCTTATTATCACAATATATAATTGTGGTGTCCGGAACTTGCTCAAATAGTTCCCCAAAAAGCTTTCTAAGCGAAACTGCCTCACAGCTAGCCATGCTAGCAGCAATGTACTCAGCTTCAGTTGTACTTAGTGCAATAGACTTTTGCTTTCTACTCATCCAAGAGATCATGGCAGATCCCAAGCTAAAGCAGCACTCAGAAGTGCTCTTTCTAACAGCAGAATTACCTGCCCAATCAGTATCAGTATATCCATGAAGTCTTACATTTTTAGCAATATATTTCAATCCTAGAATTATCGTTCCATGCAAGTATCTGAGTACATGTTTTGCAGTAATCCAGTGGGCATGAATGGGATCAATCATATGCTGACTTAAAGTGTTTACAGCAAAGCATATATCAGGCCTAGTGTTTACCAAAAACATCAAAGCACGAATGAGTTGCCTATACTCTGTGGGATTTGCTATATTAGGTCCTGCAGCTTTGCCACATAATTTCTTAAAGTTCATTTCCATAGGAGTATGCATGGACTTACATTCTACAATAGAAAATCTTTCAAGAAGCTTAACAACATATTTTCCTTGAGAAAGATAAATTTTACCAAGTCTTTGTCAAACCTCTATACCCATAAAGTAATGCATCAAACCAAGGTCTTTCATTTCAAATTCAAAAGCTAACTCCCTCTTACACTGGAGGATAAGAGGTTCTCCTCTTGTCAAGAGTAAATCATCATAATACAATACCAAAATCAAAGGTATACCTTGGACGGTCTTGAAGTAGAGGTTTGGGTTAGCACTGCTTCTTGTGAAACCAAGCTTTATCAGGTAGCTATCATTGCGAGCATACCAAGCTCTTGGAGCTTGCTTCAACCCATATAAGTGTTTCTTCAGTCTGCACACATGAGTTTCCCTGTCATGCTCTTCAAATCCTTGTGGTTATTCCACAAATTCCTCTTTCTTGAGGAGCCATGCAAGAAAGTAGTTTTCGCATCCATTTGGTGAAGAGTCCATCCTTGGCTAGCAACTAAGGCAACAACAGATCGAATATTAGTATATCGAGCTACAGGTGCAAAAATCTCATCATAATCTATTCCCTCTTTCTGAGAGAATCCTCTAGCTACAAATCTAGCCTTATATTTTTCAATACTACCATCTGCACCATGTTTAATCTTAAACAACCATTTGGAAGTGACAACAGATTTACCTTGAGGTCCAGGAACCACTTCCCAGACATCATTTTGGATGATGTACTCGTATTCTTCAGTCATGGCATCTTTCCAAACGTGTTCTTTTGCAGCTTCATCAAAGGTGCATGGTTCTACCTGAATGATGTTACTCATGGCAGCGATGTACCCTTGAAACCGACTTGGCTTCTTACTTTCTCTGGACGTTCTTCTTGGGGCAGCAAGTTGTTCAGCATCTTGCAAGGTATCTCGCCGCCATAGTGGTCTCTTTCTAGTAAGAGGATCATGTGGTGGAGGATCTAGAGGATCCATGGAACTGATTGGATTATCAGCAAGCTCATTTTCAGGTTCTGGTTCAGACTCAGATGAAAGCTCTTTTTCATTAATAGCTTGTCTTTCAGCAATGGCAGGAGAAGGAGAGTCTCTTGCTTTTCTAAGAGCTGCATCTTCATCAAATGTTACGTCTCTGCTAAACTCAATAGTTCTTTGACCAGGTACATAAATTCTATAAGCTTTTGAATTATCAAAATAACCAACAAACGTACATTTTTTACCTGAAGCTTCCAGTTTGTTCCTTTTCTCTTTCGGCACATGGAAGTACACAAGACAGCCAAAGATTCTCAAATGACTCACCTCAGGCCTTTTACTAGTGAAGACTTCTTCAGGAGTCTTATTGTCCAAGGCCTGATGAAGAGTTCTGTTAAACAGCAAATTTTGCAACTTCTCCCCACGGAAAATTTGGTAGCTTTTGATCATGTAGCATGGCTCTGACTGCTTCCATAATGGTTCTATTCTTCCTTCCAGCAACACCATTTTGTTGTGAATTGTACAGCACAGTGATTTCTTTCTTTATTCCAACGTCTTTGCAAAGATCATTAAACTCATTAGAGGTGAACTCTCCACCATTATCAGATCAAAAAGCTTTGATCAGCTTTCCCAATTGATTTTCAATCAAAGCCTTGAAATCTTTGAACATGTCAAATGCTTCCCCTTTCTTTTTCAAAGAGAATATCTATATCTTGCGAGAAAAACCATCAACAAAAATCATGAAATACAAATAGCCACCAAGAGAAGTAACAGGCATAGATCCACATAAATCAGAATGTATGAGCTGAAGTACCTGACTAGTTTTTGTTCTACTTGAAGGGAATGGTCCCTTTATATGCTTTCCACTTGCACATCCTAGGTAAACTCCTTCATGATCCATTTTGATCTCAGGTATTCCAAAAACCATCTTCCTTACATGAGGTAAGGCTTTGTAGTGTAGATGAGCAAATATTTTGTGCCATAGCTCACATTGAAGATCGGTATCATGGACCAATGCATGAATGGATTTACCATTGACTTTGTAAAGCCCTTCACATCTTGATCCAAGGGTGAAGGCTTCTCTCATACTTACGTTCAAAGGCCAAGTTAGAAATTTTCCATTAATAAAAGCAACTTTCATTCATTTATCTTCTAGAGCAGATATGGATACAAGATTCTTTTTCACACCAGGTACATACAAAATGTCTTCTATAAAAATAGATTTGTCATCATCTAACTGAAATGAAACTAAACCATAACCTTTAACTTGATGAGTAAAAATATCTCCAAGGATAACATTTAAATTAGTCTCCCTCCCAACTTGATTAGAGAGTGTCTCTTTGTAATCAGTGAAATGTTTGGAAGAACCACTATCAACTAACCAGCTATCATTATTTCTATATCTTGGATTTCTCGTTTTCTTAGGATGTATTTTTCTTTGATTTTCAAAAGAGTCTTTTCTATAATCAGATTTGATTTTGAATCTAGGAGCTCTTCTTATTTATTTACAGTCACGAGCAAAATGACCATGTTTTTTACAGTTAAAGCATCTAACTTTTGACATGTCTACATTCTCTTTATTTGATTTGAAAGCATATTTATTTTTATTACCTTTCTTTCTCTTGTCATAGGCTGAAAATGCAGTAGGTTCTCCTTCTTCATGATGTGAAAGTCTCCCTCTGGAGATCATTCTGGCCTCCTCTTAGATACACTTTCCCACGAGCTCATCAAATGTGGGAATAGTGTTGTTGTTGATGGTGGTGATCAAAGTCTCTCAAACAAGAGAAAGGCCTCCAACTGCAATCAGCACCATTTCTTTGTCAGATACAACTTCACCAACTGTTGATAGTTGATTCCTGATTTTAGTCATTCTCAAGAAGTATGCTTGAACCGTCTCTCCTTTATTCATCTTGATGCCCTTCAACTAATTCTTCAAGGAAATAATCTGGTTCAAATAACTAATTGCAAACATGCTAATTAGTTTGTCATACATTTATTTATCTTTCTTCAAACTAGAAACACAAGTAATGAGATGATCACTAAGAAAATCAAGGATAATTTTTCTAGCTTTGATTTCACCTTTTTTATATTTTGATTTGCCAATAGCGCTTGCATTCTCTGGTGTATCAACTATTGCGTCTTCAACATACCCCAGAACTTCGTGTTCTTCAAGAGTGATATCAACCCTTGTTTTCCATGGACCAAAGTTTGAAGCATCATTCAGCTTCTCCTCTATCTTGAAGTAGGAGGAAGCCATCTTAATCAGAAAAATTTGACAGCAAGTGGGGTCTCTTTAGGTGATCTCTAATCTCCTTGGACTTGTCTTCACCAAAGCTCTGATACCATGTTAAAATTTGAAAGTTCTATGCATAAATTTAAAAATTATTTGCAGAAACTTGAAAGTACTTGCAGAAAATTGAATGTATTTTGCAGAAAATTTAATGTACTTTGCAGAAAACTGAATGTACTTTGCAGAAAATTGAATGCACTATGTTGTTACAATTACTTAGATTGCAGATTTCTTCTTCACAACTTTTCAGATCAGCAATTGTAGATAGAACATAAACTTGAGGATCATATTAAGACAGCGAAGCACAAATATGAGACACTGAAAGTTAGGTCCAATGAACAGGGTAAAACCCACAAGGGGAAATCCAAAATTATTCTTCTTCTATTAGATTTCTTCAATTGTTTAGCAAAGTACAAAGAGAGAGAGAGGGAGAGAGAGAATGAGAGTGAATAAAGTCACCAATGTTTGATCAACTTGCAGCTGAAGTGCTCTTGCTCTTTGCTTGAAGATCTCCTCCTCTTGAATAGATCTTGTTCTACACACTTGCTCCAGCTCTTCCCTTGCTCTTACTTGTCACTCACTCTCGCACTTCTTTTGCACACGCTCAACTCTAGCTCTCATTCACAATGAACATGTTACTCTCAACTCTCACTTGCTCTTGCTTAAATAGATGAGAAAGGAGAGGAGTTAGAAAATGAATTCATTCATTGAGCCAATAATAAGATAATTGAATTAAATGAGAGAGGAGTTACTTGAGGAGAAGTGTAACTCATCCCAAGAATAAAGAGAGAGGTACACTTGTCTTGAGGAGTTACAATTCGAATTGGGGTGAGAGAGAGTTACACTTAAACATGAGAGAATATTTGGTGAGAGTTACAAATCGAATTGAATGAGGGAATTACAAGTGCATTTAATGAGGAGGAGTTACACTTTTGTCATACATTGAATTAGTGAGGGATAGTTACATTCTCTTAAGTGTGAAGTTACTATTTTATTCCAAGAGAGGAGTTCAATTTGCCAAGAGATTCCCAATTTAATTTACTTATTTCATGAGAGAATTTGATGTTATCAATCCATTAAAGGTGAATGACTTTAGAATATTTTATAAATAATAGTATCATAATAATAATAATACTAGTAAAGATAAAAATATTAATTCTTGACTTGTATAATCATGATTGATTTGATTTTAAAGTGGATTTCATATATCGAGATCATCATTGATCATATAGACATGAATTTCTATTTTTGAAAAGTCACTTCCAAATTGAGATGTGACCTAAGTTGCACGAAAAGGGTACGGGTACAAAACATGACCCCCCCAAATTTTGGAAACGGGGAAACGCAATATATATATATATATATATATATATATATATATATATATATATATTGCACGGGAACCCGTCCTCACCAAAATTCATGGCGTTCCCTCCGTCCCTACATTCTGAGTACTTTGGAACTCGTCGAAAACTTCCCCAATTGGTTGGGGACTCCATCGGGGACTTCCAGGTCGTCCCTCGAAAAATCGAGGACTTTTCAAGGGACTTTAGGACGTCCCCAATATCATGCACATTAAAATTTAAATAAAATAATAATAATTAAAAAATAAATTTGAAAATATAAGTTCTAAACATTAAAGTCAAAATTAAAAAACAAATTTTGAAACCTAAACCCTATCGCAACCTTAACCTATTGACCAAACTAAACCTATCACATACACACTAAACTATACCTATTGCATACTACACATTGTACTACATGGCGGCGACAAAGGTAAACATTGTTACAGAGACATGATGACGAAGGTAAACACAAGTTGCAAAGATTGTAGGTAAACACTAATCTCAAGCGAAGGTTGCAGGTAAACACAGGCTGCGAGGGTTCTAGGTAAGAGTCTGAGTGAAGTCTGAGATGACAAACAAAGGTAAACATTGAACAAAGAACTCCATTCACGACGGTAAAGGTAAACATAGCTGAGAGGACTTGAGGGAAGGTTGCAGGTGAGGTAACAGTCGAGCGACAGGGCGAAGTTTGGGACTCTTAATTTGGGATTTATAATTAAATTTTAATGACTTATTCATGTTTACAATTTACAATCACTATACTCCATGAATTAATTTTCCTTCAATTTTAACTTGTCTCTTTCTCCATGTCTGTGTAAAACCTTTTCTTGCCATGAATCTTTGAAATTTCCCTATGCCACAATCACCATGACTTTAATACCATGTTAAATATATGCAAGAGACGAGCAAGAGAGACTAGATGAGAGATAAGAAGATATATCAATGCGCTACTGAATTACCAGTGGTGTTGTCTATATACGTAGCAAGTTCCATTATTCATTTTAGGAACCAATCAACTAATCCCTGAATACATTAACATAAACATCATTTATTATATATAATTTATTTCGCTTTATGACATTATTACTTTTGTACATAACATTTGTTATTCCTGAAATAAATGTTACAATGGCTTATTCATATTTAACACTTAATGTTATAAGGTAAATAGATGGTATGGTAATACACTTTGTGCTATGTAAATAATAGTGAATCTAAATGATTATGATATACATTACACTAATGACATGTCCCACAATATTCTTAATTTCTATACTCTTAATTTGGGATTTCTAATTAAATTTTAATGACTTGTTCATGTTCATAGTTTTATTAAATTTTACTTTTAGTCTTCAGAGTTTAGCTGTTATTTAAATTTTGAAATGATTCATCATGCATCATAGAATGATTATGTAGACAGTAGTAGATTGTAGGTTGTAGCAGACTAATAGTACTTCTTAAATTCTTGACAATGGGCAATGATGTCGAGATTTTTTTTGTGGCGCACAATGATGATTAGAAAGTATTAGATTTAGTATTTTAGTTTGTAATTTGAATTTCAAAATTAGTAATAGTTCTAATTTTTATATTTTAATTTTATCATTCATATTTTATTCAGAAATACTAAATTTTATTTTAATTTTAATTTTTTAATAAATATAAAATTAGTTACCGCACTTGTCATCCCCAACCTGTCGTCCCCTGAAAATTTGGGGGTGCTCTCTAGCCGTCCCGGAAACTCGTACCCCCATACCCGCCGTCCCCCCGTCCCCACAACCAGTGCAACATATATATATATATATATATATGTGTGTGTGTGTGTGTGTGTGTGTGTGTGTGTACAATCATAAAGCATATATATATAAGCACATATTTCTTATATATATATATATATATATATATATATATATATATATATATATATATCTCTGTGTGTGTGTGTATGTGTGTTGAAAAGTGTAACTAGGTTGGTCTTCATCTTGACCATGAAATTATGAAAAGAAGAACTCAAAATAATAAAATGTATTTTTGTTTCATTTATCAAATAGATGGACTTCTTCTTGATGTCCATTAGGTTTTGTGTCCTGTAGGTATAAACTATAATTAAGTGTCATGTTCATCTAGCAAATATATGTCCCAAGAACTTGAAGAAGAAGGACACCTAACTAGGTTGGAAGACTTGCTCACAACAGCCCTCAATCAACAATGAAAGACAAGCTATAGTTACAGAAAAGGATGCCACATTAACGCTGAAATTACAGTCCTTCATGTCGACCTATATTCATTAGGAAAGTCGGCCTACAAGTCGGCCTAAAAGCCAAACAGAACACTATATATAACCCTGTCAACTGCGGCTCATTAGCTCATAATCAACTGCGGTTGTCTCTGCGATTTTACAATGAAAAGTTTGCATATAACTCAGAGATTACAGTGCGGATATTTCTAAGTTTATGGTGCGGATAAGGGAAGAATATAGTGTGGATAAGGGGCAGCACAAAGTGCGGACTTAAGACAGTGGTACAAGAAGAATATTATGGTGTAAAGCAGGAAGAAGATTACTATGGAATGCAGGAAGAGAATTAAGGATAACAAGTGTACTGAATTGCGGATTGATGTCACAAGATTTCGGATTAGTGCAAGAAGGAAAAATTTGTTGATATATAGTTGTTAAGGGTTGTTAAGGGTTGTTAATCTGAAGAAAGAATGTGTTGAAGTTAAGACAGTCATCACAAGGTGAAAAGCGAAGTTCTGAAAGCAAAATCTAGGTCTAGGGTCTAAGTCCAGGTCATGGTACTTGTCATTTGAAGATCAATAAGAAGTATTCTTTGCAGGTTTTCCTCTCCAAGAGGGAGACGTTTTACATTGGCTCTAGGAGCCTAACCTTTGTGTCTTGTGTTTTGATAATTCACTTGATGAAAGATTAACTTAACTAAAAGAAGAGAAAACATAAGTACCTCACGTATGTTCACAAGTAATTATCAAGAAGAGAATTTGTATTAACCTGCAGCCTTCCAAATACTCACATGTTATCAGAGCTAAGGTGCTAAACATAAGGGATGCTTGTCAAACAAAGACACTCAAAGAAGCAAAGACCAAAGTTTGGGTTGGAAAGACAATCCAGTTTGCAAGGAAGACTATCCAACTACTTCATGTGAGAAGATCAACTCATTCAGGAAATTAATCTTTGGCATCAAAAGATTTGCACTCAAGACATTGTTTGAAGGAAATCTCAACTTCTGAAGATAGTCATTATAATCAAGGGTTCAAGTACAACAACATTGAAGAAAGGAAACCCTTGACTTCATTCTCAATCATCATCAAGGAAGCTGCAAGCAAATCCACTCAAGTAAGTATTCATGACCCTATCTATCAAGATGTCTTTTTGTAAAGAAAGCAACAAGCTGGTTGGATCATCAAACTTCAGTGCATGGAAGAAGAGAACAGACTTGAATTTAATTGAAGACGAAGTAATGGACTATATCAAAGGATCTACTATTCAACCTCCAAAAGAAGATACTTCAGCCCATGCCAAGTACATGAAGGGAGAAATTAGAACCCAAAGGATTCTCATAGAATCCATCAAAGACTCTCTCATTCCCTATGTATCAAAACTAAAGACTGCAAAACAAATATATGAGAAATTGGTGGAGCTATTGTCTCTAAGTACTATTGGAGAAGCAATCTCTCTAAGACAAGAACTATACGAAATGAAACTATCAAGGGAAGCAGAAATCACTCCATACTTTATGAGGATTTATGAAATAAGAGATCAACTGCAGGAACTAGGAGAAGTGATGTCTGACACTGAGATGACAACAGTGGTGCTGAATGCTCTACCAGAGGAATGGAGAAACTCCACTTCTAGTCTATATGGGAAGAAAGAAGCCACTCCATTCCATGATTTAAGGTCTCTATGTAAAATAGAGGAAACAAGACTAAAGCCCAAAGCTGATACAGGACCAAGTGAAGAGAATCATGCCTTTGCAGCCTCATACAAGAAGAAAGGAAGATTCGAAAAATTTGGCCCTCAGAATAAAAGAAGAAATATGGACAACGTGCGATGCTTTGGATGTGATGAGCTTGGACACTATAAAAGAGATTGACCTAAATCTGGAAATGGCAAAAGGAAAAAGGAAGAAGCCCATATCACTTATGAAAGAGAAGAACCTAACGCTAAAAGATCTAAGGAGGAAACAAGAGATCTCTATTATGATTGAGATCATCTTCCTCTATAATTTATCTCTGATTAGTTGTAAAATTGTATGATAGCATGTACATTAAGAAGCATCTCGATAAAAGCATGGAAGGAGCTCTCGGTGAAAAAGCTTCGGGAAAACCTCTCTACTAAAAGTAAAGCAATCATCAGATCAAGGGTCATCATGGAGACAGAATTTTGGGATGTGATGACATATAGGTGAAGCAAGTCAAAGGAATGAAGCTCTTCATTCAAGAGAAATTGTTGCAGGATGACTCAAGGAAAAAGGTATGAGGTATGTATATATTTATATGCTAACATTGGATGCTGTGAAGTCATGTCATATGGTTGCAGGTAATGGACTTCTGTATTTAGAAGTATGATCTATGGAAGAGTATCTCTCGATGCACGAACAGAAGAAATCAACACAATATGTCCTCATGAAATATGAGGTGGTTGTATATGAACAAGGAACTGGAAAATGTGTAAGTTCCCGAGAATGGAGAATGCGCAAAAAAGAAGAGATCATGAAATGCAACCATGTCAAGAGGCAGTCATCATCCGGAAACCAAGAAGATGTGACTAAGAGATCTCCTGGGAAGATATGTAGACTCTGACAGAAGTCTGGTAAAGAAGAAGACCCTTGGCAAAACATATCATTAGGAGATGTGTCAATCTATATGAAGGATGTCGATGCCTACAGGGAGATGTCATGGTGAAAGAACATCACTAAGGTAACTTTCGTTCTAAAAGTTAATATGAATATGTTTATCTGGATGAATTTGTGCAGGGTTGCTAATCATGAGAAAGGATGTATGATCCTTGGAAATGATTCGAAGGAAAGCAACATGGCATAACAATGGACCAGATAAGGAAGTCTGATGAATCACTCTCTGATCGCTGACATGACTCAGGATGGAAGTGATGGATGATTTGTGCCCTATGAAGCTAAAAGTTGGAGATTCCTCAATATCGAAATCCATGACATCAAGGACAGGAATTCTTCGCGAGCAATTGGGTGTCTCACCATTGCTCCCTGGTTAAGAGGGACCTTGATGATAAGTTTCTTACTTGGAAGAAACTTGGTAATTCCTAAGAATGAGCTTAGGTACATTCCTTGTATAGGAATAAGTACATTCCCTTGTGCAATAGGTCCTCCCTGGTTGAGAGGGAGAGATAGAAACATCATTCTGGTCTTCACTTGGGAAGACAGAATGGAGGATTGGGTAATCATCTGGCATTCGATACTCTTTGAGAATGTGTTAGGGTATTCAATATAAGAGTAGTCGGGGACCGATATTCTTTGAGGGCTAGCTACCCAAGAGAAGAATAGTCCAAGAAGGTCATACTTTGGGAACACCCGGGTGGAGTATGTACCTTGGAGAGACAATGACGATGGTGTCTATAAGTCATGTGTCTCACCAGAATTGTAGCCCATTGTCTCGTAGAGAGATGGGGTTGTTAGTCAAGGCCTTGCACTAGGACAATGTTGGTTGATATGATGCTATATAGATGCGATTACCAATCCGATTCTTCTTATGAGATTCTTCAATTTGATAGTAACCATGTACTTGTATGAATACCTCCCTAGTTAAGAGGGAGTGTTGAAAAGTGTAACTAGGTCAGTCTTCATGTTGACTTTGTAATTATGAAAAGAATAAGTCAAAATAATAAAATGTAATTTTGTTTCATTTATTAAATAGATGGACTTCTTCTTGATGTCCATTAGGTTTTGTGTCCTCTAGGTATAAGTTGTAATTAAGTGTCATGTTCATCTAGCAAATATATGCCCCAAGAACTTGAAGAAGAAGGACACCTAACTAGGCCTCAATCAACGATGAAAGACAAGCTATAGTTACAGTAAAGGATGCCACATTAACGTTGAAATTACAGTCCTTCATGTTGGCCTATATTCATTAGGAAAGTCAGCCTAAGAGCCAAACAGAACACTATATATAACCCTGTCAACTTCGGCTCATTAGCTCATAATCAACTGCGGCTGTCTCTGCGATTTTACAGTGAAAAGTTTGCGGATAACTCTGAGATTACAGTGCGGATATTTCTGAAGATTACATTGCGGATATTTCTAAGTTTACAGTGCGAATAAGGGAAGAATATAGTGTGGATAAGGGGCAGCACAAAGTGCGGACTTAAGACAGTGGTACAGGAAGAAGATTGTGGTGAAAAGTAGGAAGAAGATTATTGTGGAATGCAGGAAGAGAATTAAGGATAACAAGTGTACTGAATTGCGGATTGATGTCACAAGATTTCGGATTAGAGCAGGAAGGATAAAGTTGTTGATATATAGTTGTTAAGGGTTGTTAATCTGAAGAAAGACTGTGTTGAAGTTAAGACAGTCATCACAAGGTGAAAAGCGAAGTTCTAAAAGCAAAATCTAGGTCTAGGGTCTAAGGCTGGGTCATGGTACTTGTCATTTGAAGATCAATAAGAAGAATTTTTTGCGGGTTTTCCTCTCCAAGAGGGAGAAGTTTTGCCCTGGCTCTAGGAGCCTAACCTTTGTGTCTTGTGTTTTGATAATTGACCTGATGAAAGATTAACTTAACTAAAAGAAGAGAATACATAAGTACCTCACATATGTTCACAAGTAATTATCAAGAAGAGAATTTGTATTAACCTAAAGCCTTCCAAATACTCAACAATATGTACATTTAAGAAATATGTGCAATCATAAAGCATACATGATACATTATAATTTATTACATTATGATTAAATTGTCCAATGTCAATGCATAAACTATAAGTCTTTAAATTTACCACATTTACTCATGAATGATCACATAATGAAAATAGCAATATCCAAAATCAGCCACGAGAAATTTCTAATTTCTTGTCTCGTGCTTGATTGGGAGTCTCCTCCTGCATAGTCGAACGACCTAGTGCTCTTCATTAAATACAAGTTCCATACCCTAGTACATGACAAAATCCAATGGAAACATTGCAATTCCACCAATCCTGAAGTCCCGAAATAATGATAAGTCTGCTGGATTTTGAGTGAGATATAAAATTCAACTTTTTTCATATGAAATCCAATGAGGACGAAACCACTCTCAAAGATTCTGAGTCATTTCATGGTAATGTTAAAAATTTAAGTAAGACATTCTCCTTTATCTTTCATTTTCATCCTTTTACTTTAAGAATTTAGCATTACCATGAACTGCATATCAACACTAGGGCCATAGGCTTGAACATTACGCTGCCCTAAAACAAAAAAAATAAAAACAATTAAAAATAATAAAACACACAAACCGAAAAAAAAAGCTAAAAAAAGAAGTTTAAACACCGGAAACGCGCCTCTACGGCCTAGAAACGTATTTTCGTTCATACTGGGCACGTTTCCCCAACGTGAATCAGCCCAATACAGACGGAAACGCGTTTCCAGGTCGTACGGTATGGTGAAACGTGTTTTCGTCCGTACTGGGCACGTTTCCCCAACGTGAAACGGCCCAGTATGGACAGAAACACATTTCTAGGCCATATGGTACGATGAAACACGTTTCCGTTTCGTTTCTGGGCTTAAACGGAACTCTGTGCAACGTTTCCTGCAACATAGGATGTGACTTACTATTTTTGGAAAGTCCAATTAGAATTGTTAGAAATGAAATTTTATTTTAGGTGGTTCAAACAGAACTGAAAGATATGATTTTTTCTAGGAGAAATTCATCCTTGAGCTGTCAAATTTTAACACTTTTGCCCCCACACCCACGTAGGAGAACCATAGGTTCTTGCTTCGAAAACAAGGGGCCTGTTAGCCACCTATAAATATTTGTTATACCAAAAGGTGGCTAAGACTTTTTGAGCCTCCAAGGAACAAATTTTATCATTAAAAATTGTTGGCTCTTGAAGGCTCCTCGAAGGCCTCATGCCTCTGTCCAAAATCTTCATTGTTGTTCCCAGTTTATACTTAGAAATCCTACTGAAATCATGAGAAGACAGCTGCAAAGTCATCATTTTCCCCTTCTCCCAATCAAAACTAACCTCCATTTGCTTCCCTATTTCTCCATGAAATTCCTCCCTTGTTTTCATAAAACCTCTTCTTCCATTTATGAAAATCACTTTTCCATAGTTAAAAACCCATTTTTTAAACTATACCGAAACCCTTGAAACCCTTTGAAAACGTTGAAAAATCAATAAAAATTCATATTTTATATAAAATCTTAAGCCCCCTTGGGCTAAGTCTTTAACCCTTCTCTTCCATACCCCCGCACCCTAGAACCAAGTGCTAAACCCCTCACAGCACTTATCGCATCGCACAAACCCAACCGCGCAAGTCTTTTTGCCATTATAAAAGTTCTGATGCGATCGCGCAATCGCATCGCAATATTCCAATGAGAAGATTAAAGCGCCCTGGCCCGATCCGCGATTTGCGATACCCCCGATCGCATCATTATTTTATATGTATATACCGTGGGCCCGCCCTCTGTACTTAAACCTTGTAAATATTTCGTTCCCGATCGATCTTTTTCTTTGTAAAAACCCAAAACCCACTTTTCCAAAGTTTTGGTCTAAAAACCAAAATCACGTGTTAAATATTTAAATGGGTTGATTGAAAGACCGATCGCGCAATCGCAATCGCAGAAATACAATGGGTTGGTTAAAAAGCCCGGGCCCGAAGTTCCAATATGCGATAAGCCCCTTCCCTTTTAACCCCCGGTCATACCATTCTCCATGCGCCCAATGGCCCCGCAATCGGGCGCCTGACCCTATTATATATCCCGTCCAAAACATAAAAAACCTTTGTTATTTGTAAACTTTGGGTTTTATTTTATTCTCCGCCGGAACGATTTCTCAATAAATCTACACCGTCGATCTAATCCATAGATCGGACGGTGCAGAGTCCATCTACCCGGTGGTCCCCACCAACTGTTCATCACTCCAGAAACCGCGTGGTATCTATCGCACCGCCTTTGGGCGTGGGCGGTTTTTTTCCCAATCACCAGCGATTCCATACATTTGTCGCCACGCGTCCCCTGTACCTTTTTCAAAACCACCGTCTATCGCACATAACCTTCATCCATCGCGCATTATTGTTCGGACGCGGATGCCCAACAATATTGCCGTGGACTGTCCGATCTGGGGCGGGCCATCCAACGGCTATCACTTGTCGAAGCTGTCCGATGGTTAACTCAGATACACACACGATAACCGGGCTATCATACAGTGGCAACGGCATCTCCACCGTCAATCTGATCTACAAATCGACGGTCCAAAATTCATCGCCCAGTTTCTCTCCATTTGACTTTCCACCTCCGCTCCTGACCGTCGATCTCTGCGCGATCGATAGCTCAGATTCATCCTCCTCCTTTGCCTCCTCGTTCAATCTCGACCGTCGATCTCTGCATGATCGACGGCTCGGATTTAATCTTTCTTTCACCCATTCTCCGATCTCTCCCGATCAATCTTGACCGTTGGATGATGCCATCCAACGGCCCCGCTGTCTTCACACGCCTTTCGATGCAGTTAACCTATAAAAGCAGGATTTTATAATAGTTTTTGTATATTGCAGGGTTTTAAATCATTTTCTCGTGATTTTCAAAGAAGATTCAGAGGCGGAGGGTGACGACCCTCCCGTCTTCGATTTGTCAAAGGAAATCATCCACAGGGTGGAAATGCACGTTTCATCAGTGTTTCCTCAGGCATGGATGCCTTATAAACCCTGCGCAGCCCTACAGGGTGCAAATGCACGTTTCATCAGTGTTTCCTCAGGCATGGATGCCTTATAAACCCTGCGCAGCCCTACGCACCAGCAAGAAAGCCATGAATTGGGCACAGTCAAAGAGTATCAGTGCCGAAGACCAGGATGAACCCGAACAGAGGATTAAAGGACAGATTTGTGGGGATTACGTCTAAGATGCTTATCACAAGCCTAATCCCCAAATAAAACACAGTTTACAGAAAACCTAAAGTGTTTTATCAAGCAGGAATGCTTCCACCGCCACAATCTGAGGCAAATCGATTCCTCTCAGCTAGCACAAAGCCACCTGTGCCACAAAATTACTCAATCAGAGACCGAATTTATTGGTCCGGATCAGATATTTTGCCTCAACGCAGCCAAAGAGG
This sequence comes from Pinus albicaulis, assembly GCA_034641835.2. Classification (NCBI taxonomy): domain Eukaryota; kingdom Viridiplantae; phylum Streptophyta; class Pinopsida; order Pinales; family Pinaceae; genus Pinus; species Pinus albicaulis. Next base: position 150,872,838 of record CM076582.1, read on the forward strand.
AAACCTTGCCAAAGAAATTAATGCAAAGAACATCTGCAGAGTTACTTCAATGCCACACAGAGCCTCAAAGGTCAACAAAAGCTCCCACCGAGCTTAATCTTTATGTAAAAACATTTAATACAGAGAATACGTATGAAAGATTCTTCATCGAGCCCCTCAAAGGCCAAGAAATCATTAAGACTGTATTAATTGTAATTGAGATCTTTTATCAGATCTTACCTCCTCATTCTTCTATATATACTTCTGCAGAAGATGTGTGAGGGGTTGGTTGTAGAACTTTGGAATATATTTGAGCTTGAACTTCTAATTGTAAATAGTATTCACTGGCCCTTGGAGCTCTGTTTGTGATAGATTAAATAGGTTGAATAGTGAAGATGATTGCTGAACTGAAACATTGGACTTGAAGACTGTAACTGGTTTGACATCAATAAACAAGCTGTTTCTTGGGATCCTAATCTATATCACTGGTGAAGTGCTTCTTTCTTTGTTATTGTTTTCCTTCTATGTATGTCATATTGTTTCACTACTCTCTGATAAAGGACAGCATTTATAGAGTTAGGACCTACTGTATATCAGTAACCTTCTCTAACTGAAAGCTTTATCTCAATGTTTTCCTCTAACTTGTTCATTTAAGAATGATTTAATACAGTTTAAGCAGTTAGGAATGCTGGAGTTCCCTCGTCCTACTGTTTGCTTTAAACATTGTTCTTGAAAGTTATTTTCCTTATTGTGCTTATTAAAGATGACTATGGAAGATATGGTGTGCCCTGGTCCTAGTTTTTTCTCCAAAAGCAGATTTTGAAAGTTTCCCTTGGTGATGATTGAAAGCAGACTAAGTTTAAAAGTACTTTATCTGATCTTAAGTTACATTTTGTTTCTCTTATATGTTTTCATACTTTCTGAAGGTAATTATGTGGATTACTGGATTGTTTGTCAATTAAGCTGCTTGAATACAAACTTGTCCAAGAAGTTTATGGTTAGCCCTGTTCTTGGTTGGTTTTAAACAGTTACTTAAGAGGCTTTTCTTGTTTGGACTGACTATAAATCCTTTGTGAAATTATTATCAGTTTCCACCCCTCCAACACTTTATTGTCTCCATTCCATCATTTTAATCTCAATAATCTTGTGGTATAGATGACTTTCCCCTTGGATCACTCTTGATGTTGTTGTTCAATTAAAGCCCAGATATGACTCCATAGCCCAATGGACTAAAAACCAGCGTTATATCTATCTTTTTAGCCTAAGTTGTTCTATTCACTTGCAACTTCTCACTTTTGAAACTGTTTTGCATTTAGAACTTTCCCCTCCAGTAATTTTCATGCTCAACCATCCAAAAACAAAAACAAATCCTTGGCCTTCATAACTAGCCTAATATCATAACCCCAAACTTCAAAGACAAATCCATCTTTGCACTTATTGGAGAGATCCCTCTCCGGATTTAGGAGGGCTAGATCCTAGAATCCCAAAGTTGGTTGAAACGATGTTGTTTCTGCAGTTTTAGTCTCACCAATCTGCTAAAATTACAGATACCTAACAGGGCCAACACCTTGTCCACTATGATTGGATTCCATTTTCACATCATAACACACTCTGGACTTTATTAGGCCTCCTCAAAGGCCCAACGACTCATTATATTGATCATTCTGCCCTCTTGAGAGGCTTATTCTAAAGTTATTGAGCTATCTTGGTGGGCTTGTCACGAGGGGGTGTTATTATAGCACATTATTTTATTATTTGGGGCTTAATTAGGCAAATCGAACTCACTAGAGATTGTATAAATAGATGAGAGGTGATTCATTTCTCTCATCACCACCTTGGATTGAATTAGTATCTCTTGAGAGAATTTTGCACTTTTTGTTGGGATTACTTTTTGGAGCTTTCTTGATGCACTATGATGTTTGGATTTTCGCCATTGTCTTTGGAGCTTCTTTCTAATGCGAAATTGATAAATGGATATACTCTCTCTCTCATGTAAGTCGAAATTTTGACGTTATTCTTGTTATCTTACTTGTCAAATGCATGTATTTTGTTATCATTGTTCTTGTATGGGTTAATGTGATGAGAAATTCTTCTGGGACCTTGAATGAGTGATTAAATGCATGCGCTGATCTTTGTGGGATTGGGTGAATGATCCTAGAGGCACCTCTATAAGGTTGAAGACCTCGAAATTGTCTCCTTCGCAAATTTCAAGTATAAATCCCTATTGCCCTAGTTGTTGCCCTTGGAGAGGCTAGCAAAGATCAATCAGGGCTCCTTAGCTCACGAAAATTCTTGATCTATGTGTCGCTTGACTCCATTAAGGCATTGATCCTTGTATCACTTTGGTGGTCAAATTTACCCCTCTTTTCTTCATTTTTCCAAATTCTAGGCCTAACCCTAGAGGGTCGCCTAGGGAATCAAGCGAAATTTGTTGTAGCCATCCAAACACCTTGAATTTTGGTCCACTGCTGCATTGCGGTTTTCTCAAGAGGTCCTCCAAATTTGAGGCAAATTCGACAATGGAATCCCATGATATAGCAAGCCCTAGCAGCAAGACCATTTCTTTCCCTAGGATGATTTTGGGTTAGTAGCCTCACTTGGGCCATTGCATTTGTATTTCAAAGAAGATTAATTCTTTGATCCTATTCTTCCTTAGTCAGGTCAAGCCCCTTAGTTGGTGATCAACTCCATACCCATGACCTAGCTTGGGTCCACTAGGGCTCTTTGTGGTCCCACAACTTTACAACTCAAATATCACAAGGATCATATAGAAGCCACTCCTCCACGAGGGTTCTTAGGTCTAGGAAACTTATTATCAAGAGACATCCTCCAAACCTAGGCCCAAGTGTCCTCTTAGCCCTTCCTAGAGAGCCTGTCACCTTGCTTCTCAAGGAAGACAGTTATTTGAGCCTCTCTTGTGAATAGGCTTTAGGAATCACTCTTTATCCAATCATTGATCTATTCATTATTATGATTCCCCTTATACCGGGTCTCCTCCCATCAGTGAAAGTTTGTGAAGGGCAGGGAGCTTTAGCTGAGGTGACAATGGGCTATTGCTCCATTGTTGCCCCTTGACCTAGTAGTTGTTGCATAGGATCCCTTCCTAGCACCCCTGCTAGTTTGAGCGGTAACAGGGCCAACTGAGAAAATACAATATTGATCACCAGCCTCACTGCACTCTCTCAGACCCAGCACACGCTCACTAAGAAGCCTCTCTCAATCTTGTGTTGTTGTTTATGTCTTACCACCTCACATTAGGCTCAATTTATAACTTTCTGAAGCTAAGATTGACGGCCAAAATTAGCTCGTCAAGTTAACTGAATATAAGTGACATTACTTTAGTTAATTATCTTATATTTAGCTTTCCCTACTTTAACTCAAGTACAAGTCATAAGTTTAGCTTGTCTTACATGCACATCTCATGCATGTCACACACAACACATCATCATGCGTGGAACTCACTTGCACACTTTGCATGTCGAATGAAAGCTCCGAACGAGGCAAATCAAGGTCCTTCTAGTCAAGACACAAAACTAGAAGTACCTTCAGCGCTACAAAGCTCAACACTCCATCTTAGCGAGGGAGGTACTTCTAGAAGAATCTCCTCCACCTGAATCTATCTCCAAGCCCATCTTAGTATCCATAGTTACTCCCTATGACACTAAATCCTGTCCTGCTACCTGATTTGAGACCTGAGTTGAGAACCTATCACATTCAACCATCCTCCCAGGATCCTACTCCTCCGCATCCATCAATGTCATATCATACCAGTTGAAGCTGCTGGCAGTGCTTCAAGAATCACTATTCCTCGCTATATGGTCCCTCTTGGCAACTGACAGTGATCCTGTATCCAAGATCCCCTCAAATATACCCACAAGTTGTCCCAACAACCTGTATGACTACCCCTGTCTAATGCCAAACACTACAACTGCACCCAAGGTCACTCCCTCTTAATATAGAAGCACGTGTCCATATTGGAACAAAACTATATATCCAGCATCCTCCAAGGTTTAAACTGAGAGCACGTGTACCATCAGCCCTGGAACAAACAACATCCCTGTCACTTCCAGAAATCCTCCTAAATTTAGCTGGAATCTGACACATCCAACCCCCTTCACAGCATGCATGGTGCTAGCTCCACAACTTACATGCCAGTTTGAGTCTGTCTCTGAAACATTATGGAACAATGACCTCATCCTTGTCATGTGCCTGGACACTCTATTGTCCACTAGCCATAACCCATTGTCCTCATACACAAGACTACTACTATCAAAAACACAAGCAACTAGAGAAAATTCCTTGTCGAATTTCTCCGTAAAGTCATCAATCTCAATTGGTGCTAATGCAGCCACCTGATCCTCCTCCTCCTTGTGTGGACACTAGCTCGCCTCATGACCAATCTTGTGACATGCAAAGCACTTCACTTTGCGCATGTCCTTCACGGAAGCAGATCCCCCACTCCCTTTTACTTTACCTTTCCCTTTTTAGTTGTTATCACATTGTTAAACTGAAAATTTTTAAAAGCACTGACAATAGGAGTGTCAGCGCAAATTTGTAATAAACAAGGTTATAGCGCTGACAACGAGAGTTTCAGCGTTATTGCAGTTTTGAAAACTTAAAATTGCGGACAACCAAAGTAGCAACGCGAATTTCTGAAGACAGTCAATTAAACTCCGAGAGCTAGAAAATCAGTGCCAAATGCAAAATTCAAACTTTTTCAAGACCAAAGAAATGCACCAATGGAATAGCATGTTTAATCTCAAGTGTTCCCAGATGATGTAAGTACTTATATTACCATGAGTTAAAAAGTTGTGCAGAGTTAATCTTTTGTATTGTTTTATCGGTCAAAGTAAAACAATTGTTATCCCACATTTTTGTAATCAAATCCCACTCCCATCTCTGTTGCCTGTGTTTCTGGATGGTGGAAGTTATGACACAAGCTCAGCAATCAAAGGGAAAAGGTGTCAAAGCATATTTGTTTTTACTTGAAAAAAACTTTATTTTTTAGGTTGTTTTTCCTGTACAACACTGTAAATTCGAGCACGGTTTTCGAATAGATGGAAATGCATTTTCCAAATATGAAAGAAGCTTTTATCGACAACGGAGCCATTAACAAAACCCTCTCTCAGTTTTTACACAAGTGTCACGGTTTGAAATATTCGAAGGGATCTTTGAAGCCTATTTTTCTAGATTTTGCAATCATTTTTTAGCAAATGTTTTAAAAATCAAATTCCAAAAAAATGAGAACGAATTTCAACATTGAAAGAGGCTTTGTCCGTAACAAACCCATTTAATAAACCCTCTCTCATTTTCTAACAACTATCATGGTTTTGGAGTTTAGAAGGGATCACTGGACCCTATTTTTTAGGATTTCGTGAGGAAAAAACTCATGGACAATTGTTGACTTGGATGCCAACTCATGAAATTCGAATTGATGATCCTTATCTCCAACCATGACTCCAGCAACGACATGATCTTTAGATGCAGATAGGCTTGGAAAGATATGTGCATGCATTTGAGAGATACGCTTTATCTCTTTTATTTTAGCAATTTGTAATTAAGATAATGCTAGAAACTCGTTTTAGTTTGTATTTATAAAGACAGTTTCTGAAGAATGAGAAAGGGTTGGAAAATTTTGATAGAACCTCGATATATTTGTATACAACTCTAACATTAATATAAGCTATTGTAGCTGGTGTTATTTGTTCAAAAGTTCAGAGATTCCTATGTGATGGTTTTCCGGTCTATCTTTCTAGTATTTGTTATCTTTCCTGTTTCATAATCTTTTCCCATATGTCTTCTACATTTTGGAAATTAAGTTATTAAAGTTGAATTCTGTTTATCAGCTCAGTTTTACTAATGCCAAACTGTTATATGTTTTACACTTAGATATCCTAAACAGAATTCATTAATTGCTCTGTTTTTTGGTATTTATCTCTGCTTGCTTCTATCACAACTAAATGATAAATCGTCTAAAAAAGTTGTTGCTATCTCACCTTTGTACTTTGTCCATGTAGCCTATAAGTAGCAGCTTGTTGTCAAACAGACTCCATGCCCAATGGTTTTTCTGTCCTTTTTCCATACCAACGTTGCTCAAATCCAATTAGATCTATTCATTGAGCTAAGTACATAACCAGTCCTTTTGACTGAGTTATAGAAGGGATCAAGAGATTTGTTAGAGGTTACCTCAATTATTTCCTTCCACAACCAGAGAAATTTATGAGTGATAACACCACCACCAGCAAAATTTTCGCCATCGTCCTTTCATCATGTTGGGTTGTAGTTTTGGAACATCTCCTTGTCTCCTCCTATATGAAGTCATCCCAAAATCTATCCCAATTGGGCAAATTCTCCTGTGCGACAATCCCATCAATGAAGGCATCCCACTTTAGAGGAAAGTCACTCAAGGTTGATCTGACCAACTCTTCACGATCAATAGTTTCCCCCACTACTGCCAAATCATCTCTAATCTAAGTGATCCTACTTATGTATGATGCAACTGTCAGTTTCAAAAATCTTGGTGTTTCTCGATTTCTCCTTCAACACCATCTTCCTGGTTTGGTTTGTACTCTGGTACAACTTGGTTAAGGATACCCACATCTCATAGTCATACTTCTTCCCCGTCGCATGGGGTATAACATGGTCATTAATGGAGTCCAGAATTATTCTCTTGGCCTTGACGTTCTTCTTATTAAACTCAGACAACTGTATGGGATCTGCAGGAATTGGGACTGCCTTCTCCACGATGTCCCACAAATCCTGCTCCTCAAATAACAAAACAATCTGCTCCTTACACGACCTAATATTTCCTGCCACATCCAACCTGTCCTCGTAACATAACCCAGTAGCCATCTCTATCAAACTGACCAACAGTTAATTTTCTCCCTTTGCACACTGCCACTACTCGAGCCTCCTACCTATTGCCCGAGACTCTTCAAAAGTCTAGCAGTGAATTTTTTTTTTAATTAATTCATTTGTCCAAGCAATCCTTTACTGGGATTTATGCACAAATCTATTGTCTACACATGTATCATTTGTCGACCAGTAGACCACTTTGCACACTTTGGCTGCTCAGCCGACCTTTTTCATGCCTAACTTGACCGCCTCAACAAATCGATGTTTCGACCAGACCTTCTCTGTGTGTGGTCAATTCGCTGGAGGCCCTCTACAACTTCGACCCACCTTTATTTTTCTTTCCCCCCGACTAGCTCTGCGACAGCTTGTTGTGGCATAGCCACTCGTGCCTCTGCGTCAATTTTGTTTTTTGGCCTGACCCTCCTCTGTCAAGCGATGTCGACTCTCGGCCCCAACTCCAAACTTCGTTTGTCGATCTACCTCTACTCGAGGCTTAATTATCCACTATCCAATCATTTCTTGTCGCGGCTCACCCTCCTATAACTCACTTGGCCATGGTCGACAATCTTCGACGTGCTATATCCATTACCCCCTAACTCTGTCAGTCGACCTTGCGTCGTCCACACTTTTGTCGGCCCTCCTATTTGGTTGTTTTCCTTGCTATTCCGTCAGTCCCCTCTGCTTGACGCCCCCAGTTCACCTATTGCACGACTACGTTGTTTGGTTGTCGTGGTTGTGGCCATGTTGATTGATCAGCTGGCTACTGAATCCCTGGAGGCGGTTGCCCCCCCACGGCTGTTACAGACGGTTGGACTGTCAGCTACCACAACCTCACACCCCTTTTTTATTCTTCTTATTTTTTTTAAATGGCCCTTCTCTTTTTTTTTTTCTACATACCCTTTTTTTCTTTTCACAAAAAAAAAATGCCTATAAAAAAAAAATTTCTCAACCCTTTTTTTTAAAAACTTATCGCCGCCTTTAAAAAATTTGTTCGTAGGATCCTAGCCAACCTAGCTCTAGCAATCCGGTACGAAACCTGACCTATAATTCCAAGATCAATTCAAAGTTTCAACTCTAATAACATGTTAGAAATTCCCAAATCCAACACCCGGCATTTGGTTCACAGCAATTACTTATTGAACGAATACATGGCCAAATTCCTAACACAAAAAATATAGCAGAAGCAAAAAGATAATACTCAATCTGAATCAAACACACATAAGCATATTTATGCCCAATCACTAGTTCTTCATTAATAAATTAATCACAGAACTTACTTGGGCTCTTGTACCTGGGATAATGGCCCAACTGAGAAAATACAATATTGATCACTAGTCTCACTGCACTCTCTTGGACCGAGCACACACTCACTGAGAAGCATCTCTCAATCTTGTGTTGTTGTTTATGTCTTAGCACCTCACGTTAGGCTCAATTTATAACTTTCCTGAGCTAAGATTAATGGCCAAAATTAGTTCATCAAGTTAATTGAAGATAAGTGACATTACTTTAGTTAACTATCCTATCTTTAGCTTTCTCTACTTTAACTCAAGTACAAGTCATAAATTTAGCTTGCCTTACGTGCATATCTCATACATGTCACATGCAAACATCAACATGTGTGCAACTCACTTGCACACTCTACATATCAAATGCAAGCTCCTAACGAGGCAAATCAAGGTCCTAGTCAAGACACAAGACTAGAAGAACCTTATGAGCCACAAAGCTCAACACTCTTGGCCCTTCATCTCATGGATCGAAGCTTGCCTAATCTCAGCCTCCTTTGTTTTTCTAATCAATAATTTGGTATTCTGCTTCTTAGACTACCGAGGCCTCAAACAAAATTGTCCCCTATCCACTCTTATTCTTACAGATAACTAAAGGTCTTAGCAAATTGATTCATGTTGAATGTCATAACAAGAAATATCATGGGCATCAAGATATCCAGGAGCATCCAAATCAGCCATTTAATGTTCACAAATGACCTTCTCCTCAAGGGATGGCTTCATCTTTGAAGCCAAGACATATTCTAGGATTCTCAACCTTTTCTACCAAGCCATAGGCATGGAAATCAACAAGTCAAAATCTTTCATCTAGTTTAGCCTAGTCCCTCAATTCCACATGACTATGATCCATAAACTAATGCCCTACTCCTTGCAAGGTTTCAAAGAGAAACTAACCTAGGATCTAGGATTGGAATTGGCTTCTTGACAAACTGAAGATATGATACCTCATTGGAACCGATTTCAAGGGCTAGCTATATAGTTTTGATCAAGAGTGTTCTCTTTGATGACCCCATTTACTAGTTCTGGATGGCATCCCATTTGAAGCACATACTATCCAAAATAAGGAAAGTCTATTTTTCTTTTAAATGGAAAGAAAATAGAGAAGAGGGAGGTTTTCCCTTGGTAGCTTGGGAAGCACTCTCTCATCCAAATGATCAAGGAGGTTGGGGCATAAAACACATTAGAAAGTTTGCCACATCACTTTGCTATAAAGGGTCCTAGAAGCTCATTGTCAATAATGGACTCTTGAAGGCCATCACACTTGCTGCACCACTCATCACCAGTCACCTCTGCTAGCAGATAAGGAGCAAAGGAAAGGTAAATTTGGGCTCCAACAATTGGGCTGGTCAAGATCTTGAATATCACATGCCTCTCCAATTAAGAGATGATTTTTGCTTCTAGCAGATTACCACACTCCAGCAAATTGCTGTCCCCAAGCAATCCACAATGCGCACACTATGAAAAATAAATTCCAGCAGCTTACCCATTCCCGAAGCTCGCTCCGAGCAGGAGCGCATCAGGAGAGACCCCGGAAGACCGCTCCCTAAAAAAAATTGCACTATCTACCAATTCAGGAGTGATATAGGGATGTTAAATTCTTAAAGCAAAAATGACATTCTCCTTTATCTTTCATTTTCATCCTTTTACTTAAATTTTTAACAGTACCATGAAATGACTCGAGATGTTTAAGAGTGGTTCTGACCTCATTGGATTTCATATGGAGAAAGTAGAATTTTAGATCTCACTCAAAATCCAGCAGACTTATTAGTCTTTCAGGATTGGGGGAACAGTAATGTTTCCATTGGATTTTGTCATGTACTAAGGTATGGAACTCATATTTAATCAAGAGCACCAAGGCCTATACGACGTACGTACCTTGATGTTACTGACATTGGTTGTCGAACTCCTCTATCATGACCCTATTAAAAATGTACCCATCACTCAAACAAAATCTTGACTTGACATGCTATGTTTTTTCTATCTTATGTTAATGCTTAAAGGGTGATATTAATGACAAAAATCCCAAGATAGGCAATGATTTTGATGATATGTAGATATTTGTTGTAGAATGATTTTTTCGGAAGCTAGAGGCCATCTAGAGCCTAATTGTTGATATACTTTCGGTTCAGAGATGGATTGCACTCGATGCTATTTTGGTTATGTGCACCTTACATGCTATATAAATGAGAACTTGTAATTTTTGGATCTGTGGTTGATGAAGATTATAACTACTAGATGAATGATGTTATATGGTTTAATCCATGTTTTTATGTTTTTTATCACTAATTCATCATTCTACATGCTTTTTTTGACATATATGCATCAAAATATATAAAAATATATATTATATAAAATTCGCTCCCCAAATCGCTCCTGACCCGGGAGCTTTTGAAAATGTCACTCCCCGCTTCCCGCTTCCCGCTTCCGCTCCTGCCCCCAAGCAGCCTCGGTTTTCATAAGACAACTCATGTAAGCAAAAACTACACTGAGAAGGGAAGATGACACTCTACCAGTGTCAAATACCTCACTCCGTAGATATAGCATAAAAATTGGATATCCCTCAACCTAACATTTGCCAGTGGTGGTTGACAACGGTATGGAAAGTTCCAACTCCCCCCAATGTCCTTATCTTTGCATTGATGTCAATCAAAGAAGCAATGCGCACCTAGGACACTTTGCAATGAAAAGGCTGGCAGGAACCCAGCCGATGCCCCTTATGTGAAGAGCATGAAGAATATAGCAACCATCTCTCAGTGCATTGCCACTTCACCAGAGGAGTTTGGGGTGTCTGTTCTAGGCTCCTCTCACACCCTCGGCCATTGGCATGTGAAAATATCAACTCTACTCTGCTTCAACAAATATCACACACAAGCAATGCAAATCAAGCCCTGGCTTTGGAGGTAATGTGGTCCATCTGTCTTGTTTGCAACGTGGTCCATCTGGCTTGTTTGCAGTGAAAGTATCTTTCAGAACACTTTAGCATGCCCCTACAGAATATTTTATAGGCTCAAAAATACTAAGAAGAAGCACATGGCTCAAAAGCCTACCAAAACTCCAAGAGTACTATTGCACCCGAATCATGATACCTCTTGTGCTAGACGGAATTTTGTTGGAGCCTCACAAGCAAATCCAGGTATCAGTGGTGCAGGGGGGAGATTCTCTTTCCAAACAGGGGCAAACACTCTTTCAAACTAGCCTGGGTAGGGCCACAAACAACAGAACAGAGTTACTTGCAGCAGCCAGCACTCTTTTCGAACTAGCTTAGAGTTTGGAGTTCAAGATCTGTATATATTCGGTGATTCCAAAATCATATTAGGATGGCTAAATGGCTGCACAAACACATCAAGCATGAGGGAAACAAAGGACAAGCTAACACAATTCCACAGTTTCTCCATTGCCCACATATACAGAGAGCTGAAACTCAGAAACAGATCAACTAACCTTGGATGTAGCCCAATTGGAAGTTGGAACTAGTAACACTCAGATTTGAGCGTTATTTGTAGGGGATCACCACAACCTACTCCAGAGTTATTTTCTAGTCTTCTAGGGATGGAGGCATAATTGTTTTGCTAAACAGTTCTCTCAATTTTCAAAGCTCTTTTATGAAACACTTCGATGACACTTATATGATATTCTAGCGAGGTGTACAGTTTATTTCTGAACTGTCCTCAAGAGCATGTAATGTGACTTCCCAGGTTATCTCTGTTTTTAGTACAAGACACATACTGGAACTTTGTACCTCCTCTATGGTTTAAGGCTGCTAAGCCGCTTATAAGTACTCTTTATATAAAAAAATGAGTCAACTTTTTCCACTCAGAAAAAGGTCTAAATTTTACATTTAATGCAAGCTACAAATGGGAGATTTGTAATTAATGCAGTCCATAGGTCTAACGTTCACATTTAGTAGAAGCTGCAGATTGAGACTAATGTTTCATCCAGAAGGAGAGACTGAAATCTGCATTTCATGCATGCTGCAAATCTGAAATTCATAGTTCACTGTACCACAGGAATGAACCTGCATTTAGCATAAACAATACATCTAAAATTCATATTTTAAACAGTTTGCATGTCTAAAATCCACATTTCATGCAGGCTGCAGATCTAAAAACCGCATTTCATGCAGATCACAGGTCTGAACTTTGCATTTCAAGCAGGCCACAGTTCTGAAGTTCAAATTTCACTCAAGTCACAGGTTCAAAATTTCCACTCAGGCTGCATATCTGATATTCGCATTTCATGCAGGCCTGAAATTGACGTTCATTGAGGGCTGCAAGACTGCACATGCAACAATGCTGTAAATGTAGGTTGTCTTCATAAATGCAACTAGTCATCTTCAAAATTGCATGCATCAATGTTGGTACTTACCTAGAAATATCACAAATTCCTCATTAATTTCAATGTACCACCCAAATGTCAATATATGCAGTACCAAGTTCCAACCAATATTATCAGAAGCAGACCGGAACTGACATAACTGGCTGGACATACCAGTTTTGGGGGGATTCCCATTAGAGTCAGCCTCTCAAACTGGAATTGCCTGGTTTTGTTCTGAACTAGTCCTGAACCAGTCAGAACCAGCCAGTTCAAGACAAAACCAGTTAAACTTGACTTGTTGGACAATTTTGTATTGCTGTATATCCTTTCCCCTAAAGACCAAAAAAAAACTAAAAACTAAACCCTACAATCACCCTAAAACCTAATATTGATCTATTTAATGAGGTCCCCTTCTATCATGGATGGACTTATCTTTGGATAGCTTGCAGCTACTTCCAAAGAGATGGGATACGGACATTGGTGTTGGACCTTCAAAGGCATCGAGTCAAGATGTTGACCATGCAGAGAATGTAGAGAAACTGGATTCAAATTATTCTGTAGTTTGATTTGATTGAAGACTATAATCAGTGTTTTAAAAACCGGCCAAACTGATTCGGAATTGGCCAAGCAGACCGAGCCGAACCCCTACCTAGGTCGGCTCGGTACAAAAACCGGTATAGTGGCCAGTCCGTTACCGAACCAGCAGAGCCGGACACCGAATCGGCCGGTTCGGTAACGGACCAGCCAGTTCAGCCGAGCCCATCTTAAACAGGCCGAGCTAGTCAGCATGGAAAAAAGGCGGCAACTTGGACTTCAAACTCAAATTTCTTTGGTTTTTTTCTTAATGCCTCTACCCCTCTCCCAAGCCTATAAAAGTGACCCAAACCACTCACATTTACTCACAGCTATCTCATTGCATTTGTGTGAGCATTTGTGAGGAGTTTTTGAAGAGTCAGAGTTAGTTTTTGGAGCAGTAGTGAGGAGGAGCCATGGGTTTCCCCCTCTGACGCTGATTCAGAGTCTAAGCAAGATGATCTTGCCTTGTTTAGCAGTAGTGACTAGTGATGTTTTGTTGTAGAGGCCATTTAGAGCCTCCTTGGTTATGTGCTTTTGTTCTGATCTCTATATATTACATGTATTGAATAGTGCATTGGGTGCCATTTTGATATAATAGATATATCCATTAGCATACTTTGATCATATGTTGTCTTCTCGCTTGAGTTTGGAAACATGAATAAAAATCTTTAAAAAATATGTTTTTTTCATAAAAATTAAATATTTAATGTATTTTTTACAACGATCGAGTCATTTAAATCAACTAGGCCGAGCCGATACCGAGTCAGAGTCGACCCTCGGCCGGTTCCGAACCCGAATTTTAAAACATTGACTATAATATGGTTATTTTTGGACTTTGCAAGCCATTTATAGCCTCAAATTTTCGATGTATTTTGGTTCAGATACGTATTTCACTTGGGGCTTGTTACCCACCACTTTGTGGGTGATATCCCTAGGGGAAAAAAATTCTCCCAGATGGTCCTCAGCCGGCAGCCCCTTACAGCCACCAACTAGCTTCTTGTGTCATTTCTCCACCACCTGAGCCAGCCATGTGGTCTCTCACCCATCTATCATGATCGTGTGTTTGAAGGTGTGCCTCCCGAAACTAAAGGTATGTCTTGTCATTTGGTAATTGAGTATTGAGTTTGCTTATCATGGACACTTCTGGTCATGGATTAATGGGGGGATTCGGTGGAAAGAGTGGGCTTAGTTTGTGCTTTTGTCCCCTTAACTTCTTTTGGACGTTTCCCTTGGATCTTAGTCCCATGGGATCTCCTTTACTGACCATTTGGTTTTAGGGTGGTACTACATGGGAAAACCCGATTTTGGTTGTGTGGTTCCACTCCCTCATCCACATATATCACTCCTCTTCCATTTATTATAACCACGTTCATCATCTTTCCCACCTAGGTCCACATTTCATCACTGGGTCTACATAGGGTTAGCCTCCCCTTTCCCTTGCCCCCACCTTGGGTCGTGCTTAGAACGATGCCCCGGAGGTTGAAGCAGATGAAAAGAAAAAGTAAAAGCATGAATGGCCACATTCAACTGGAAAATGTAACACAAGATGCAAACGATGGTCGAGACAAACATATTTAGCGCGTGGGCAAAAGCCAATGCATGAGCACTACCCCATACCCATGGCCATCACCTTGGTTCCATAGGCCGTAGATGAGCCTCCTTTATCATTCAGGAACCCATGATTGTCCCAACCCCTGGTGGGCAATGAACTGTTCCACCTAAAAGGGGTATCCATTGTTATATCTTACACATCATGCTCTTATCCTTTGGGCCTCGAGCTAGTAAATCAAAGAAAAGTCATAAAAGGCAAAAGGCATATAAAGAAGCGTGGAAAAATCAAGGTCGGGGCACCTCATGTACCACGATTGCTCCCTCCTATACATTATATACCCAAGTGTGGGCTTCCCTTCTTCTAGCTACCCTTGTACCCTGATATGTGGCCCAGCATTGCCCCCTTCATTCCCTATTCCATCCACTTCTTTATTACATGCCACCATCATTTGAAAGGTGTACCTTGGACATACTATCCCCTCTAAAGGCAGAAACCGCCTAAGAAGGTACTTGGTTAACCCCCTTTGGAGCCTGGAGACATTAGCACATGCCACAGCCCACTATGGAAGGGCATGCCATTATTGTTGATTTCTGGTAGCATCGGATGTGCTTTAAGTCTCAAAATTGGCAAGGAGGCTTAGACACATGTATTCCAAAGAACCCAGAAAGCGTTTTGGGAAATTCCACCTGGATTGTGTTTTATTAAAATATTAATTCTTTTTAATGGAAGCCTAAGTCTCAACTTAGGAAATTAAAATAATTAAAGGGAATCAATAAAACAGGGTATGAATGTTCTAGAAAAAGACAAAGATCGAGTCAAGTTAATCTTAATTGTTGATTAGCGATTTAATCTCAGTCGTTGAAGTCTCAACGAGAAGATTATAAGAAGAACTTGATGGGCATTTGGAAAATACACCAAGAGAGTCTAGAGATCGAAATTCTCAAGTGAGCAGTGCTCAGCAAAGGAGAAGATCGATCGAGTTGATTCTTGCAGAGAGGGGCAGAGATAATTTTCCAGTTGGAGACTTTCCTCATCTAGAGTGCAAGCCAGAGAGGGCAAATAGTAGTCCGAAGAGGCAGTGCAGAGGCAAAGCTTCAAAGGGAGTTTCTATTTTTGTTGGGGAACAGTCGAGATCCAGTGCCGAAGCCGAGGTGTGAGGCCAGAGGGCTGAAGTTTCCAACTAGCAGAGAGATCAGAGGAGGTGCAGCGCAGTCCCAGTAGGTGTCACACAGTACTGCACAGAGACAGCGCAAGGGCTCATCTCTAGCGCAGATCAGTATTGGATCTTCCAGTGACGAGGTGAGATCATCTCACTAGCTTCTTATTCAGTTAGATCTCTGTATAGGATTGCCAGTCGGGGCATCCGAAGAATTGTACTCAGAAATTATTGCTTAATAATATCAAACCCTCAACTGCTGCATCGGTCCACATTGGGTTTTTCCGAGGACTTAGTCCAAAAATAATGGCGTCGTGTGTGTTATTTCTTTTCTTGCTCAGATCTTGTTTCTGCATTTTATTTCCGCAATTTATTTAAGTGAGGGTTTCAATGTGATGTATTCAGTGTTTGTCGTAGAAAACTGCAAATAAATTGTTAAGTTAAAATTAACAATTAGGTAAATATTTTCCAGTTGCTGCAATAGGATTCCAGATCTAGGAATTTCACATGGTATCAGAGCTTGTATAGCAGTGCAGGAGAAGCAAGAGAGCAGATCAGGAGAACTCAGCGTTGAAGAAGTGGGAGGTCGAGTAGCTGCGTAGGCAGCAGATCGAATCCCCAAGGGATTGCGCATTCCAGGCCAGGAGGGCTAGATTCACGAGGAAAATCTCTCTCTGAGTGAGGCGAAAGAGAGGTAAGATTTCCACATTTGTGATTTACAGCAGCAGAAGGAGCAGAGCAGCAGCAGCTTTAGCGCAGAACAAATCTCTATGGGACGCAGTTTTTCTACAACATATTGTTGGGCAGAAAAGCACCAGAAGGAAGAAGAAGCATACTGAGGGAATGCTGACCTCAGGGAATTTCTTGCCCAAGAAATTCTGATTTCACATGCAGAAGTAGCGAGATCCTGATTTAGTTGGCTGACTCTAAGAGGGAGTGCATAGAGCCAGTTGCGTTGAAGGCCAGCGCAAAGACTAGCAGCAATCAGAACTTCGGTATCAGATGCATCATGTTGAACACTTAGTTCAGAACTTGGATGTTTTCTGTTGCATCAGGCAGCAGAGTTGCAGTGCAGTAGCAGTTGACAATAGTACACAGGGTCAACAGCAACATAGATGCAACAACGCGGTTGTTGGTGGGCAGCAGTGTCATACATTAGCAACGCAGACAGGATCGTGCCAAAGTCAGGGCAATACTTCAGCTGGATGCATTGCTAGAGCACATTCCTCGCTAAGAGGGAGTGTTGAATTCTGATAGCATCGGATGTGCTCTAAGTCTCAAAATTTGCAGGAAGGCTTAGACACATGTATTCCAAAAAACCCAGAAAGCGTTTTGGGAAATTCCACCCGGATTGTGTTTTATTAAAATAATTAATTATTTTTAATGGAAGCCTAAGTCTAAACTTAGGAAATTAAAATAATTAAAGGGAATTAATAAAACAAGGTGTGAATGTTCTAGAAAAAGAAGGAGATCAAGTCAAGTTAATCTTAGTCATTGATTAGCAATTTAATCTTAGTCGTTGAAATCTCAACGAGACGATTACAAGGACTTAATGGGCATTTGGAAATTTGTAAATTTTTGTAGATGTTCTATGCTTGATGCAACTTTACTTTTTATCCCCAATATCAGTCAGCAATCACATAAACAAGAAAGTAAAATGCAGATAGAACATACCAGTAGATCGACAGAAGACAAACCAAAAATATATGTGTGTTGGTGTGTTATGACGGTCAGCACGATGCTTCAACCAGCAAAGTCTCAATATGGTCAGCCAACCAGAAGTGTCACACAACCCTCACAGACAGCGAGATCAGTCAACCCAAAGTCAACGAAAGTCAACGTTGTCCCAGTCAACGGTCAACGCAAACAACAACAGCAAGAAAGTCAACGCAACCAAGTCAAAGTCAATGTCCAGCCTCGATTTTTGTGCCAAAAAATGCAGATTGATGAGATCGAAGTTTAGGGAGAGACTCGGGTCAATTTGACCAAGCATTGACCAAAGTCAACGCTAGTCAATTTCTGCGCTGGAAACCCTAGACAGTCTGAAACCCTAGCTGCTGCTTTTTCCCACGTGTAAGTGAAGAAGAGACTCCGATAGATGATCAAACCAATCAGATGAGAAGAGAGGATGTGATGTGATGGATGAGTGAAAATCACCTCCAACGTTGACCTATTTATATCCATCAATGAGGGTGTGTGACACAACTGTTGGGGCTTAAAGCCTACATTTCATTTCAAGCCGACCTGCACATGTTTTGAATAAATTCAAAATAAATGTTCTGCTCATCGGATCAAGATGATCTTTAGATCGAACTTGCACCTCTCTAAAAGAGGAATCCAATAAAAATATTGGCATCTTCATCTGAGCATCACAACATGGAGTTTGGACCTAGTTGTCCAAAATTAACACTCCCTCTCAACTAGGGAGAACTCCATCCACCTATGTCATCCAAACATTGTGCGTCATCCCGCCGTAACTTGCTTTGCTGGCTTCTTTATTTCAGAACAAAAGTGGGTCAGTCACAAAGACATCATTCCCGGCTGACAAATTCAGCCCAGAGGTCCAAAACCTCTATAGGACTCAAAGAGTCACATACCAACCCAAAGTTGATTTATCTAACCAATCAGTAGAAGGTCTGAAACCTCACTAGACTTGATCCCAGATCAAATGGTTGGACACGTGCCATCCTAGACATAGAGAGTACGGTAATCTCTAATGCGTTCATCAGTCTTTGCTATTAGTCTCTAGCTTTTCCCACCTCACTGGCCAAATGAGAGGTACTTCCCATGAGTCCAGGACTCAAATGGGTAGGATGCATACGGGGCACAGATCATGAGAGGTGCCAACTCAACATCATAACAGTGGGGCAGAAGCACCACAAGGTTCGGCAAGCCTAGCCCCGTGTGTGCTTATAACTCCAAGAAGCTATCCCCAAAGCCCCCCAGAGCTCCCAGAGCTCATCGTCCAACAGGACCCTCGGAATGTTCCACGATTCCAAGATTCTCACTAAAGGTTGGGAACTTGACCTTCCCTAGGGGCTTTGTGAGAATATATGCGACCTACTCATCAGTTCCTATATGATCGAGCCTTACAGCGCCTTGCCGTACCATATCCCGGATAAAGTGGTACCTGATATCAATATGCTTGGATCGATCGTGGCACACGGGATTCTCGAACAACCGAATCCCACTCTGATTATCACAGAGTATCACGGTGGTATCTAGCACATGCCCGAATAGCTCACTGAAGCTGCTTCACAACAGGCCATACTCGCTGCAATGTATTCGGCCTCCACAGTGCTCAAAGCCACCGCCTTCTGCTTCCTGCTCATCCATGATATCGAAGCAGACCCAAGTGTGAAGCAGCATCCCGATGTGCTCTTACGATCCACCACACTGCCAGCCCAATCGGCATCAGTATATCCATGGAGTGTCACGCTCCCGGCAGTGTATCTCAGCCCATGGTTTATCGTGCCCCGAAGATATCTCAACAGATTCTTGGCACCAACCCAATGAAAGTGATGAGGCTCAACCATATGTTGACTCAAAGTGTTCACTGCAAAACATACGTCTGGACAGGTGTTCACTAAGAACGTCAGGACCCCTATGAGTTGACGATACTCAGTAGGATTTGCTAGCACAGGCCCAGCAGCACTGCCACTCAACTTCATAAAGTTGAGCTCCATTGGTGTCAACACGAACTTACAGTCCACCATACCAAATCTTTCCAGAAGCTTCACAATATATTTTCCTTGAGAAAGGAAAATCTCGCCAGGTCTCTGCCAGACCTCCAGGCCTAGGAAGTAGTGCATCAGTCCTAGGTCCTTCATCTCGATCTCAGCAGCGAGCTCCCTCTTACACTGATGAATGAGAGGGTCAGCATCTGTCAGGAAGAGGTCGTCCACATACAACACCGGAATGAGAGGTTTTTCTCTATCAACCTTGAAGTAAAGGTTCGGATCAACATTACTATGAGTGAAGCTCAGCGTCATCAGGTAGCTATCTATCCTCTCGTACCAAGCTCTGGGTACTTACTTCAACCCATAGAGGGCTTTCTTCAACCTACAAACATGGGTGTCCCGATCATGGACTTCGAACCCTAGAGGTTGCTCTACATACACCTCTTCCTTTATCGCACCATGCAGAAATGCGGTCTTCACATCCATCTGATGAAGATTCCATCCTTGCGTAGCAGCAAGGGATATGATAGATCGGATGGTGGTATATTGGGCCACAAGTGCAAATATGTCATCATAGTCTACGCCTTCCTTTTGAGACAAGCCACAAGCAACGAATCTTGCCTTGAACTTTTCAACACTACCATCAAATCCATGCTTGATCTTATAAAGCCATTTCGAGGTGACAACTGCTTTGTCCTCCGGTCTTGGAACCACATGTTGAGAATTTGGAGGGCTATAGGTTAATACAAATCCTCTCCTTGATAATTACTTGTGAACTTATTTGCGTTAGTTATGTCTGCTCTTAGTTAATCTTTCATCAAGTCAATTATCGAAATGCATAAGACACAAAAGTTAGGCTCCTAGAGCCAGGGCAAAACCTCTCCCTCTTGGAGAGGAAAACCCACAAAGAATTATTCTTATCGATCTTCAAATGACAAGTATCATGACCCAGACTTAGACCCTAGACCTAGATTTGCTTTCAGAACTTCGATCTTCACCTTGTGTATGCTTGTATTTGAATTGCTTGAACTGTGGGAAGGTAAATCAAGGATTTACCTTCCTCACTATTGTTGTCGCTTCCCCTTATGATCATTGTCTCAACCTTTGCTATTTTTTGTCTTGTTATCACAGTCTTTAACAATGTATACTAGCCACTTAAGTCTGCTTCTAAAATTTCACAGATATCTTCACTATACCTTGTCTTTGACTATTCGTAGACTTTCCTTTTTCCTCCGCAAACTTTCTTCAGATCTGCTTCCCTTCTTGCACTTTTCAGTATTCAAACTGCTATCCTAATTCTCTGTCTTGTCCGCACTTATTTGCTGTGGTGTATCCGCAGATTTTCCTGAGGTTGATCTGTTCAGACGTCCTTCTAATATCCGCACTGTAATTTCAGTGTTCTCCAAAAACTTTACTGTGGTTGATCTGTCTTGACGTCCTTCTAATATCCGATTATCTCCTTCCAAAACAACCCACAAAACTAACTCAAATTTGTCCGCAATTTCAGAGAATCCACATTCAATTGATTGCCTATTATCCGCATGAACAGAGGTATAAATACAGGTGATGGCTCAGCTTCTAGGGCGACCTGTATGTAGGCTTGTAGGCCGACTTCAACAACTTATAACAGCTTCTTCTTCCAGCATTTTAGAGAGGTCGGTTTGAAGACATTTTCTTCCATAAACTCTTGGATGTAATGCAAGGCTTTGACAAGATCTGGAGCATATACTGAAGACAGATTTCTTCATATATATACATGACACATAATTATATTCTATGTCTAGAAGACCCAAACCTAGTAGACATCAAGAAGAAGTCTATCTACATAAAAGTCTTGCTCATGAAACCCATGAAGCAAGTACACCAAATATATTTTATTATCTTTGACTTCTTCTTTACATATATACATAATTATATAGTCAACATGAAGACCGACCTAGTTACACTTTTCAACACCACATCCCAGACATCATTCTTCATAATGGACTCATATTCTCTGTGCATAGCATCCTTCCAAACTTGATGCTTTACGGCTTCCTCCAAAGATCCAAGCTCAGATTGTATGATAGTACTCATGGCTGCTAAATACCCTTGGTATCTATTCGGCTTCTTACTTTCACAGAATGTCCCCCTCGGGGCCATATGATTCTCGGCATCCTCGAGAGTGTCCCTGAGCCATGATGGTCTTTTCCTCATTGAAGGAGGTGGATCAATAGGGCCCATCAGTCCTTCAACATCGGGCATCATCTCATCCTTCGGTTCTTCTTGATTTCCAGGCCTTGCTTCATGATCTTCCTCAGATCTCGAAAGATAGATTACTTTCCTCAGGGAAGCATCTTCGTCAAAGGTAACATCATGGCATATCTCCACTTCCCTTTGACCAGGCACATAGACTCTATAGGCCTTCAAAGTTTCGATATAGCCCAGAAACAATCTCTTCTTTCCAGAAGCATCCAGCTTGCTCCTGTTCTCCTTCGATACATGAAAATAAACAGGCATTCAAAAACTCTTAAAATGTGAGACGTCGGGTTTCTTACCAGAGAAAACCTCCTTAGGAGTTTTGGAGTCCAGAGCGAAATGCAAGCATCGGTTTTGTATGTACACGGCAGTGTTTGCAGCTTCTCCCCACAGAAACTTCGGTAGACCTTGGTCACATAACATGGCATGGGCAGCTTCCACAATGGTCCTATTCTTTCTTTCAGCAGCGCCATTCTGCTCGGGAGTATAGACAGTTGTGGTCTCCCTCTTGATGCCAGCGTCTCTGCAAAATTTCTTGAACTCGTTCGTCTCATATTCAGCGCCATTATCGGTCCTCAATATCTTGATCTTCTTCCTTTTTAGATTTTCCACCAAGGCTTTGAAGGTACAGAACCACATGAAAGCCTCATCCTTCTTTCTCAAAAAGTATATCCAAGTTTTGCAAGAGAAGTCATCTATGAAGTTTGAACATCATATAATAAGAGCATCCTCTCAAGGATGTCACGGGCAACATACCAGACAAATCAGAATGTACTAATTGCAAGACATCATATGTCTTTGTGACGCTTGAAGGGAAAGGTCCCCTTGTATGTTTTCCTTCGGCATAGCCCTGACATACACCTTCATGATCATTTGTGAACTCGGGCATCCCCGTCACCACCTTCCTTGCTTCGGGAAGGGCTTTGTAGTGAAGGTGTCCAAACCTCCGGTGCCATAGTTCAGTCTGTCGGATAGTATCACATGTCATCACTCCCAGTGGACTTCCTCCAACCTGTTAGAGTGTATCAACTCTAAACGCAATCATGATAGCTTCCTTGAAACTCTTCTTCCAGATACACACCTTCCCATCAATGAATGCCACATTGAAACCTTTGTCTTCCATGGTCGAAATAGACACAAGGTTCTTCTTCAAATCAGTACATATAGTACATCTTGAAAGCAGAGGACTTGACCTTGAGACAAGTGGAGGGTCATAGTCCCTGTCCCTTTCACGGGATATGTGGCATTATCTCCAACAATAATTTTTAGATTAACATCCTTCTCAACCATGTCAAAAAGTGCTTCCTTGAACCCAGTGATGTGCCTTGAGGCACCACTATCTATCAACCAGACATCCATAGTGTTGGGTGGAGATGCAACAGAGAGGGCAGATACAAGAATGAATTCATTTCTTTTATCATCAACAACATTTGATTCCTCGTACCTAGAATTTCTCGACCTTTTGTAAGGTTGCCCATTTCCACCAGAGGAAGCCTTCCTCTTTCCTTTGAACCTGTTGTTCCTTTGATTGCCATTCCTCCAGTTGTTGTTGTTGTCATCATCATCAAGAGAATCCTTCTTGTAAGGGCATTCTCTAGCATGGTGACCAGGCTTGTGACAAGTGTAACATTTACCTTTCTTCCCTTGGGCCCCTGCTCTTCCTTTGTTCCTTGGACCACCAAAGTTCTTCTTAGCACGAGCAGTGAAGGCAGCATTTCCTTCATTTTCATGTTCCTTCATCCTTGTCTCTTCTTGTACGCATCTCGACAGTACTTCATCAAAATTAGGTATCACATTGTTATTGAAAATGGTAGTATTAAATACATGCCATTTGGATGAGAGACCTCCAAGTGCGGTCAAAACCATCTCTCGATCAGCTATTGTCTTCCCAATAGCCAGAAGATTATTCCTGATTTTGGTCAGTTTCAGAAAATATGAATGGACAGATTCATCCTTGCCTTTCTTCAGATTCTTCAATTGGTTCTTGAAGAATAGGACTTGATTTGCATTATTGGCCTTGAACATGTTGACCAACTTATCATACATCTCTTTGGATGTGCCCAGCTCAGAGATATAGGCAACCAGACTCTTATGGATTGAGTCCCTGATCATCAGCTTTGCTTTAATTTCCCCCTTCTTATACTTTGACTTGGTGGCAGCAGATGCAGTGGATGGAGGCTCTTGGATTTTACCCTGCACATAGTCCATGACATCTTGGTCTTCCAACATAAGATCCAATGTCATCTTCCAGGCATGGAAGTCTTCCTTCCCAGTCAATTTGTCATCAGCTTCAAAGCCATTACCCATGCTCTTCTTCGATGATTGCTACAAACTTGGGTTTTGTCTTCACCTCAGCTCTGATACCATGTAAATTTTTGTAGATGTTCTATGTTTGATGCAACTTTACTTTGTATCCCCAATATCAGTCAGCAATCACATAAACAAGAAAGTAAAATGCAGATAGAACATACCAGTAGATCGACAAAAGATAAGCCAAAAATATATGTGTGTTGGTGCGTTACGGCAGTCAGCAGGATGCTTCAACCAGCAAAGTCTCAATATGGTCAGCCAACCAAAAGTGTCACACAACCCTCACAGACAGCCAGATCAATCAACCCAAAGTCAACGAAAGTCAACAATGTCCCAATCAACGCAAATAGCATCAGCAACAAGAAAGTCAACACAACCAAGTCAAAGTCAACGTACAACCTTGGTTTTTGTGCCAAAAAATGCGGTTTGATGAGATCGAAGTTTAGGGAGAGTTTCAAGTCAATTTGACCAAGCATTGACCAAAGTCAACACTGGTCAATTTCTGCGCTGGAAACCCTAGACAGTCTGAAACCCTAGATGCTGCTTTTTCCCACGTGTGAGTGAAGAAGAGACTCCAATAGATGATCGAACCAATCAGATGAGGAGAGAGGATGTGATGTGATGGATGAGTGAAAATGACCTCCAACGTTGACCTATTTATATCCATCAGTGAGGGTGTGTCACACAACTGCTGGGGCTTCAAGCCTACATTTCATTTCAAGCCGACCTGCACATATTTTGAATAAATTCAAAATAAATGTTTTGCTCATCGGATCAAGATGATCTTTAGATCGATCTTGCACCTCTCCGAAAGAGGAATCCAATAAAAATATTGGCATCTTCATCTTAGCATCACAACATGGAGTTTGGACCTAGTTGTCCAAAATTAACAAAAATACACCAAGAGAGTCTAGAGATCGAAATTCTCAAGTGAGCAGTGCTCAGCAAAGGAGAAGATCGATTGAGTCGATTCTTGCAGAGAGGGGCAGAGATAATTTTCCGGTTGGAGGTTTTCCTAATCCGAAGAGTGCAAGGCAGAGAGGCCAAATAGTAGTCCAGAGAGGCAGCGCAGAGCCACGCAGAGGGAGCGCAATGGCAACGCAAAGCTTCAAAGGGAGTCTGTATTTCTGTTGGGGAACAGTCAGGATCCAGTGTTGTAGCCGAGGTGTGAGACTGGGAGGCCAGAGAGCTGAAGCTTCCAGCTAGCAGAGAGATCAGAGGAGGTGCAACGCAGTCCCAGCAGCACTGACGCAGTGACTGCATAGGTGTGATGCAGTACTGTGCAGAGGCAGCGCAGGGGCTCATCTCCAGCACAGATCAGTGCTCGATCTTCCAATGATGGGGTGAGATCATCTCACCAGCTTTTTGTTCAGTTAGATCTCTGTATAGGATTGCCAGTCAGGGCATCCGAAGAATTGTACTCAAATATTACTGCTTAATAATATCAAACCCTCAATTGTTGCAACAGTTTTCCTGCATTGGGTTTTTTCGGGGACTTAGTCCAAAAATAACAGTGTTCTGTGTGTTATTTCTTTTCTTGCTCAGATCTTGTTTCTGCATTTTATTTCTGCAGATTATTTAAGTGAGGGTTTTAGTGTGATGTATTCAGCATTTGCCGTAGAAAACTGCAGATAAATTGTTAAGTTAAAATTAACAATTAGGTGAATATTTTCCAGTTGGTGCAATAGGATTCCAGATCTAGGAATTTTCACAATTATGAAGTGTCCACTTGTTGTCCATAATTTGTAAGCTCTTTTAGCCAATTA
This sequence comes from Pinus albicaulis, assembly GCA_034641835.2. Taxonomy (NCBI): domain Eukaryota; kingdom Viridiplantae; phylum Streptophyta; class Pinopsida; order Pinales; family Pinaceae; genus Pinus; species Pinus albicaulis. Next base: position 150,898,547 of record CM076582.1, read on the forward strand.
CTTTAATGACTTGTTGTGCTGGAAGGCTAGGGACACATTGGATCTTTTGCAGGATTGCAGATGGTGTCCACTTTGAATTTGGTCTCCCTATACGGGGTCCTAACTCTCCAGAGGGTTGCATTGGCACATGTAGGGTGTGTGTAGAGAGCCATGGGCCTCCACAGCAGTAGACAGCGCTCCATGGATCCCCAAAGATGTTCAGAGATTGCTTCAGATTCACCTATTGGACGATGAAGATGCACCTGGTACACCATGCCCAGTCAGCCCCACAGTTACACTATACACTTGGTAGGTGACCCAGAACTTGTACACTGATGTGGCATCATTTACTCCATCATCTGAGCTCTTACAGATGGTCTACAGGCATCTTCGACTTACTTGGAGACCCATGAGGTTATTTGTGTGCCCCCACACCCACTAGGAGCACCACAGGTTTATTGTTTGGAGAACAAGGGGCCACCCCCTTGTCCATCACTTTTGAGGGTCTTATTCATCATTATGGCAGTTTTGGACCTCATCAAGCCTCTTAGAGGGCCCAACAAGATGTATTGTTTATCATTTGACCTCTTGAGAGGCTTTTATTTTATTTATGAGCTAGTTTAGTAGGCTTGTCACCAAAGGTTAGTTACTTTGCACATTATTTTATTCTAGTGGCTAATGTAGGCCCAATTAGGTAATTCGAACTCCTAATAAGTGTATAAATAGGAGTGACATGAATTTATTTTGTAGCATCACTTGGATTGGATCATTCTCTCTCTTGATATTTCGCATTTCCTTCTTAGTGGACGAAGTTGGAGTATGGATGAATTCTGATGTTTGGATTACATTTTCTTATCTTGGAGCTTCTTAATTGGCAAATGTATTGATGGTTGGATATATTCTCTTACATGTAAGTACGAATTTGATGCTATTTTCTTTTACTTCTGTCACATATATTGATCATCAGATTTTCGCTATTTTAGGGCTAATTGTTGCATGCATTTACTGCTTAATTGTGGAATTATGTTTCCATATAGCATATCTCTATGTATGGGCCATGTTTGTTAAACGAATTTTCCTAGAGATCGAAGTTATCTTGATAAGCCATCTTGATTTGCAAACGAAGTATAAATGCTTTAAGGTCACTCTCTTTTGCCCTAATGCCAATCGAAGTTGTCCTTAGAGACTCCTTGAGCTAGAAACGAAATCCATTCTCATCATTCTTCTTGACTCCATATCCCCAAAGGAACTAGACACTGATCCACCATAAGGTAATCACCTTAAACCCCTTTTTTCTTCACCTTTTCTCCTTCTCTCTACGTCTAGCCACACTGGGCCACCTAGGGCATCATTTTCCCGACAAAATAACCATAGAAAAAGTTCGATCTCTTGGCCTCTCCTGTGCTGGTGTGTCCTCAAGGTCTCCTACAAATTTGAAGAAATTTCGACGATGGGATTGTGAGATATCCCAAGCCCTAGCCCTAAGACCAAACTTTGCCCTAGTGTTCCCTAGGCTAGTACCTCATAGGATCATTTTGATACCTTTAAGTGGAAATTATTTCTTTGATCTTCTTCCTTTCCTTGTTTAGGTTAAGATCATCATTAGTTGCTAAATTTCCTCCCCTTAACCTAGGTTGGGTCCACTTGGCCCCGTGTGGTCCCTTTTCTTATCAAAGACAATTCTTCAAAGGCAACTTGGGAATCCAAATTTTGCAGGATTTTAGGGATTGGGAAACTCCTTTACAAGTCACATTCCCTTAACCTAGCCCTTAAATCCTCACCTACTTCTCCTAAAAAGCCTTGTACCTTGATTAAAGAGCAAGCAAACTCCATTCTTGACTTTCTTTTGGGAAAGGATTATTGAGGTCACTTTATATCCATTTGTTGATCTATCCTTCAGAAGTGACTTTCTATATACCGGGTCTCCTCCCATTGGTGAAAGTCCGTAAAGAGTAGTGAGCCTTAGTTGAGGTGACAGTGGGCTAAGGCTCCATCATTGCCCTTGACCTAGCAGTTGTCCCTCTAAGAGTCCCTTTTAGGATTCATGCTAGTTTGAGTGGTAACAGGGCCATTTTGCTATATTCACCCCTACAATGTTGTAGACAATAGAATATTTTGCATGTTTGATGTCTAATGGTTTGGATATATATATTCAGTTCTAATAACATTGGTACCAACATGATAGAGCACAACCTCACAAAACTAAATCAAATATGCCATAATGTATGAAAAATTCTCATGACTAGGAAGAAAAATCAAGGACATAAATAATGAATGATAGAATAAGGAACTGAGAGATTAAACAAATTTTTCTACCCTACACACACTCCCCACCTATGTGCAGCTATAGCATACAACCCCCTTTGGGGCCTTGCCAACATGGAGACATTTGAACCACAACCACCTATGGGATTTTGCCAAAATTTACATGAGAGAGGTGCCTTCCTACCTTCTATTAACTTGTATTAGACGATTTACTTTCGTTCTCCCTGCAGAAACCCATAAAATGTAAAGCGTATAGTACATACAAGAACGAAATTTGATCATTTTAAACCTTTGTTACAAGAGGTAAGAGTTCATCCATCTCATAAATCTAAATTTGACTTCTAATAACCTTGCTTACAGGAGTTGGGGGCTTACCACTCCATAACCCTAAATTTCTTATGAGAGTTGACCCCTTCATAAACCGAAGTTTCACTATTACAAACCCTGCTTACAAGAGGTAGGAGTTAAACCCCCCAATCATAAACCTACATTAACTGTTACAAAACTTGCTTACAAGAGGTGAAAGTTGACCCCTCCATAAACCTAGATTTAATTGTTATTAAGCTTGCTTACAAGAAGTGGCATCCTAAAACCTAAATTTGACTATTATATACCTTGCTTGAAAGTGGTAAAATATAATCAAACTTTGTAGGACATGGATATGCAGGAGTCGGGGACACACTTGGGGGATGTGTGGAGATAACCCCCGAATATTAGTAAGCGTCAAGTGGAATGAGGGGATGTTTAGGTCCCTAGCATAGGAGACCCATCTCTAAAGGGTTATAACTATCTTATTGGTTGCTCAACATCAGACAATGGACTTCAACTTGGTTGTTAAACACTTAAACAAAAAACCATTGGATGTCAAATCTCTTAAACTTAGGCTATCAACGATTAAACCCAAGTTGTCACGAAAAATCTAAATTCAGAAAGATGAATCATGGTGAGTGAAGGATTAATTCTTACTGTGATGTTTAACAAATGCATTGTAATGTGTTAATGATGTATACCAATTCTAGAAGTCTCTGTAAGAATTATACATGAATAGAAATGAGAGATGTTAGGGACAAAGATCTCTTGAGAGATTCATGGAGATATTGTGTAGATAAGATAAGATAATTTTATTAATGTCCAACAAATGACCACAAAAATAGGTCAATGGGACTGAAGAAGAGTATAATCAGTATGAATACAATGTGGGAGTGCAAGCGTAGCTCCTAGAAAATGTTGAAAATAACATAAGAAAAGAAAAGAAACAAGTGGTAGTGTTCCCGCGACACACATATAAAAGACCGTGGTACAATACAAAATAATCAATAGCCTACCAAGAAAGAATGAGTGAGATAGGAAGATTTGGCAATGGAGTTGACGATGTCAAGGGCACCCGAGTCTAATGATCAATGGTAAGGGAGGCGGATTGGGCACTGACTCGCTATCGAAGTCCCCTGGAACTAGAGATTTATTCGGCCATATGATCTTGGGGGGGATGTAGGAGCAAGAGATACTCCTAGCATCCGAGGTCAAAAGAAAGAAACTCTAAATAGATCTTTGGTCACGCCTATTGAGCTAGGAGGTAATCGAACGAGCCAAGGGTGCCTTACTCTAGGACTATCTAGAGTTAGTCCCTCTGGTGCTTTGAGGACATGTGAACTAATGTACTGTTGAACTAGTCTCGATGACATTCATCGTCACTTGGAGAGGGAGGCTAATAAGAGACCCAAGATCTCATCCTTCTAATGTTTGGTGCACCCTAAACTCCTACTTGGTGCTTGTGGTTTTGATCTAACAGATCTCCATGAAAGTATGAAGTCATCATCTTGGTCATCCCAAGGCGAGGCATGGTGTACAAGAACTGAAACTTGTGGCTGAAAATCTTGCTAATGAAGAGGGCTACACATCGTTGGTCCTAGTATCTGAAGAAGGTAGAGAGGGCGCCTCTCGAATCTCAATATAGTCAATGATAACAACCTTTGATCTCATAGTATAGTGGGCACCTAAAATGAGGTGCATCTTTGTCTCTGGCTCCTTTTGGTGGCACATTTGGCAGATCCTATGCGACTGTGTTTTATGGTGGTCTACCTCTATTCAGAGTCTATGAGAACCAACTTTGAAGTATCCCAACAAATCCTAAGCAAATGCATCCAATATATGCAAGTGTAATGGAGGCAGACTATGATGCCATCCTGTAGCTCCAAAAAGTACTCTAGGTAGAAGGACATCTTCAAGCCCAAGATCATCAAAGGTGAGGTCCAAGTCATTTGAATGTACAAACTATAATTTGTAGATATCCTTTCTAATGCCTTGATCAAGTACTTGTCGAGTTTGCAAGTGATGGCTCGACACATCAAGGGAGAATCTGAATGGGGGAAGACAACCTGGGGAGATAGTCAGCGACTCGAGAAGCTGAGATTCCTCTAAGAATCGACCTTGAGCACATCCTTTGGGCGGGGGGGGTTGAGGGTGTAGAAAATTCTAAGGTTTGTATCCCACCTCGGTGTCAATTGTTTTTATGTATCATGGTTTAATGCCCGCGGCCCACATATGTCGATATATATATATGTATACACGAAAATAAATTTGAACTAAAACACTAACAAGCTACCTCTACTTTTAACTTATAACTTTTCACTTTCAGCTAATAAATAAATAAGACAAGCATGGAGAGGATTTAAGACACTTGGATTTTTGGTCAAACATTGATCCTTGAAAAACCTACAAGGGGAAAACCAATTTTAAGGAGGATTTTATTTGCTAATTTCTAAGAAATTTTTACACAACAATTAGTACACTTCAAGTACTTATCTCTCCCTTGAAGTTTGTGCTCGCCCTTCTAGAAAAATGTGCCTTTGTCCTTGAAACCCATGCCTCTGTCAAACCTCTACACTAAGCCTCTGTCAAAAATATGCCTTGGAATTTACACTCAGACAGGCACTAGAATAACTAAGTTTTGCTCCCTGGAAACTCATGCCAATACACAACAATAAATGCCCCACAAAACTCGTTGTCAGACAGACTTAAATCTCTTACTCTGCATGCCACTGACAACAGTCTTCCAGCAATAGATTTCAAGCTTTAGAGCAATAGTTTCTCCTTGAAATGTGGCGTGTTTCCCCTCCTTGAAACTCGTGTTGGATACCTCCCTAAAGTGTGGGCCTGTGTCTCCTGAAAATGCGGATTGTGCCAGCTAGAACTTGCCCCGAAATTCACGCTATCACTGCGACAATACCTCGGGTTTAGTACCAGTCTTCTCGTGTTTGGACACTCGACCCCTTTTTTGGTGTTTCTCCTTGCTGTGAGTAATCCTCTCCTTAAGTAAACCTTTGCAATCACAGATTCCTCCTCTTCTCTTGCTCTTCTCCTCTTCTCCAACAAATGCACATGAAGAATGAATGAGCTTCCTTACTGTTTTCCTCCTTTTTAGTCTCATCAGGTTGAGAGAACCCTAACTCTTAGATCAAGGGTTAAGATTAGATCTCACCTCTCCGTGATCAAGGGTGGAGATCTAATCTCCCATTGACCCCCTTTAATGTCTCCCCCCTCATTAATGAGCTCCCTAGTCACTTTATTGTTTTTTTGTACCTTATACCTTTTTCTCATAAAGTTTACTTAAAAACATAAGTGACTTTAATAATATAAAGTACATAGTACTAATGTACCTCAAAAGTGACTTTAAGTCACATGACTTTAATAACTCATAAAGTCCCTTACTAAAAAGGTGTTATCATGTATTTTCCTAGGCCAAAGGTAAAAAGCACTAAGAAATACCTTTGTGGTACCCTTTTTCTCAACAGAGGGGAGAGTTTCTGATGAGAAAAGAGCAAGATAGGGGTACCTCTCTCTCTTCCAGTGGTAGAGTCTCTTAAAGACTAGGATTTATGAAGGAGAGACCAAATGGAAAATGACCTCAAAGACAGATGGTTTGAACTAAAAAATTTATTATCAGAGAGTTGTTATGGTCACTTATTGCTATATATAGTGATCAATTGTACATGAGAAACACAGACTGTAATGATTTAATTAATATATTTTCTCCTTTGGGGGATTCTTCAACATAAACTCCCAGTCTCCCTTGCTTCATATATCTTCTTATGTGTTTTTTGATGGCTACTAAAGCCAATAGGGATCATCCAAACATCCCCCTTTTCAAGAGGGGGTGTCTAGATGTCCCACTTGTTGGGAAGGGGCTCCCACAAGCCCATATTTTTGCATAACAAGCCCCCCTTATAATAGCAAAATGGTTCATTGTTGTGAAATTTGGCAACTAGGGCCAAATTCCACCTTGGGACAACTCATTTATTGGAGATGATGATTGCATTGGATTCCTCTTTTTGAGAGGTCCAAGATTGATCTAAAGATCATCTCATTCGGATAAGCAGAAGTGTAATTTTGAAATTATTCTCTCACATGTGCAAATTGTTCAGGTGGAGAAACAAAATTGTAGGCATGTTGACTTTAATTATAAAAATACACAAGAGGTATTTGTAATAATAATTTATTAATATATAAAATGTATAAGTGATGATGAATGTTACAATGAGGCCCTGCTTATATACCTAGGCAAGTGGCCTTTCATGACTGGGCATGTCTTTTAGACATGCCTTTTCAGTTAACTAATGACTATTTAAATACTCATCATTTTGATTATTTATTATTTACATTTATTTGTATTTTATTCCATTTGTTATGAATTATATTCATAACATTGCCCTGTTCTTCAAAAGCTTTGTCCTCAAAGCTTTATCGTTGACAATTTTTTCTTCACCTTTAATTACTAATCATTTCCTTCACTTAGCTCACGTCATTTTTGCTCAGCATGTATAATTCGTTCCCAATACTATCTTGGAACTAGGGTTTACATTTTTTTCCCTCTTTTTTCTTTTTTTTAATTTTAATTTTTTTTCCATCTTTTAACCCCTTTTTTTTAAATAATATATATATATATATATATATGATGCAGTTATATAATTATAATTTTCACAAAATAGTTAAACTATATATGGCTCCACTATTGAGACAATAGAGCAACGGTGAACGGATCAATTCGATACAACGTTTGACCAACGACAGTGACTGTCGGCGGAATATGTCACGATTTACAAGTTGTCGGTCTAGCAAAGAAATAAGGTGACTCTGAAATCGGGACACGATATTGCAGAGCACTTGTCATAACCCCAGACCCTCTATCATCTCGGGTGTCGAATAGAGATGAGCCCCAATCCGCGTGTGAAATAACCCGTTTGTCCCTAAACAACAAGTCTTGATCTGGGTCATACATAAGACTACGACAAATCGCGTGGTTGTTAACTTTGGGCTTGAGTTCATATATTTTTTTTTAGGGTTCTCACTGTTGATTGAGGAGCTGGAATGTCGATGAAAGTACGCGTATGGACAACAACGTTGGGCTTGTGAACAGCACATCCACACCAACTCACAATGTGTTTGGGTCCAAAACCATCTCTCACATCGGTGCCTACCAGAAGTTCCAACTCCGAACCTTGGTGAAAAACTATTATTCTTAAATTTTCGTCTTCATCTTTGCATTGTTGACACGCGTTCTCTATATCACGGAAATCTGTAATTGGCTTCTCGTCAATTGCCAATAACATGTCCCCTAGCTGCAAGGTATGTTGAGCGCTTGATCCAACCCAACAATTCTTCACCCAAAATACATGTGGTATGATGCATGCTAACTTTGTAATCCAGTTATCGCTTAATCCAAAGCCACGCGCCTTTAAAAGTAAAATGGAAGCAAGTTCCACCTCTAAAATGCGGACAAAAGGTTTACACATTTCGATTCCATTTATAAGCAAAGGTTGACCATCAGGAGTTCCATTTATATTTTTGTGTAGCACTTCACTTACAGCATAGATCAGAATTCCTCCAATCTCGTTTTTAGAGAATCTGCCCCATAATGCCCGAACATTCCCCTGTTCATCGACTAGTACACCTGAATAATCTACCCCAAAATATGTGTCTACTTTGATAGCCTCAATATTCTTTGAAGAAGGCTTAGGCTTTGTGACAAAGCACTTGAGTGATTGAGCATTTAAACCTTGAATCAAATTCACAAGATATACAGCATCACCTTTCTACAAAGCAGGTACAGGACGAAGAACATTTGCACGTACAGTTGCAGCCCTCGCTGGACCCAGTTTCGCAGGATTCTACGCTACTAATGCATAATTGTGTACAGGGTGCGGAGATATAAATTTGATAACAAAAAAAAAAAAAAAACATCTCCAACTATCCTAGTTGTGTTAGCAGCAAATGTCAAGTTAACATCTGAAACAGAAATGGGTATTGTGTACTTGTCAACGGAAACTATTCCCATTGTTTTAGAATGATATATAATCATCCTCGTTCTAAAAAAACTCTTAGCATGCACACCGTCAATAACAGCACATGGTGGTATATCTGTCTCAACCATCACAAGTGTTGGCTCAATGACTCTCTCAGCATTAGAAACAAATGTTTGGCAATCATAGCTACCAAATAATTCCCTTGGAATTTCTGGTGGTTGGATTGTTGTATCTTTGGAAACATAAGACTCATTTTCTAATTGATGCCTAGTATTTGGAGAAGTATCTAACTTCATTACTTCCCCTTCTTTCTCATAATCCACTTTTTCCTTTTCAAATATGTCATCAATGCCTTCTTCTTTCTCCACATTTTCCTCTTTATCGTCATCTTCATTTGGATCATCATCTTGATCTATATCATTCTCATCCACATCAAAATCAGCTTAATCTTGTTATGTTTCTTTATTATTGCTATCATCATCATCTTCCTTATTATCAATTTCCATATAATTCTTTTTAAAACTTTTTGTAACTTCTACACATGATTTTTCTAATTGTTGAAGCTTTTCTTGAATTTTTCTAATCTGCTCAATTTCCTCAGGATCTACACGTAATGGCATATTGTACGGTAAACTACGTTCAAAAGCTCACAAGATTATATTGTGCGGCATGGCTCTAATACCACTTAAGCAACAAAACTGATAGCTTGTTGGCTTTAATTGTAAAAAAATACACAAGAGGTATGTGTAATAATAATTTATTAATATATAAAATGTGTAAGTGATGATGAATGTTACAATGAGGCCCTGCTTATATACCTACGCAGGTGGTCTTTCATGAATGGGCATGTCTTTTAGACATGCCTTTTCAGTTAACCAATGACTATTTAAATAATCATCATTTTGATTATTTATTATTTACATTTATTTGTACTTTATTCTATTTGTTATGAATTATATTCATAACATCAAGTCGACCTCAGCTTAATGTAGGCTCAAGGAGCCCAATGGATGTGTCTCTTCACCCTCAACGAATTGTATAAATAGGAGTGACCTCTCACCTCATTTGGACATCATTCACTCACGCATTCTTCTCTCTCTCTTCATCAGATTAGTTCGGACAAATTGGGTATCCTCTCTCTCTCACACGTGTGGCTGAAGGACGTATTTCTGGGACAAATTGTAGGCCGAACTTTCAGATTGTTGACCAACTTGTTCTTGACCTCGTTTGACTGCGTTTTGAAGGTCAAAATTCCAATTTTGAGAGGTCGCATTGACTGGCACTAAAACCGAGAAATTCTGGGCATATTGACCAGCGTTGACTTCAGGGTTGACTACGTTTTGACCCCAGAAAATTGCTACAGATTTTCTCTCTCCTTTGACCGAGTTGTTTTGGGTTGCATTTAACCTCCTATTCAAGTCGAGTTTGACCAAGGAAGACCGAGCTGCATTGAGGAAGGTTTGTTGTTGATATGGCCAGCATTAACTTTCTGCTTAGGGCTAAAGTTTCACTGCAGTTGACTAAATAATTTGACAGGGTTGATTTGATTGTGTATTGGGCAAGTAAATTTGATTTTTGTACTCTCTCTCTCTCTGCTGAACTATTGAATAATAATAAGAAGAATTGATCAAAGGGTTTCCCCACATTGGGGTTTTTCCCTGGCATCTGCCATATCCGGGGTTCTCTTGTCTTGGCTTGTCTTCTGCAATTGTTTTTATGTTCTATCTGCATTTACTGTCAATGTGATTAATCCTTAATGTGATTACTACTGGAAATAATTGGATATTGTTATTGGGTTGCTAAAGGAACATTTAAGTAAATTGTGCTAAGCATAGAACATACCATAGTTATCTAAAATTAACATGGTATCAGAGCCCAGGTGAAAACAAAGCCCAAGCAAGAGAGAGAAAAGCAATCACTTAGATCTCTTGGACAAGGACAAATCCTCAATGGCTTCCTCATCTTACTTCAAATCTAAGGATAAACTCAATGATAAATCTGATTATCATGCATGGAAGATGTCTTTGGACTTGACTTTGGAAGAAAATGATGTCATGGATTATGTGCAGGGAAAAGTTGTGGAGCCTCCTTCAAATGCATCGGATGCTACCAAGACAAAGTATAAGATAGGTGAGGTCAAAGCTAAGAAGATCATTAGAGACTCCATTCAAAAACATTTGGTTGCTTACATTTCTGATTTGGGCACATCTACTGAGATGTATGACAAGTTGGTTGGGATGTTCAAAGCCAACAATGCCAACCAAATCCTCTTTCTCAAGAACAAGTTGAAGGACATCAAGATGGATAGAGGGAAGCCTATCCAATCCTACTTCATGAGGATTACCAAAATCAAGAATGATCTTATCTCTATTGGAGAAATTTTTGTTGACCGGGAACTCGCTCTTATTGCTCTTGGAGGTCTCCCACGAGCTTGGGATATGTTTAACACCACTATTCTTAACAATGACAAGATTCTTGGTTTCAACGAATTATTGACTAGCTGCACTCAAGAAGAGACGAGGATGATGGAAAGAGACAAGCCTTCAAATGGAAATGAGCCCACTACATTCTTCGCTCATGCTAAGAGGAAGAACAATGTTGGTCCAAAGAAACAAGGTCAAGGATTCAAGCAGGGATTCAGAGAAGGAAGAAAGGGAAGATGCTTCAATTGTAACAGGTTTGGTCCCTATGCTAGAGAGTGTCCTCATAAGAAGGATACACCACAGGATGATGACAACAAAAATAATCGCAACAATTTCAAGGGCAATGGCAATCAAAGGAATAACCAGTTCAACAACAAAGGAAAGAGGAATGCTCCCGCTGCTCGATATGGAAATGGTCGACCTCCCAAAAGGTCGAGAAACTCCAAGTATGAGGAAACTGATGTTGTAGAAAAGCAAAAAGAATTTTATCTTATTTTTGCCCTCACTATTGCCTCTCCTCCGGACACTTTGGATAGTTTGTCGATTGATAGTGGTGCCTCAAGGCACTTCACTGGGTACAAGGAGGCCCTCTCTAATTTGATTGAAAAGAAGACTAATTTGGAGATCATACTTGGAGACAATACCACCTACTCCATGAAAGGGATAGGGACTGTCACTCTTCACTTGAATCAAGGTCAAAACCTCCATCTACAAGATGTATTGTATGTACCTCATTTGAAAAAGAACCTAGTATGTATTTCTGCGATAGAAGACAAAGTCTTCAAGGTAGCATTCGTTGATGGGAAGGTACATATTGGCAAAGGAACCCAAAAGATGCATTTACACTTGGATTTAGGGTTGAAATTCTCTATTAGGTTGTAGGAAGTCCTTTGGGAGCTATGACTTGCGACACTTCTCTTCAATCCGAATTATGGCACTGAAGGTTTGCTCAACTTCATTACAAAGCCTTACCTGATGCAAGGAAGATGGTCAAAGGGATGCTCGAATTCAACATAGATCATGAAGGTGTTTGTCAAGGTTGTGCAGCTATAAAACTTACAAGGGTACCATTCTCCTCAAGTGAGAGACAAACCATCAGCATTCTTCAATTGGTCCATTCGGATCTATCTGATATGTTGCTCGTAACATCTTTGGGAGGATACTTGTACTATGTTATTTTTGTGGATGACTTCTCTCGCAAAACATGGATCTATTTCTTGAAGAAGACGAAGTGTTCAAACGGTTTCGCTCTTTCAAAGCCTTGGTTGAAAATCAAACAGGGAAGAAGATCAAAATATTGAGGACCGATAATGGAACCGAATATGAGTCAAAAAAGTTCAATGACTATTGTAGAGAATTTGGCATTAAGAGGGAGACCACTACTGCATATACTCCTGAGCAAAATGGAGTTGCCAAAAGGAAGAATCGAACAATCATAGAAGCTACTTGTGCCATGGTTCATGACCAATCCCTACCAAAGTTCTTATGGGGAGAAGCTGCCAACATTGCCTTATATGTTCAAAATAGATGCCCACATCAAGCATTGGACTTCAAGAGACCTGAAGAAGTTTTCACCAGTAAGAAACCTGATGTTTCTCATTTTAGAATTTTTGGTTTTCCCGTGTATTTTCATGTGCGGAAAGAGAAAAGAAACAAGCTAAATGCATCTGCGAAGAAAGTAACATTTGTGGGCTACAGTGAAACTTCAAAGGCATATAGAATCTATGTGTCTGGTCAAAGAGAAGTTGAAATAAGTCATGATGTCACCTTCGATGAAGATTCTGCCCTTGGGAAAGTCAGAGATCTTCCTATCCCAAGGAAGGACAATGACGATGATGCAGGAAAGCAGGATGAATCTCTGACTAATGATTTGATGCCTGATGTTGAAGGCCCAATGGATCCCATTGATCCACCTCCTGGTGAACCCTCTACCTCAAGGAAAAGACCTTCATGGCTCAAAGACACTCTCGAAGATGCTGAAAGACATATTGCTCCTAGAGGGACATTTCGTGAAAGTAAGAAGTCGAACATGTACCAAGGGTACTTAGCTGCTATGAGTACCATTATTCATCCGAGTCATGTACGTTCGAAGAAGTTGTGAAGCACCATGTATGGAAGGATGCGATGAATGAGGAATATGAATGGATCATGAAGAATGATGTCTGGCATGTGGTTACTAGACCCAAAGACAAGTCTGTGATCACTTCAAAATGGCTTTACAAAATCAAACACAGAGTTGATGGAAGTGTTGAAAGTTCAAGGCCAGGTTCATTGCTCGAGGCTTCTCTCAAAAGGAAGGAGTGGACTATGACGAGATATTTGCACCAGCTGCCCGATACACCACTATCTGATCTATCATCGCTCTTACTGCCTCTCAAGGATGGAGCCTGTTGTCGCATAGAATGTCTAGGCACCCAACAATGGCTCAAATCAAGGGTTGTCACCCTGATACCCAATCTCTCTGTTTCAATTGTCTCCATATAGAAAACTAAGGGGGGTAGACCCTATGGAAACGGAATGGAAGAGAACTAGTTGCGAACCAACCAGCTCAAAAGACACAGTTAAGCGACCAAATACTTGTATTAGATCTAGCAAGATTTAAAAGATTAGATTTGATTTAAACGATTGATACTAGTACCTTATGGAGTCAACTATCTTGCTAAGAAATTAAGGATCAAATACTTGATGAGTAACTGCTACTTGGATGAATAACTATCTTATATGAAATGCAAATCCTAAAATTAATGTGGAATGCAAATAATCTTGGTCAGTTTTACTTAAATGCCTATTTAAGTTCAAACCCTTCAATCCTTTCTATATTGAGCCTAATTCCGTAGTAAGTGATAGAGAGAAGATAAGGTGAAGCACACTAAGGTGTGATTAACAATACCTCCCTTGAAAATCTAACGTACCCAGTGCCTCTGGCGCTGCAAAGAGTTGTGGCTCTGACAACTGCAAGGTCACCGTTTTAAGTACTATTAAAACCAGGCTTCTCAAGCAAAGATGGATGGGTACCTATCTCTCTATTGACCAAGCTTATGCTTGGAAATAAATTTTAATTATGCAGATCTAACTTAAAATGAAAATGCACGAGATAATTAGAAGATGAGACGAAGCAAGATTCAAGGATTTAAAGCGCTTATACCACGATTATCTATGAGATGTTCACCAAAGTATTTTAATCGCCCCAATAGAAATTCACTTCACTAGATTAAAAGATAAACTTTTCAACAATATACTTGAATTATCACATTATAATGCCCAATTAAATCACAAGGTTATCATTCCAATGCAATTATAGCTCAAAGACAACAAAAATTTCTTCACTATCGCCTTCACGATAATCCATTAAAGATACTCAATCTAGGAAACGAAAGACATGCAATTTACCATAATTCAATTACGTGAAAAAAATCTCAAAGTCTAATATGCAATAAATATTAATTCAAGTAATTAAAACCACAGTTAGAGTTAATTTAACGACGATCGATCTCAATAGACGTCAAGCACGAAAATATTCAAAACTCAATGCGCAACTTAAGCACTTTAAATTTCGAAAGCTAATTACCATGAAATTCAAATGCTAAACACTTATAATAATTTCGAATTAAAATGACTTCCTTAAGTATTCCAATCCAGAAAATTTAATTTTTCCCTATAGTCAAACTTTAGAGATTTTAAAATTTTAATTTTACCTTTTGACTATAGAAAAATTATGCTTCTTTTAAAAAAAATTCTTTTGAGGCTTAGAATTTTAACACCTTAATAGTGGCCCTCAAAGAACCTAAGATCGCAAAACCACTTTCAAATATTTCAAAAAGAATAAAAAGAAAATTTTAAAAAATTGCTAATATTAAAAGTTAATGGAAATTTTTTGGAATTTTTTAAAATTTTAGAAGTCAGTAAAAAAATTTGAATTTTTTGATCTTTTACAAAAGTTAAAAGGCTAATGAAATTTTTTTATTAAAGGAATCCCCCACCAACAATCGAACTATAGGAAACTTTAAAAAAAAAAAATTTGGTGACTTAGGTTAGGTTTAGGGAAAGTCAAAGGAGCGTATGCGAGCTGGAGCTTGGAGACTGCAGTGAGGAAGAGAAAGGGAATGGCAAAGGAACTAAAGGTCGAAGAAGGGAAAAGCGAGGGGAGGACGCACGTAGAGAGCAAAAAAAGGAGGAGTAAGGGCAACGGCAATGAGGAAGGCACACAAAGGAGCAGGCAACTTGCAGGAAGAGTGAAGGAGATGAGGTTGCGAGAGATGAGGGTCGAAGAAGCACGAGGGAGTTGCGGATTTGCAGGGACAAGGAGCATAAAGATGAGGGTCGAGGGTAAGCGAAGGGAGCAGCGTAGGCAACGCAGGAGGGAATGGACAAGAAAAACACACCAGAGGGAAAACGCGAAGGGAGAGGGATTCGCGCGAAGGAATAAGGAGATTGAAAGCAAGGAAAAAAAAGGGTAGCACACAACAAGAGGGGGGAGGACGCAGAGAGACAAGGGAAAAACGCAGGGGCAGAGCAGCTACAAGGGAAAAACGCAGGGGTTGCCCAAAAATTTATTTTACCCAATAAAACTCAGATTTAAAAAATTTAATTTAATGTTCCTACAAAAAAAATATATTTCAAGACAAGATCTTGTCCTCCAGGGCCTAGATCTTGCTCAGATCTGCAAACTTCCCTGCAAATAATTTGATCTCGAGACCAGATCTTACCCTCCAAGGCCTAGATCTGTCTCAGATCTATAAAAAAACTTTGAAAACCTTCAAATATCACCTACACAAACCAAAAACAAAAAACCCAAATACCCAATACATATACAAGAATTGGAAAATAAAACCCAGTCCCAAGTTAGAAAAACTTTCAGGTTTGTACAAAATATCTACAGATCTATGCACAAGAGTTGTGGATCTGTCAGATCTAAAGAGTGTGAGTCCAACTTCGCTCCAAGATCCGAAGATATAAGGCTAAGATATAAGGCACTTATTAACCAGATCTAATAATTTTTCCACAAAATATTTAAAAGATTTTAGGTTTTTAGAGAGGTACTAGCGCAAAACTTCTTGCATAAAAAATTTACCTTTAAATAAATCTTGAAGTTATTATGAAGTAGGCTCTTCACAAAATATATGTTCAGAGTCGGTTGGTCCAACCGAGGACTATCCCCAAATGCTCAATGAAACTTTAAAGATCTTCTGCAAGCACTAGATCAACCATAAAACCAAGTAGAGAAATAGAATAACAATGAAACTCCGAAGAAATAGAGATACCTGCTACTTCAAGCAAAATTAAAAATGTTACCCGAGATCCAACAAACTAAATAAGATAATAGTATTCAGATTGTTCTAAGAGAGTTATTGATTTGCGATTTTCAAATAATATCTGCAGAAATTAAAACAAAGTTACCATAAATTCATGACGAGGCACACCACCCTAAGTTGAAACCCTAAAGACTTTTTGCATTAAATCCAGAAAGTATACAAGATAGCTTGAGAGCTTAGTACATGATTCAAAGATCGGTTCCTTAAGTCTGACAAATGACTTCCTATTTATATATTTAATTCTCCAACGGCTAGTTGGCTTGATCTCCGTCAAAGTAATCTCGACCGTTAAAAATATTTAATTATCTTTTAATCTCGTCCATCGAAATTATTTATTTTTTGAGGAATTTTGAATTTTTCATTCAATTCCTTTTTAATTAACTCTTAACTAACTTCCAAGGCCCAAGGGTCCAAAATCTCTTGAAATTTTCAATATTCTCTTGGTCGGGGACCTCCAAAAATTAAATCTTCTAAAATCGACGAATTTTTAATTTGAAGAATTAATTTTTCCTAGGACCTAAAATCAATTAAATTCTGGCTTATAAATTTAATTTAATTTTGCCAGAAAATTTAATTAATTGACTCATGAGAGGATTAATAATTTTTCCAACCCTCAAATAATTTAGCCATGGTGTCTAACTATGAGGGACCATGCACTAAAATATTTTTACATCAAGATATTACAATTCAATACATGAAAGGGAAAAACCCATTTGTAATAGACCCTCAATTATCTACCCAATTCTACGACTCAAAATATGATCTAGTAGACCAAATAATCTGTAATAAAAAAATCTAGCTAATTAGCTAGGATTATTCCCAAATTACTTTTACAAAGACTCAATAGAAAACAATGGGACTTACCTAGTATCTTGACGACAAAATCTACCCTAGCTTTGGGATGAGGTTGGAGAGAAAAACTTTGCCAATCATTTGTGACTCAGTGAGACGAAAAACCTCCCAGGATAGAAATGGTCACCAAAATACTAGGCTTATCTAGGTTGTTACATATATGATGGTCTTACTAAGATCATTTACATTATAAACATGTAGAATGGGTTTACATCTTTTACAAAACTGTCAACTGAAGATGAAATCTGAATGGTGCAAACACTCGAACGTGATAAATCCCCTTTGCAAAGAAAGGGAGTGTACTACTATGGGGTCGTTGACATAGAGTGGTCAATAGAGCCTACACCAAATGGATGTCAAAATTGCCTTCTTGCATGGTTCGCTTAAGGAGGAAGTCTATGTAGAGAAACCATAGGGGTTCGAAGTTCAAGATCAAAAGACACATGTATGTAGGTTGAAGAAAGCCCTTTATGGGTTGAAGCAAGCCCCTAGGGCATGGTATGAGAGGATTGATAGTTATCTTATGAAGCTGGGATTTACAAGGAGCGAACCTGACCCGAACCTATACTTCAAGATTGAAAAGGATAAGCCTCTCATTCTGGTACTTTATGTGGATGATCTCTTTCTGATAGGTGCAGACCCTCTCATTTATCAATGCAAGAGGGAGTTGGCTTCCAAATTCGAGATGAAAGATCTAGGGTTAATGCACTACTTCCTAGGCTTGGAGGTTTGGCAAAAGCCAGGTGAGATTTTCCTTTCTCAAGGAAAATACAATGTGAAGCTACTCGAGAGATGTGGGATGGTGGATTGCAAGTCTGCGTCTACTCCGATGGAACTCAACTTCAAGAAGCTATGTGGAAGTGTTGTTGGGCCCAATTCGGAAAATCCTTCCGAGTATCGACAACTTGTGGAGGCCCGATGTTCTTGGTAAACTCTCGTCCCGACACATGCTTCGTTGTGAATACATTGAGTCAATTTATGATCAAGCCTCATCACATTCATTGGACCGCTGCCAAGAATCTCTTGAGTTATCTCTATGGCACAATCAACTATGGTTTGAGATACACTGTCGGGAATTTGAGGCTACATGGATATACTAATGCTGACTGGGTTGGCAGTGTGGTGGATCGTAAGAGCACATTTGGATGTTGCTTCTCATTGGGATCTGCTTCGATATCTTGGATAAGCAGGAAGCAGAAATCAGTTGCTTTAAGCACCGTCGAGGCCGAATACATTGCTGCTAGTATGGCTTGCTGTGAAGTTATTTAGTTGAGGAAGCTCTTTATTGAGTTATTTAAGCATGTCTTGGATACCACCGTGGTCTACTGTGCCAACCAAAGTGGGATTCGCCTTTCAGAGAATCCCGTGTTCCACGACTACTCCAAGCAAATTGATATCAGGTACCACTTGATCCAGGATATGGTACAACGGGGAGCAATAAGGCTCCATCACATCAGGACTGATGAGCAGGTCGCAGACATTCTCACAAAGCCCTTAGGAAAGGTCAAATTCTTAACCTTCTGTGAGAAACTTGGAGTCGTGGAAAGACCCTCCTATGAGGGTCTCGCATGAGTTGGACACTGAGCTCTGGGAGCTCTTGGGGCTTGGGGTACTTGGAGCTATGAGCAACCATAGGGTGAGTGGTTCACCTTCCCCTGTGATACCCCATGATGGTTGACATGTGTGTAGGGTGAGTGGTTCACCTTCCCCTACGATTGCGGACACGTGTGTGGGGTAAGTGGCTCACCTTCCCCTATGATTGACATATGCATAGGATGAGTTGTTCACCTTCTCCTATGGCATATAAGCAGGATGAGTGGTTCGCCTTCTCCTGTTGATGCCCCAACATACATCCTACCCATGTAGTTCGGGACTCATGGAAAGTACCTCTCATCTGCACAATGAGTTGGGAAAAAAGGATAGCGACCATAACACTACCGATGGACGCATCGTGTACTATTGTACTCTATATGACTAGGATGCATGGTGTTCAACAACTTGATCTAGGATCAATTGAGGTTATGCCTCTGGACTGACTTGTGTCAATGGAGAGTGGCAAGGTCTTGTGACTCACTCTCGATCAATTCTTATTCATTATTACTTCATGGTTCAGCAGAGATGACAAAGATGGTACATATGATGATCAGTGACCCCAGTTGGATTGGTAGGTGGAATTCTCCCTAGTTCAGAGGGAGTGTTAGATTTGGAAACTAGGGCCAAATTCCACCTTGGGACAGCTCATTTGTTGGAGATGATGATTGCATTGGATTCCTCTTTTCAAGAGGTCCATGATTGATCTAAAGATCATCTCATTCGGACAAGCAGAAGTGTAAATTTGAATTTATTCTCTCACAGCTGCAAATTGTTCAGGTCGGCCTCAACTTAATGTAGGCTCAAGGAGCCCAATGGATGTGTTTCTTCATCCTCAACGAATTGTATAAATAAGAGTGACCTCTCACCTCATTTGGACATCATTCACTCGCACATTCTTCTCTCTCTCTTCATCAGATTGGTTCGTACAGCTTGGGTATCCTCTCTCTCTCTCTCTCTCTCTCTCTCTCTCTCTCTCTCTCTCTCACACACACACACGTGTGGCTAAAGGACGAATTTCTGGGACAGAGTGCAGGGCGAAATTTCATACTGTTGACCAGCGTTGACCGACTTGTTCTTGACATCATTTGACTGCATCTAATTTTGAGAGGCCGCATTGACTGGAACTAAAACTGATAAATTATGGGCATGTCGACCAGCGTTTACTTCAGGGTTGACTACAGTTTGACCACAAAAAATTGGAGTAGATTTTCTCTCTCCTTTGACCGAGTTGTTTTGGGCTGCATTTATCCTCTTGTTCAGGCCGAGTTTGACCAAGGATGATCGAGCTGCATTGAGGAAGGTTTGCTATTGATTTGACCAGCGTTGACTTTCTGGTTAGGGCTGAATTTTGACTGCAGGATTTGACAAGGTTGATTTGACTGTGTATTGGACAAGTAAATTTGATTTTTGTACTCTCTCTCTACTAAACTATTGAATAATAAGAAGAAGAATTGTTCAAAGGGTTTCCCCACATTGGAGTTTTTCCCTGGCATCCGCCATATCCGGTGTTCTCTTGTCTTGGGTTGTCTTCTACAATTGTTTTTATGTTCTATCTACATTTACTGTCAATGTGATCAATGGTTAATGTGATTTCTATTGAAAATAATTGGATATTGTTATTAGGCTGCTAAAGGAACATCAAAGTAAATTGTGCTAAATATAGAACATACAATAGTTATCTAAAATTAACAATTGTGCATTTCACAAAGTTTTGCAAAAAGGGGGACACGATGAAATGTTTCACCAAGTACCCCACATTAGCAGGGGTGTAGAGAGCATGTCCCTACCCCTAGGGAGTGCATTCACATGTAACATTAGATATAATTGTTGAATTTCCACGATCCTGGTGTCTAGGATAGAATCTTAAATCACTGACGCTACCAAACCTAGAATCACAATGAGCTACTTTGCACAGCGGAATATAAACAACAATAAATCTACTAGTGCACAAAATATACACAACTTTTTACACAATTATGTACAATAACCCAACTTTGTTATATTAATCCAACTGAATAATACAACAGTCTAGGGCTCCTGTACCAAGGATAATGGCCCTCATACATCCACTAATACAAGATATACAAAATTGGGGCTTGGTGTCAATCCATCGACAACCAATCTACCCTCAACAAGATACTTTGACCATCTAGCTTATGTAGAGCTCCTCACAGATACCTTGGTCGTACCTTGCACCTTCCCGGTCCTTCGGCTCCTGATTTACAGCACTGCCTCTATCAATGATCCAAGTCCATCTGGCCACTGAACCTCGACTATCCAATCTGCTCACTAGTTGATCGTTCGTCCATCAACACACCAACACATCGAAACTCCTGTTGAGCTATTCACAACTTTGTTTGTGAACAACTCACAATTGTCCACTGCTTCTCCTCGGCTACTCAAGGACTAAAGCCCAATATAGTCCTCTTGCACTGCTCCAATGAAGACTAATATAGGGCACGGAAGGTTGCCACCTATCACTGCAAGATTTCCATCTCCTACAATGAACATGGGCTAAGAGGACTATAAATCTTCTGCTGTAGATATCCTTCTCCTAAGTCCATGAAGATAGTGCACATCGGGCTCTGACTTGGACACTATCACGTTGTCCTCCAACTTACCATAAATGCCCAATCCACTGTCAACACTTGGTCCACTCTCACACTACCCTCCAACAAACCACGAGTGACAAATCCTTGTTGTAGCGTCTGCTCCTGACTAGGACATCCTCACACCTAAGAAACCCTCCTCTTGGCTGCCAATAGACTCCTCAACATGTCCTCTCCTAGGACCCTCATCCACTAGCATCCATCCATCAACAAGGTGACATCTGCAACTCCCTGTTGCAGCCTTCTGACCTCAATTTTTGTGCATGCACTAGACTGGTTAAGGCACGCACCAACCCTAAGCCACTGCCCTAAAACACTATGTATCCTTCTCCAATCTGGCCGCTTCCTTTTGTTGTTGTTTCCTTGGCATCCAAGGTGTTGTTGTAGGCCTTGGGACTTCTCTACAAGACGCTCAACAACACTCAAATCAAACACCACTAATTTGCCCACACCATTACTCATGAAATAGCCCTAACACATGGAGAAAGGCTTTGTCCAACTACGTTGTCCCTTGAGATAGTTACAATTGGGTTAGGAGGCTCCTCTAGGCCTCTAGGCCCTCTCAAATGTTGCCGCTAGACACGGCTGCAACAACAACTCACTACGGTTTCATGAACAAAAATAACCCACACAGAAAACATGCACAAAAGATACCTTTTGACTGCAGCTAGACTTGCAAGGAAACTCACACTTCTTCAAGAGATGAGAAGCCCTAAAACCATCCTCGCCTCCATGCAAGGTGTCTCAAAGTTGCAGCTCTGCTAATCAAAAATCCGCACCTTCAACATAAGTATCCTCCCTCAAAACTTGTGCTCCAACACTTGTGTCCTAGCTGCCTCCTTCACTGCCCTATTTCATAGCTCTTCTTTAATGTGGATTGCACATTGGATGTGTCACAAATGAGGTCTAAGTCACCTCTTTTTATACTAATCTCATGTGCCAACGTCTAGCCCTAAAGGGCACCTCTACAAGCCAAGGCCGACTTGTCCTTTGTGCCACAAACCAACACATAATCTTCAAAAATCCATATCTCCACAAGGAAAACTCGGAATTCAATGATTTTCATTGCGTTGGATTCATCTCAACGTCCTCTATCATCTTCATCCATCACATGTCCAATTTCTCCATGGTTTTGACCCCAACATCGATGGGTACAAAACCCCAAGCTTGGATTTCAAGCCCACAAGGCCACTTGTGGAGCTCCCTCCTCCAAACCCTCGATCCTCAAGGCTTGGAGTACCTCCCAAGCTACAAAAACCAACAATAATCCCCCAATAAACCTAAATTTTTGTGATTAAGTCTGGCTTACA
Source organism: Pinus albicaulis (assembly GCA_034641835.2). NCBI lineage: Eukaryota > Viridiplantae > Streptophyta > Pinopsida > Pinales > Pinaceae > Pinus > Pinus albicaulis. The sequence continues at coordinate 150,921,189 of CM076582.1, forward strand.
AGGGGTTGGAAATGACCACCCCATAAACCTACATTTGACATTTACAAACCTTAGTCACAAGAAACGGAAGCCACCTCCAACATAGACTTGTATCAGACTGTTATGGACCTTGCTTATAGGAGGTGGGAGTTGACCACCCATAAACCTAACTTTGACTATTATAAACTTTGGTTACTGAAGGTGGAAACTGACCCCTTCATAAACTTAGATTTACTATATTAAACCTTAATTACTAGAGCTGACAGTTGACCAACCCATAAACCTAAATTCAAAGATTATAAACCTTTCTTGCAAGAGGTGGGAGCTAATGTACCCCTACAAATAAACCTACCTTGATTACTGAAGCTGACAGCTGACAACCCCATAAACCTAAATTTGACTTATAAACCTTTCTTACAAGAGATGGGAGTTTTGACCCCACCACAATTCAATCTAATTTGAATGCTATAAACCTTGCTTGTGAGAGTTGGGAGTTGAGCGCTCCATATACCCATCTTTGACTGCTATAAACCTTGATTACTAGAGGTTACACTGGACCACTCGATAAACCTAAATTTGACTGCTATAAAACTTGTTTACGAGAGCTGGGGATTGACCCCTCCACAAACCAAAATTTCACTGCTATAAACCTTGCTTGCTAGAGGTGGGACCACACCACTTTATAAATCTAAATTTCACTGCTTCATGCCTCACAAACCCTGACCCTCATAACAAAAAACACAACCCTAACTAGGCTAGAAACACAAGTCAATAAACTTAGTAGGAACCTCTATGACTGATCAAATGCCCGGGGAGCAAAACATGCAATTTATTCCACATACAACTTATTGTCGTGAATCCTATTATTTGTCTAACATAGCATGTATAATGTTTTAAATTAAGACCATAACTCCATGAGAGCTACAAAGCGCTTAAAGCTACATGTTAATATCATAATATGCAACTTGCAACCTGCATTTTTCTGATAGTCAATGCAAATCTTTTAAACTACTGCTGTATGATATTCACTATTACATCATCCCATCCCTGTTCTCCCCCACCCAAAGTAAAGGATAGCGGATAACCTGAGAATGAGTATCAGGCACTTACACTAAATCTTGAGGATTCCAGCCAATTAGGCATTGATTCACTGTCAATAGAGTGTTCATCCATTCACTAAGGTTCCATTGTAGTTTTGCTTTGCCCCACCCACATGTCAAGGGTTTCCAGCAACATTTGGCAAAATATTACCTCTTAGCCCTCACACTTTACCAAAGACAATTTAGGGTTTAGAGCCTAGGCTCTTTGCAGTGCACCCCCTTAGGCATGTTTCTCAAAGTGCTTCTAGAAAGAATAGAACATATTTGGGTATCCGAGATCAATCATAGATACTACTTAGGGAAAATTTGATTATCCATCTGTGAATTTAATCAGAAACATTAAGCATCATCTGCATATTTTCTTTCCCATTAATATAATTCAACTCCCTCAGACTGTGGAATGCCAATCTAAAAGAATTGACTCCCATACCTGCAACTCTGATACTTAAGCAAGTTGCAATGGACTGTTCAATCGAAGCACTCTCAAACCGAGCTTCAATACCTCCCAAATACAATGTTGCTGTGTTAATACCACCAACAGAGTTAACTACCAATTTTATGACTGTGTGGAAGTTTTGGAGACCATGTTGGCCCATGGAGTTAACTACCACAACAGAGACCACCGGGAAGTGTTCTCAACCCTGACCATTAAGAGAGTGTACTAGCACATTCAGAACGGGGAGAGGTCCCGACGAGGACCTTGATGGCCAATAGAGGGAGTTGAACTTCCGGCGACCTTGATAGCTGATAGAGGTAGTTGAAGCCCATTTGGTCAACAGAGGGCATTTCAACTACCCCGAACCCAGGCAGACAGAATTAAAAGACTGGTATTGGACCCAGAGGAAAATACACCCAACTCCGGCCAAAGACAAAGGGGACTTACTGTTCACAGAAAAAATAAATAAATAAATAAATACATTCGAAAAAAGAATGAAAAAATAAACACACGAGAAAAAGAAAAAAACTAAAACAGGGCCATTCCAGGGTAAGAAAAACACTTAATGTACCTGAAACTTTGCCATCTCAGTCTCAACGACATTGTTGGCTCGTACAACTGGTCCGCTACACCTTTCTACACAATTGCTTATCTCCTTTTGGTTTCTCTGCCTATCGAAGCAATCGTAGGCGCATTTAAAGTAAGCTTTCTGAAATAGAACTTTGCATTAGATAAAAGGGGATAGCATAAGCAGCAGAGGGAATGAATATTCGGAAACCAGAGCTGAAAAGAATAAGCATTGAATGAGGAAAGAACCCACCTGGAGAGTGAAGTTGACGTGGTCCTGCACTCCTGAGAGCTGCTGTTGAACCGCATCGTTTATTTCATTCCCGATTTTCATCATTCGTTCTTGAAAAATCTGCTGTTCCAAATCATAACTCATCGTGGGGTTTTGCTTACACTGAACAGAAGGCAGCAGGACCTCCAGATATGGAATACGAGATGCTAAACGTCCGTGGCTTCAATGTGGGAGTTTCCGTTCAAATAGTAGAGAAGAACGATGGAGGCGTTGGACAGTCTCCCTTTATACGAGAATTCCACAGTAACGTTTGTTGGTCTCTGTTCATCAGCACAAGTAATGGAAAGGTTAAAGTCAATCGGATTTTCTTGGATCCACATTTGCACATTTTCACCTTGCCTTATTGTTTTAGAGACTTTGATTATAAATAAATTTAAAATTAAAAGTGCAGTTTTTTTTATGTTATTTTGTTAAGTGAAATAGAGGTTGTTTTTATTGAAGTAATAGTTATGGTGGCGTAATAAGGTATTTGAAAAAAATTGAGTAAATGGAATGACCTAAGGTTGTATTGAATGACATATTGGGCACAAGAAAGAAGACTTGGACGTGGCAAAATAACAAATGGTTTAGCAAATTGGGCATTTGTTTGAGCATGTGTCCCACAAACAGTAAAGAGATAAAAGGTTTTGATATGGATAGGTTCCACAAAGGTACTTGGGAGAAGGAGCTACGGAGAAAGAAAAAGTATGATATTGAAGAGTTTAATCCCGATCATAATCATCAACAAAAAGCATACACAGGGGCCAATATTTCTTGGGGAGCCAAAATTCTTATTGCTCAATTAAGGACTAATCCGCACCAACTCCGTTGTGAAAAATGGCGTTGGAAAAGGCCAAAAGAAGTCTAGGAGGAAAGAGTGTGTATTTTTTTCTCTTCCAAAAAAGTGGAAACAGAAAAACATTTCATTTTAGAATGTGAGGTCTTCAAAGATAGCAGGGAAAGTTATGCAGATATTTTGGCAGCTAGCTATTGGGATATTCTATTCAGCAAGGGCTTTGTCGAGAATCTAGGAAAGTGTATTGTGAAACTTCACAGGAAATGGCAGAATACAAGAGCAAGATAAAGAAGCAATCTATCCCATAGGTTATCTTTAGCCTCGTGGATGTTAAAATAACGTCTTTCTTTCTTCCAAAGGAAGAGTATGTTATTGGTTTAGATTATGAAGCATGAAATTTTGTATTTATTTTTTTGAGTTAAATTTGTAATTATATTGTTTTAAAATATTTTTATACAATATTAAACATTATTGTTTATATTATGTTTGGTCATATTATTGTTTATGTTATGTTTGGTCATAGTTTGCTTTAAATATTCGAGAATGATTGATTATGGACAATAGTTTAGATGTTTCAAAATGTTAACAATTATTATTATAAAGTTAATGAGGACTAGCATAAATTAAAAGATAAATGTTGAGTGGCTAAACATAACTTCAAGAATCGGATGAAGTAACCATGGTCAGATCTTGAGTGATGCTTCAAGTTGGTGTTTGAGGTTTCTTGTAATTTGTCTTGATCGTATTTTTGTATTAAATTTTGAAATTCTTAGATATTGTAATGCTTTGTAAATTAATATATTTTTACAAAAAAAGATTATTAGAAAAGGAAAAATTATAACCCTTAAATTAGAGGTCAAAGGACAATTGCCTGAGTGGTAGCTAGCCAGTTTAATTCCCCTCCACCTAGTTTCTATTCTCTGGAGACATGTTAGCGTGTGTGGAAAAATTTTGAACAAGTTGAAAATCTTGACGAGTAATTCCTATAAGTCTTAAGAGGCGGGAAAAAATGAATATCTTGATATTGAGGGGAATAGTGGCAATCTTTGTGATTCAATCATGGGCCTTGTCGAGAACAGTCCAAAAAAAAAAAAAAAATCTTAAACATTACATATTGTTGAGTATAATATGATATTTTTTTTTTTTTTTGTTTTTAAAAATAATTATATTTAATTTCATTGAAGTTTTGGCTTATTGATGATTGAGCTCGATATTGAGTTTTTTACTTATCGTTAAGGGTTAGGATTTGACGATAGACTAAAAACTCTTGTGGCATGTTAATTTGAGGAATTTTATGTGGATGGCATACACATTATTTGTTAGGAATGAACCATATACCAACAAAGGTAAATTTCCATTAATTTATTGTTGCACCACAACGTAACTCACATATAATTGATCTCTTAATAAGGATGGACACCCAACAATTAAAATAGAAATTAAATATCTTTAAAATGAAGAACTCAAAACTAGCTATAAACACATAAATTTAATTCTGTCAAATTTATGGAATTAGGGATAGGATATCTTTGAAAAAACATGAACATCCAAATCTTGCCATCCAAAACCACTTAGCTTAAAAAAACATTGATCCAACTCTCTTCACTATGTGATTTTGGTTCGATTTTTATAAAAAAAACACACATTATTAGCTCATGTTTGATAGAGCCATTAGGTTATGCTCGATATAATAGCAAAAATGAATTTTTCATCCCCATGTTTGCCCTTGTCTTTCAATTGCTCTATTTCTTTAATCTCATCAAATTTGGGCTTGCAACACCTTGCAAATGGTGGAAAATGAGACATAGTAAAAGCATTACAAGAGAGAAGATCACGAGTTTTCTAGTCACGGTGGTTGTGGGAATTCAAGAGGTCAAGGATTTATCAAATGGTGCCCAAGCAGCTCGGGGGAATCATAGCCACACATGTCTTCTCTCTTTAGAGAAGCTTGATATTCAAATCCCATATACAATGCTTGATGAACTCCATGTTAAAGTCCATTCAGATTTTAGTGCACTCACAACCCAATACTTTTGTTAAAATCTATGAGATTTTATAGAGGACTTAGTTATATTAGGGTAAGCTTCCCAAAAACTAGGGTATCCTCCCAACCAAAGCAAGTTTTCTAATAAAGATAAAGCCCTAATTTTCACTCTATGTGCAAGCTTGGTGGTTAACTAACCTGATGGTCAACCCTCCAACAATATAAACTTTGTTGACACTTTGATAATGTATATTTGTTTCCCGGATGCAGGTGTATTCAAAAGTTAGCATTGTGATGGGACCTAGGTGCGGCAAATGGTGGAGACACTTGCCCACCCAAGTCGCTGCCAGAGGGGAGCACTCAAATCAAAATGCCATCGTATCAATAGCATTTAATCCTTGCGTTGGTCGAGATCAGACCTTAATTCCCAATCGCGCCTCTGTATGTTCCTCATTGCATCAGCCTTCGGCTCTCATCAATGTGATTTTAATGCAGGGCAATCCTCGAGGTGTTTCTAGTCTGGTTTTAAAGATGGAGAGTGGATTTGGCTACTCGGGCGTTCCTCCTCCGCTGAACAATCAGCGCTCTCCGAATGCTGGGCTCCCCAGTCATCGCACAACTACAGGGAGGAGAAGCCTTCTGAATTGTTGTTTAGACTTTGGAGACAGTCTGCACCTCTCTCGCTCTGGCCTTTGTTTGTCTGCCTCAATTTCTCTGGATTTTTTCACTAACCCGCTCCCTTCCATCCCTGTTCCTCTGCCACCTCTCTTGCCCTCCGCGGTTTCCGACACGATGCCTCGGTTGCGTCAGCGCATGCATTGCCGTAGGGGAAGCACAAGAAGCCAACCCCTGCACCCCCCCTCAAGCTCCACCTCTGAGTCGTTTTCTCAATCCAGTGATTATTTCTCTGGCCGTTATCCAAATACTAAAAGTGGGAGGGGCAGACTCCATGAAACCGGACATCGTTTGGGTTCCTCCACTCCTGCCAACCCTATCCCTCAGGCCACTAACTCGCCCCAAACTGCACAATTCTTCTTCAATTGTTCCTTGAATCAACCCCGCATAATTACCTCAATTACAGTTGTTTTCAAGGAAGAGGCCCAGGAGGGCGAGCCTAGCATGCGTCAGGAGGGGCCTCGCTCTGAGACTGCTCAGGATTTGGACAATCAGCCCAGGTCGTTGAACAAGAATCAGGGCCAGGATCCAGGCGAGGATGTTTGAGTAAGCAAGGATCGTGAGGAGGAGCTGGCTCATGGCGGTCCTGGGCCATCCACGCAAGGAGCTACTTCCACAGCGGACCTGTCAAAGGAGGACGATGACATGGCAGCATACAGGTGCTGCATAATTGAAGAACCTCCTGATGAGTAATCGTTATATTCTTGTCTAGTTTTCGTGCTTCGGGACCCATACTACTGGGATTATTTTTGACTCTCTAGTTATGTTAGTCTATAATTTTTGTTTGACAGTTCATAATCGATGTAACCTTCAGAGGAATCCATGGTTGTTACCCCTGTGTGGGCAGCACAATAGACGGAGAACTGATCGAGACCGGTTTCCCCTTGCGGGCAGTCTTTTTTCTGGTAATCTTGCTAATTATGCCACACATCTAGGCAAAGACTCGGCTTCAGCCATGATGTAATATATTTTTCTTGTTAATAGATTTAAACTAACTTAAAATAATAATAATAATAATAATAAAATTAAAAATATTAAAATTAAATTTAAAAATAAAATAAAAAATAAATAAAAATAAATAAATAGAAATAAAAATATATATATATTTGTTAATCAGTACCCTTTCCTTTCTTACCTTTTATTTTTCAGATTTTATAACTATTGTTATAGGTCAACTTGGGCACCATCTCTAATGACCTGGTTAACTGAACATCATCTCCAGAACCAATGAATAGGGTCTATCATCCCTTATCATTTCAGTTGCTACATGCCCTAAGACAAAGAACAAGACAAATCATCCATGACTTCCATTGCAAAGGTTTCCAAGATTTGAAGTTTATATTATATCATATGAGAGCTCACCAACGATGCCTCTCAAGGGACTAAGTGTGTTGCATATGCATGTAACCCCACTCAAGGGTGCTTTGCAAAGCATTTCCCGACACTCATAAGTGTGCTGGTCACATTGGGAGCGAAATTCTCATTGTTCTGGAATCTCCACTTGGCCAGTGCCTTCTAGAAGAGTTCACATGTGTCAAACTTCGAATCCATGTGTCCATTTGACATCTCTAAGATTGGGAACATGTCTTGCCTATTATTAGAAAGTCATTGATTGTAAAATTGCCTTCAGCTCATCTATAAATTGAGCACAGTTCCTAGTGCTTTAGAAGGAAGAATTTGAGTAGAGAAATGTTGGTGGAATTTCAAATGAAGAATTGATTTGAGTGACATGCTGTTGCAAAGATGTGCATTGTGATGAGGCTGGGATGTTGTTGGAGATGGTGACACTAAATCAATCACTGGGTTGTAACCTCCCCTTCTATCCTTTAATAAAGATTGTTGCTTACTTTCCCACATATGTATCTGTATAAGCTCATGTGTTTCATATTATGAATTCTTATCTGATGTATATGGTTTATGTTTTATTGATTTAACTAAATAACTTGAATAGACATCTATATTATTGATAGATCTTTTGTTGTCTAGTGTTCATTCTTGAAATAAATATTTTCAGACATCTAGCTTGGACTTGAAGCTACAGCAAGAGTGACAGAAGGAGAATAGGAAGCACTTGGACTCCAAGTAAGTTCTTTGATCTGTTCTGTGTGTCTATTTACAATTAGGAAAGTAGTTGCAAAGTCTTTAACATGTTGTTATAGATGAGCACTACATCTAGGGAAGAATGTTTTATCTGTAATCCATAATTCCACTTAACAAATTGGTGACTCTGTTGGGGTGTTTACCCTTCATCCTTAATGTATTTGCCTCTGATTTTCTCTGTTTAATCACCCAGTAGCATTTACTCATAAAGATTAGGCTTTTTGAAATCCAAATTTTCATTAGAAGTGTGTGAAACAGTTGTATTTTTCATTCTACACTGCACCCAACGCACTGTTGGACAGGACATAGTGCTTCGCATAGCATTGTCTCCCATTCAGGGCTACTTTGCAATGCACTATCTCCCCTTAAAGATTGCGTTGCCCCCTGAAACCATCGAGATTCCATTGAATTTTTCATTGCATTTTTGTTTTCAATTTGTTGTCTGTTGTGTTTTAAAGAGCCTGATGCCTCATATTGACCAGTAACTTTATCTACTCCTTCCTCCTTTAAAAGAAAATTTTGTTCAATGTTTATTTAAAGCATTTTTATTTATCATTGACGAATTAATTTCAAAGTATTTTCATTGTTGCATTAGATCCATTTGCTTTTGAAAAGGAAATTGTTGTTAAAGTCTTCATTTCCTGATAGGAGACATTATTGTTAAATTCCTCATTTTTCCTTCAAAAGATAAATTGTTGTTTAAATTCTTCATTTCTCAAAAGTAAAAGGCATTTGTTTTTATTGATTTGATGCACTTAGTTTCCTTTTCTGCATTCATAACATTAAAGGAACTGAAAAGAAAAACCTGCATTTGCATGTAGTGGATTGTGTGTTTTGCAAAAGGAACAATTAGGAAAGGTGCATTTTAGTTTGTGCTCTTTGATTTGTTTGCTCTCAAATTGATTGCTCTTTCCCTCTAGTAGCTAGGATTTTCATTGAAAAAACTAAAAGTGAAAGATTGCTTATCATTTTAGTTTGCATTTTAGGAATTTCCAATACATCATCGCGGTGAACCTTGAAAGGCAAATTGCTAAACAAGATCAACTTAAAATTTATCTCAATTTACCTAACAAAGCATTGGAACCATAACGATAACGTTTAGAAGGTCTAGGCTAGAGACGTGTTCCGACATCGTAAAACATAGCAGCTGTCGTTAATTGTCTACGATACATTCCGAGTGTGATACCTCACTCCACATACGTAAGTATATCGTAGCTCATCCATGTACTTTCAGGTATATTAGGTGGTGTTACAGTACGAAAAGTATAAAGGGGTGCTCTCACTGTGCGGTTTCACATCAGACAGCGCTAATACGGCCTTGGGCCTCCACGTACCTTCGGGTATATTTGGGAGGACAACTTTAGGTCCTATCCATCCATAGTGAACCGAGTCGGCTGCCTTGTAAATTGTGATACACCGAACACAACATTCGGGGAGATTGCCTGCTCGTACTTCTTGGTTCACCAAGAGGTATTCTGTAGTTCACAGTTTCTTGGTAAACCTTTTGCCTAGAATTACCCTTTTATTTTGTTGATTTGTTTTTGGTTAAAATAAATCAGTAATCATGGAAGAACATAATCCTTTCCCTCGTCGTTCACGTAGATTAGCATTGAAACCACCTTTACCACCAGAAGTTACTCCTAGTCGACGAAGGTGACAACACTCTACCGAATCAAGTACTATTAGTACCTATGGTGAAGCATCATCTTACCATATACCATAGTTAGCTCAAGTTGTTTCTACACATCTCAGTTCGTCTACTATTGTCGAAACGGAGTCCTCACAGCTACCCATGGTCACGATCCATCCAATCAGTGATACCATACCTCCTGGACATGACGTTGTTCAACAAGAAGTTGCTCCAGATCCTGTCTCTTTTTTTCCAAAACATCTCAATCCCGAAGTCGAACAACCGGAAGTTGTTCCTGCATTAGTCATCCCACAATTTTCTATAGCCATTGAGTTTCCTATATCACACAGTCAACCTCCTGAAATATACTTTGGGCCTAATGGTGAAATAATTCCACCTGGTTTAATTTCAATTGAAGGAATCCCACAAGATGAGACACCTTTAACTCCAACCCATTTTGGGGAGGACCTTTACCTATATGAGTCTTTTCCTCAATCACCACCATCTGCTTTTGTTGATCCTGTTCATATTCAAAATCTCGTCGATCTAAAAGGGTATACATTTGGTCAAGTAACCATGCCTGGACCAACATCTTTGGTTGGGCCATTTGTTCCAATTACGTTAGTACCTGCCCTTGCTACCCCATAGATGTTCACAACTTCACCATAGTCATATTTTCATGGTGGCCCTATGGTCCCATCAGGTTATAAATATTTATCTGGAATTTTCTCGGGTGCATCTTAAAATCCATGGAATTTACCAATGTCATCGTCCGGTATTCTAACTGGTAATCCTATAGTAAGTATTGAACGGCTTGATTATTTAGACACATCATCAAGGCAATATCAAGCTGGTCCTTTTGGGTCTATTCCATTCAGTACCATATCAACTTGACTCCCTGCATTTCGAGAGAAATATTTTCCGTCTTATTATCCTCCTCATGCTGGGGGGTAACCTTTGGTCACCCACTATGACAATACTCTATCACTTTTTGGTAAACCTAATGTCGAAATGAATGTTTGTCAATGGCAACCCACTCTGCCTATCCAATCACAAGCAATTGTACACTCGTATCAACCATCTCAACTTGTTACACCCACATCATTCCCACTTGTTAATACATCTTTACCCCTGTTACAGAATCAAAATGTTGTACAACAACCTTTTCAGACAGGTCCTTCAACATAATACCCTCCAGTATTGGGTCCACAGACTCCAAATCCTTCGGTTAATTTGCAACAAAAACATATACCTAGAATCATTTATTCACAAGTTGGTTTACCATTTTATGGGATGTCACAACCACAACCAGGTTATACACATCCTCAACCGAATCCAAGTTATTCCAATTTGGGTTATAACATTGGTGGACAGACCCCTTGGCAGCCTCAGGCGCAAATGTCTCAACCTTCATTTCAACAAGTATCGTATCCAGGTTTTGGTCAACAGAATCCTCAAGCATTTGCTTTTCAAAACAACCCCTATCTGGATTACCAGCAGTAGATTCCTTATGCTGGTGCTTAAAGGCCTGTTGCTCAAGCAATTCCATCATGCCCTGGCTAATAGACAGTTGCCCTTTGTTGCAACTTTAGAGTTACCAAATTTAAATCGGCTAACCAATGATCCAACCAACTATGCTCCTTGGTGGTCAGTGATACCTCACAAATTACCCTCAGATATTCCTAAGTTCAATGGAAACCCTAGGGAAGACCCGTTGACTCATGTCATGACTTATCATTTGTGGTGTTCATCAAACTCCTTGAATGATGATTTTGTTCGACTACATTTTTTCCAGCGTACACTCACTGGTCCGGCTGCAAAATGGTACATTGAGTTACCTAAAGCTTCTCTTGATAATTTCACTGCCCTAGCTACTGTCTTTTTGACTCACTTCCATCTACCCATATGATATGAAAATGGAACATAACTCTTGACCAATTTCAAACAGACTAATGCTACTCACATTTCTAATCATATTCATGAGTGGCGTCGTTGTCGTAGAATGGTTAAGGCATTTGTTCCGGATCAACTCCTTGCCGAGTGGTTCATTAAGTCCCTATTACCATCTATAACTGAGGATGTGGCTAAAGGTGGCGTCGTCACAGAAGAGCAAGTTATCGCTCATGCCCAATATTTAGACTTTATTTATACTTAGTCTGGCACGCTCTGTGAAAAAAATCCTAATGCGCCAAGATCTAATTTTACTGTTCCTCCTCAATTAAAGGACTCTCATGCTGGAGACGGCTTGATTGATACTGCAAGCACAAATCATACTACTGCATCTGATCCTGCACCTTCTTCCGAAATTAATGTCGTGTCATTTTACAAAGGCAAAAGTGACAAGTAACCGGAAGTAATAAAAAGGGGAAATCTAAGAAAAAGCAAACTTCTAAGTTGCTTTGAGAAACTTTTACGTGCTGGTTTCAATTCCCAATGAGTCTTTGTTTCTGATCGGATCATCTGATCCTTGGTATGGAGATTTCATCATTTATCTCCAAACTCAAACTTTCCGGCCTAATACCTCTCGCCCTGAACAATGACATATTCGATACCAAGCCAAATATTATTTGATCATCGACAATACACTTTATCGTCGTGGTGTTGATACTATGAGGAGGTTGAAAAAGGTTTTAAATGATTGTCATGTTGGGGCTTGTGGTGGACATTTATCTGGATATACTACCACGTAGAAGATACTCCATGTCGGTTACTTTTGGCCTACCATATTTCGCGACTGCATTCTCGCAGTCGGAAGTTGTCATGCGTGCCAGATTTTTGACCGTAAAATCCACAAACCGTGAGCGCCAATGCATCATGTTGTCTCTGTGGGACCATTTTCGAAATGGGGTATTGAATTCATGACCTGTAACCCTCATTCGTCCGGGGGGCATGGTTATATTATTGTCGCAGTAGACTACTTTACCAAATGGGTCGAAGCGATGCCTACATTCAACAACACAGGACAGACAACTGCATTGTTTTTCTTTAATCATGTTATTGGACGGTTTGGGGTCCCACAGGCTATAGTTACAGATCATGGGAAGCATTTTCGCAACCACATGATTTCTTAATTAACTGCCAAGTTAGGATTGTCACATGATAATTCTACTCCTTGTTATCCACAATCAAATGGACAAGTTCAAGCTATCAACAAGATTCTTAAACATATGCTTCAACGAATGATAGGAGTTCGTAAAAGAAACTGGCATTTGATCTTGTACTCTGCCTTGTGGGCGTATCGAACCTCAGTGAGAAATGCAATTGGTTTTACTCCCTTTCAATTGGTGTATGGTCTAGAAGCTATCTTGCCAATCCAATGTGAAATACCATTGTTAAAAATCGCAATTGACTTGTTACCTGACACCTCAGAAGAAGAAGCACGTCTTTTTAACCTCATCCATCTTGATGAAACACATCGTGAAGCCCAATTGGCCAACGAAGCGCATAAGAGACGTATAAAGGCGCAATATGACAAAAATGTCCAACCTCGCATTTTCTCAGAGGGTGACTTGGTCCTTTGTTATGATCAAGAAGGTGATGTAATAGGTATTGGGAAATTTGAGCCATTATGGCATGGCCCCTATATTTTCAAAAGAGTTCTTGCTAAGGGTGCCTATGAGTTGGTTGATTACGATGGAATTCTATTGGCGCAGCCTAGAAATGGGTTGTATTTGAAACGCTACCATGCTTAATCATGAGCGTAGTAATCTTTTGTATTATATTGTATATATATGCTATCGATTTGCATTCACTATATTAGTTTTTTTTAGAGTTTTCTTGACGTTAGTAATCCGCTTTACATTTCATCGCAGATGTATGAATCTTCAGAACCATTTGTTGGATATGTTGATGGTGCTAGTCATAGTATGCAGAATCTATCCTCTGCAGCGTGGGCCATTTTCGCTCCGAACAACGAGTTAGTGAGTTTTCAAGGGATTTGTATTGGTAGATCGACAAACAATGTCACTGAGTATAGCGCGTTGAAAAACTTCTCTATGATGCCATTTAATTTGATATTAACCGCATAATCATAAAGTTAGACTCACAACTTGTGGTATTACTACTTACTAGTGTTTACACTATTAGAAATCCAACACTGCATCGTTTGTTCCTAAGAGTTCAACTTTTGGAAAGACACTTTGATTTTTTTCAATATCAACACATTTCCATAAATTTGAACACATTGAATAATTCTTCGGCTAATCAAGTTTTAGACAGACATTTGCAACACATGTAAAGAAAACATTCACATCATTGAATAGGATTGCACAATAAACATAGGAAAACACTGAAATCAAATAGATATATAGTTATAGGTTTTTACAAAAATTTGTGCCCAAGACACATTGGTCATTTGACCTCAAAATGTATGCAAAATGTCAAAAGTAAACTAGTGGTGCTCATTGTAACATGCTATAGATCTAGCTATCCTACGCAGTAATCACATCCAATGGTTAGGAAAACCTATAGTGTGACGTTGCAGTCGCATGGGTAACTCTTTGATCCGGAAATTCAAAATCCCGTAGGTCAACCCCTCTATGTGCTGCCAAAGCTCAATTAGAGTCTTAGCCATATCAAGATCCTGAAGGACTGCTCTCCCGATAACCCTCTCTGCTGGCACATCTGCTTCACGCTCTAGTTCCTCCACCGATTGATCTTGACCAACATCTGCATTACATCAAACATTTAGTTTAGTCTTCGGAAAACATCAAAATACAAAAACATTGTATAAACCTTAGAAAAATAAAAAAACATGGTCAAAACATTCTTACCTATTGCACCCCACTGAGCACCTTCTCGTAAAGCTAAATTTGGATCTCCCCGAAAATCAACGCCTGCGTATGCATACTCATCAATGGCGAAAATCTGTCACCTGAACCAGGCAAAAAACGCAGTCGAGAACATAAGGGTTGATTAGCCTGCATGCCTACCCATTAGTTCTACCCATGCCTGCATCCGCAGATCTCTAGGATTAGACAGATCCAGTGTCACATGTTGTGGCTGCATCAGTGGAATCCGTTCTAAAACAAATGATATGAGGATTGAACCATAACTGAAGTTCTTTTTCCTTCCTCCCTTTGCTTTTTTCAGTTTTCCTTTTATATGAGAAAGTACAACTTCAGACCACTTGAAGACTGTTGGCTCCATACACTCTAGCGCGCAATGCATATACGATCTATTCACTACATGTAGTGTAATGGTGCCAGCAAGTTTTGCAATCGTGAAAAGGATGGTTCTCAAAGGCAAATATCTAACATCCCGGATGTTTGTTTTTCCATCTTTGCTTGGCTCTGCCCTTGGATAACAATGTTGCAAAACATAATCGCTCACTATCTCTCCTCCAAGAATAGACCCTGAGAGCGAAATAGGTAAGCCTCTCCTCGACAAACCTGTGAGAAAGTATACATCCTCTACTGTTATGGAACCACTTGGTTCTAAATATGAAATGCCTCGATAGCTGGATCCCATGCTTGAACTAAGAACTCCAAGAGTTCTATTTGTTGCCTCATCCCTGACAACTGGAAGTACTTTAATAGTCCACAATATCTTAGGGCTCTTAGTGTGCCCGGATCATTTAAGGTAATCATATCCTGTTCTTCATGTTCTCTTTCCCTCCATGTAATCGTCATTGTAATCCGATGAAAACCTGAAATGTAACCATAAGAACCATTAGATTCCATTCAATGTAAAAAATTGGGCAAATTTTGGGCATAATGCAAAAAACAAAAATGAAGATTGCGCCCAACGCAACCTAGGACAAGAGACAGTGCATTATATATGTAGGTAGCCTTCATTTTGGCTGCTATGCAACGCACTTTTCGATGTCCAAGGGTGTGTTTCCCTCTTTGGGGGTAGAATTTACCCTAGGAGCCCCAAAACCCTAAAAAATTGCAATAAATGGAAATGAAATGATTACTGAATGAAAGAGAAGGTTCATGGTACTAACCTGGATCAAATGGAAATGAAATCCATCCACAAAAACGATCGCAATCAGCAGCTGAAGTTAAGGGGCAAAATCAGGTTTAGAGCTCCAAAATGCAAATGGTAACTATGGAATGGTAAAAATGAGTAGTAAAACTCTTTTTAATAGTCATTTAATTGTTTGCAAATCATATTTATTGCTATGAATATGGTTTTATTATGTTTTTTATCATGAAACATGTATTTTTAATCCATTTGATGTTGTTTTGAACATGGTTTACAACTGATGAACATATTAGTCATGCAGATTTATTTCAAGAATGATTTGACCACAAACCATACTTTTTCCCCTTATTTTTCGAGCTTTGTTAAATATGAAAAGTGACTTGAAGCGCACATTTATCTCTTTTTTGAGCTTCAATAACATCAAAAAAGGAACCCTTGGAGTCTTCTTTTAGCTCTTTTCAGACTCTGATAATGTGAAAAGATTGCCGAGCACTTGTCTTTTCAAGCTCGTAAAAGTAAATGAATTGATATTTACTCAGTATAAGTTTAACCCTTTTCCAGACTGAGATAGATTATTTACGAAAAAGGAATACCTTGGTCGAACATGACTAAAGAGGTTCTCTCAGATATTATTTTACACTTTTTTTGGATCAGAGCGACAACTTTACGAAAAAAGTATTTATGGATTTTTCTTTCGTCCTCTTTTTCAAAATCTCTAAATATGAAAAAGGACTAGGCTCTCATTGTCGTTAGGCTCGTTAAAACATAAAATAGCGACAGGCTTGTCGATCATGGAAAGAATTGAGTTTAATTCATCGCTAGACTCGTTAAATTATTAAATAGCGATACTTTATTCGCCCGAAGGGTTGAATTATAGATAAAGCATATGTTATCCTCCTTAAGCTTGTTAAAAAATAAAGAGGTACTGGTTGACAAATGACCGGGGAAAATTTGGGAAAGTGAGCAGAAATTTTTACGGTAGCAGGTTGCTCTTGAACATGACACTTCACTCCATCACTGTGACTGTTTGGGTTGGGTAATATTCTTGACGGTTCATTCATACCTATGGTTCATCATACCTTCACATCGGTTTTGGGTCAATGCTACCAACTCATCTCAATGTCGCCAGTATGTTCAATTGAAGTCATCCAGTGAATACTCATCCTTCTGCAATACTCATAAACCTTCATTCTCATGACAGTCATCCCTAAACATTGCTATATTAAGTCATACCTTTGTCTTTGAAATCAGTAACTTCCGTTTCGCAATAAGGTGGCTTCCTGTCAATGACAAATCATTATCCAGGAAGTTTACTTAGAAACATCATATTCCAGTACCATGAGGCTTGTTACAATATCGACAAGATCCTCGCTTCTGGACTTTTGACCGAAAGATTTTGTTTTGCGTTCGACATCAAATCATCTATTCACGCCTTACGAAATCTACTGCAGTACCTTGAGGGCCATTGACATCAATGGTGGTTCTCTCGCGTTTTTTAACAACTCACAACATTGGCTGGTAATCAAACGATGTCTTACCATGTTCGACTACAAATCATATATTTGCATGGCTAGACTTGTACCAAATCTAGTTTTAGCCATCCGGGTTGCGATTTCAGGATTGTTGTACACATCATCTGTACGGTGACCTTACATACAAATCGTCATCCGAACATGGGCCTATATCTGTAGGCATGTCTGTATTGGGCAACAATCCAATGTAGATGACTTTCTGAATTATGTACATGTTATTAGATTATTTATGTGCTGAGCATGGGAATGCCTTCCCTCAAAAATTCGTGATCAAGAGGATATATCATGATGTAATGTATTGTAAGATTGATGCAGGTTGCCACTCCGCTTCATCTCTAGCCCATCACAGTGTAAAGCATCTCAATCAAAAATATTGCTATTATTATTCTGACTTCATGCTTTAGGGGGCAATTGTTATAGGTCAACTTGAGCACCATTCCCAATGACCTAGTTAACTGGACATCATCTCCAGAACCAATGAATAGGGTCTATCATCCCCTATCATTTTAGTTGCTACATGCCCTAAGAAAAATAACAAGACAAATCATCCATGACTTCCATTGCAAAGGTTTCCAAGATTTGAAGTTTATATTATATCATATGGGAGCTCACCAATGCTACCTCTCAAGGGACTAAGTGCGTTGCATATGCATGTAACCCCACTCAAGGGTGCTTTGCAAAGCACTTCTTGACACTCATAGGTGCGTTGGTCACATTGGGAGCAAAATTCTCATTGTTCTGGAATATCCACTTGGCCAGTGCCTTCTAGAAGAGTTCACATGTGTCAAACTTCGAATCCATGTGTCCATTTGACATCTCTAATATTGGGAGCATGTCTTGCCTATTATTAGAAAGTCATTGATTGTAAAACTACCTTCAGCTCACCTATAAATTGAGCATAGATCCTAGTGCTTGAGAAGGAAGAATTTGAGTAGAGAAATGTTGGTGGAATTTCAATTGAGGAATTTATTTGAGTGACATGTTGCTGGAGAGATGTGCATTGTGATGAGGTTGGGATGCCGCTGGAGATGGTGACACTAAATCAATCACTAGGTTGTAACCTCCCCTTCTATCCATTAATAAAGATTGTTGCTTACTTTCCCACATATGTATCTGTATAAGCTCATGCGTTTCATATTATGAATTCTTATTTGATGTATATGGTTTATATTTTATTGATTTAACTAAATAACTTGAATAGACATATGTATTATTGCTATCTTTTGTTGTTTAGTGTTCATTCTTACAGGAAATATTTTCAGACATCTAGCTTGGATTTGAAGCTACAACAAGAGTGACAGAAGGAGAATAGGAAGCACTTGGACTCCAAGTAAGTTCTTTGATCTGTTATGTGTGACTATTTACAGTTAGGAAAAGTAGTTGCAAAGTCTTTAACCTATTATTCTAGACGATCACTACATCTAGAGAAGAATGTTTTATCTGTAATCCATAATTCCACTTAACAACTATCGTAACCCTTAAATGGGGAAATAAGATGCCAAGTTTATCAAGGGATGTACATAATGCAAAAAGGAGTTTGTGATATCTCCAGTGTGGAGCTACTAATCAAATGGAACAATTATAGGGGGATATTTTAGACTTAACCACCTTTGGCATCCTCAAATTTTGATCACTCATAAAATATATAAATGTGAATGTCACTAGAGGAAAGGAAAATGGAACTAACAAGTTATTATTAGTTGAAATGATGAAATAATTGTCTATAGAAGAAGAGTGGAATGTGGCATCTTTGGGAACCAAATGTTGGATTTATCTTTTAAAAGTGCATAAGCAAAATTAATGTGACGGAGCTTATAAACAAGAAGTGAGGTTTGGTGGTATGGAGATGGGCATGAGTTGCAACCAACAAGGGATTCAAACCAAGCATACTAATTGTGGAATTAATCTACTACATTGATAAGATTAGAAACTGAATTTCAACTCAAGAAAGAAACAAGGTATAAATACACCCTAATAATTTTATTGTGATTGTTGGGTGACTTAACTGTCTTTTAATTAGGATCAATTAATACACTTATACAGAAATTGTCAACCAAGGTAAGTCTTTTATTTCAAGGTTATTACGCAAAGTATATGCATGTAACAATTCCAACTAATAGTGTCTAATGTCAAAGTCTCTATGAACATGACACACAAACAAAATCAAGTTTTTATACCTACTCACTCTCAGCATACCAAAATAGTCACTGTCGCACTGCAAACATCCAAAGCACTTTGCACACAGTTCTGAAATGAAAGCACATTTGCAAAATAAAATCACTGAATCACTCAAGATCACTCTTGTAGAAAAGGAAATAGCACTCCTAAAAAGAATTGCAGAAACCATTCAACCAAAACCTCACCCAATCAAGAAACTCATTGCGATCAACATTTCATCAATTTGTGCAATCACACTGTAACAAACACGCAACAATACATATAATGAAACCCAAAGACTCTAGCAAAAAAATAATAAATAACACACATTTATAAATGGATCAATTAAGTACCTATGTACTACACAAGTAATCAAGATCAACTATTCTACAAACCAACAATTTAGTAACTGCAATATATTAATGGAAATTTGTAATAGTAATAGTTAATAACATGAAATACAACTAAAAGAAAATTAAGCATATTGCTACACTGCCTTATCGAGATAAGGATCCTTTCTAAAGAGGAGGGCCCTTCCTCCTTAGCAGGGATTTGGTAATTCACAACTCACAAACTAAGTTAGCAAAATATTATAAAGACACAAACTATAAGAGTTTGCATTAATATCATAAAAGTGTTATAGATACAGAATCTCTCCAAAAATACAATAGTGTTGCGACCCCCACCCCCCTCACAAGGCAAAGGTCTTCTTGTTTTATAGATTACACCATGTCTATTGTAGAAACCACAATCTCTGGATTCTCATGTTGTCCAAATGGAGAGTCTTACATAACAAATAACAACAAGTTTATAGAGAATGAAATATTATTGTAACAATATCTCCAAATACTGGGAGGTCAACAACATAAAACCCATAATTGTTACAGTGATCTGGTTGCGTCATCGAGAAATAGTTTTCCTTGTTGGCACAACAATCTAGCTTGACTATGATTGAGTGATGGCTTGTGTTCACTCCCATTGGTATTGTTGAGAAAAAAAAAATTACTATGAAATAGAGTATCAACACCATGGCAACAATATCAGCATAATCTCGTTTTAGAATTAGGCAGCACAAAACCTAGAGAAACATCATAACATACAAACAACAACACTCCCAAGAACCAAACTAGCCTGAAACAACTTATTTGTCAATCTTGTTAATAAAATCACTCAAAAGAATCAACCTCTTATAAATGTACAAGAAAAATACATAAACTAAGGTGACGTAGAACAGTGGCGTACATATGTCAAAAAGGCGAATAACATAGTAACAGGGTATGACTATAGGGGTAAAGATGACGGAAAAGATGGAAAAAGGAAGGTAAAAATGATGCTAATTCCACATCTCAACAATGATTTGATATGAAATAATGAAATGAATAGTATTCATCATGTACTCTCATTGTAGTTTTAACCCTGTACAAATAATACCTACAAACGAATTCTTAAAAAAACAGAAAATATACAATGGCAAGAACATAAATATACACAGATATTTTTCCCTTGGAACCCAAAACCAAGAAAACCAAATTGATTTTTCATTATATTTCTTTCAATGTTTCAATACATTATATACATGTTGAAGCATTCATAAAACCTCTAATCCATTAACCCTAGATTAGAACATAACCATAGTTCCTTTGACTAGATCTACAATACCATGGGAAAAACCACCATGTGTACAACCATGCACAAAACCATGGGTGGGTCTGCTTAAAAAATAAATAATTTTGGGGCACTACCCCGAACCCCGTGCAAACCCCTCGTCATGCCCAACACAATGTATCGCATGGGGTTAGTTGTGCAAAGAATATAACACATACGCAACACTCACATGTATTATATGAATTATGTGTTAACTTATTTTTTTCCAAGAATATGCTCTATTTGTATTTCAAAACAAAGAAAATATACATAGAAATGTGCTTATCTGACCCTCCAGAGAGAAAGTCTTTTTGTTTCTCTAACACAAAAAATCTAGGCTTCTAAAGGTGTTTACATAATGAGATAATAAAAATGTTCCTTTTGTTCTTGGTTAAACAATAAAAATAAACTTTTGAGTTACAAAAACATCGATTGAGTAGGGATACAAATTCTTCATTACATTGTGCACTTCTTCTTCCTTTGTATATGTGCTTAGTACAAAGACATAACCTATTATAGGAGGATAAATTCCTCACCTGTTTCAACTAAAAAAAATGATCCCTCTTAAAGAGAAAAGATTCCTTAGAGAATTTGTCCACCCTTTCATTTAGCTCTCCAAATCATGTACAAAAGCAATATTTTCAAATTTGCTTCTTATGTCTTTATTTATATTCATAATTGGGATAAGAAATATTTTTTCTAGCCTATGTTTCCTTTTTGGTCATTCAATAATAAACTTAGAATCTCCTAAAAATTAAAGATTATGTGTGCCTTCATCAAATGCAATTTTTAATAGTAGCCACAATCAAAATAGTCTTACCTTGTTATTTGTAATATCACCAATAACTGATTCAAAAGGGATAGAATTATTTTCTTTTGAAAAGAGAATACTTCCCAATCCACAAGCTTTGAGTGTCCCTTGTGTGGTTCCATGATAGAAGACCTTGGGCTTTGATTTTTCTATATCTAAATAAATTATAATTTTGGGATTATTTACTTTAATAGGTTTCCAAATTCCTCCATAACATTCCAAGATAAAATATATTGAAACTAGAGTTGTAATGTAGTAATAACTATGTGTTAAATAATAATATTCAGTTAAGATTAAATACTAATGCGTAATAATGATAAGATGTGCCCCTTGCAAAGGCCACAAACTACCACCCACTACTTGTATATATACATGCCTATGGTACTCGATCAAAATAAAGAATGATATGCGCGTGTGATTAATAAATTATTATACGAAGTGGATACTTGGAGGTACTTACATATTCATGAAGTTTTAATGAAGTGAACCACGGATACACTTCAAGTGGTATCAAAGCAAGCCCGTGGTATTGTAAAGATAGGATAAAGAAAAGATAAAATGAGAAATTTAAAAAAAGAAAGAAAAGGATGAGTAAATTTTGATTTTACCGTTGGTGGTTTATAAGTACATTGTTTTGGTAAACTATTGGCCCATGGTATTCCTTACCATATTTATAAAAAAAAAGATTAAATTTTGTTACTGTGGTTACTTTTTCTTTGGTATTCCTTACCATATTTATAAAAAAAAAGATTAAATTTTGTTACTGTGGTTACTTTTTCTTTTGGAGGCAAAAAAATAATCACCAATGAAAAAATATTATCGGAGCATAGGTCTACCAATATGTCCTTAGAATAAATCATAGAAATTCTTAACCATATAATCATTTGCATTGAAGCAAATTTTCATCATGACATCATGGAAATATATAAAGCAACAAGAGTTGAAGAAGATTCTAAACTTTCATCGCGTGGAGTATGATCCGGGAGGATCCCTAAAGGTCTAAAAAACATAGTCTTTAACCCTCAATTAAACCAACATAAAATTAAATATCTCGTTGCAAGCAATCCAATGATGCAAACGATGTCTCAATCCGAGTTCATATGCAAAAGTTATGCCCAGTCAAAGTTGTTATATGCCATTTTGTCACATCTAATCAGTCGGCCTACAAATTTGATCAATCAACATCGTTTTACTCCTTATCGTCATCATTGCACAAATCCATAAGCATGACTCTTCCTAATCCCTGAGTTTCTGTGTGAAATTGCTTCATTTCATTCATTTTAAGGACCAACACACCCTACATAATTGAGCATCTACGTTGCAGTGCAGTCTCTCCTTCTCTTAGGGTGCTTGCAGTGCACCCTGCTAACTGTGGGGGTGCGTTGATTCCAAAAATTCAGGAAAAATAAAAATATTTATGAAGCTTCCTCTTCCAGGAGCTTCCAGAGGTTGTTTCAACCATTTACCTTGGATAAACATTTGAATCCCATCTAATTCCACCTTGGAGAAATCACCATCTCATCCCTTGAGCTCATCCTCCCATCACTTTTGGATCTCAAGCCTAGATTGGTAAATGGATAAGAATTTCTAAACTACCTCCCTTTCCTATATATTTACCTCATCCACAAGCACTTGGTTGGTTGTTGTTGGCTTTTGGAGTGTGATTCTGCCCTTATGTTGCTAAGGTGATAGGTTAACTTTTCATGCATTTAGGGTGACTGCAGGTGCATATTGTGACAATGAAAGGACAAGTTAACAGCTTGGAGGATCTCTTCTATAAGATCAACACCTATTTGTGGTTGTAATCTCCTTCCATTTATATTAATGCAAAGAATTATTTGTTTTCCTGTATTTGATTGTCGTTATTTCACTTATTTCAATACCATGTTGATCTATTGAATAGAGTACTTAGATGATACTGCATAGATCTCATAGTTTCTTGGCTTGTGTTATCTGAATGTGCAAGTTCTAATTTTGACAATCGGAGGTGGAATTAGATCATTCAAGCTAAAGAAGGAACTAAGTGTGCAACAGATTCCAAGTAGGCTTCATTTCATCATCTATTTACTTTAAGGAAAGCATTGGGCTCATTGTTTCTTTGTTGTTCTAGGTTGGCCATCGAACCTAGGGGAGATACTTTTGTCCGCAATAATAAATCCCGCATAACAAAATTTCCAGCCAAAACTTAGCAAGAGACAAATTTAAATGGTGCCAAATAAATTTGGGGCATCACAAAATTGGTGGTCTAGCCAAACTGGCAGCTAAATTCAGTGATAGTTAGTTAAATTTGGCGACAAAGTCAATTGTGGTTAAATTTAGTGGAACCACCAAATATGGTGGCATTTACTAAAATTCAAGGTAGTTTGTTGACCCAATAGCATGGGTCCACGTGAATAATCAAATGGTGCCACATAGCACCCAATGGGCAACCAAATGAGCCAAAATTAACCCATGGAAGTTATTAAAGTTTAAGCAATTCAACGGTTTGAATGTTATAAATGAGCAACAATTTTTAACGTGTTATATTATATATAAAATAAGGTTCTGGCGGGTTTAAACCCCTGACCCGTCGAAACCCAAATATGAATATGTCATACACCAACCAACCTCTTGTTGGGTGGGATTTTCAATATATGTCGATGGCCCAACATAAAAAACCCCTCCTATGTATTTAATGAACAATGAAGAACTAGCGGAATAGTGAGCCTTGGAACCAGGCGGAACAGAATTGCGAGCAAGGGGAACTAGGGGTTATGGAACCCTAAGGCGGGACCTTACATGTGCACATACCAAGATAATGTTCCCATGGGTTATTCCCTAGAATATTCCCAAAAGATTCTACTTTGGAATCTTGAAGATTTTGTGGGGGTCCAAAGTTGACGATGTCATAATCTGGTTGAATTTGAGCAGCCCATTTTCAAGTGACTCCCATAAATGAGGTATAATGATGTATTTTTCCATGTACTTGCCTTTATTTTTGTTGTGATGAATAAAGAGGTCCATCCGCTTTGAATTTGGGCCTAGATATGTAGCCCACATGGGGTGAACTTCGTTGTTTTCAAACATTAGGTGCATTGTATTTATGGTCTCCTTTTATATTGCTTCTTCTTAAAGTGTTTGCATATATGGTTTTTACATGCTCTTTTATGCAATTCTCCTAACATCACCGAATAAATGATCCTGGATCATGTTGGTATCTGAGCGATCTTTTTTTTTTATGTGAATTGTGAGTGTGGATGATAATTGAGGCCAAACTCAAAGAGGGTGAAGGAAAACTCAAGTCTTTCAACCCCAAGATTGGACGTGCAACACAAAGAAGGAAAATGGAGAATGAAAATGTTTGCACTAATAAGGACAAATCTTTCCATAAAGCTTTCTACAGGATGGTAGACAAATTGTTTGCAGATTATGAGAAGAGAGTGGCAAAGAAGGAAAAGAAGAAGAAAGAGAAAACAAAGGACAATGCTTTGGTAAATCAAGGAAATGGAGGAAACCCTCTTAGACCTCCATCTCCATCTTCAAGTGAATGTTCTTCTTCTTCATATTCTCATCATTAAAATAATCATCATAGAGATGCTTCTAAAAATCCATTTTTAAATTTAGATGTGAAATTTGATTTGCCCATGATTAATGAAAAATCTATTTTAGAAGAGCTAAACAATTAGATTAGACAGATCGAAGTGTATTGTCGTATTCAAAAAATCGAAGAGGATGAAGCAAAGATCCAGTTGACATCTCTTTGAGTGGGAGGCACAACTCTTGTATGGTGAGAGAGAAAGCTTCATAAAGGTAGTCAACATAATGGTAAACTCCTTTATTCATGGTTTGAGTTTGTTTTTGCGTTAAGAGGACAATTTTATCCATTGGGTTACCGACAAAAAACCATGATGGAATGGGAAAACCCGAGACAAGGTGTAACAACCCTGGTGAAAATTCCATGTAATAAAAGTTAATAAAGGAAAAATAATAACCACGGTTATGGGACACATATTCCAAGTTTAACGTTGGGCAAAAACATCCTAGTGTGAGTGTTCATTTTGGTTATTATGGCTAAGGACATTGGCAAAGGAAATGACAAAGGCTTTGGAAAGGCAAAATGATATTTTTGGCAATTAATTTATGAAAATAATGGAAATTAGGAGAAAAGGAAGGTGAAAGGTCACAGGTTGCATGTGAGGAGGAAAATAAAGGAAAATAATGGAAAATGAAGGAAATAGAGGGCACATTAATAAAAAGGCTTATGAGGATCAATTCATGGCTTTTGTCAGTTCTGTTTTGGATTTCTCTCTCTATTCTCTCTATCTCACAAACTCTTAGACACTTAGATTTTTCTTGGAGAATTTCAACTTTGGATCAAGAAAGGCAACGAAGGAAAAGAGGAAGCAAAGATCAAGCAAGGAAGAGCAGGATCAAGCAACTACAATGGGTTTACTTGCAAGTATCGATTGTGTGCGTCATTTCCTTGCTAGATTCGGTATGCATGGTTATGCATGTGTGTTCTTGGTTATCTTGTTATCATTGGCATGTGTTTTTCCAGGTGTGACAATGTTCTTCAACATTTCCTTGCCATTTCCAGATAACCATGGTGTGATGGGGTTCTCATGTTTTGGTTGAGTTGGATTCTCAGATGGATTCGAAATTGAGTGAGGTGGATCTCTTAATGAAAGAACACATGGCATAGTGATCCCTAAATTGGACTGCAGATTACGGAAAATCCACTGGCCTAGTGGCCCCTAAACCGGATTGTGGGTTGTGGTAAAGTCAGGTATTGTGTGCCTTGGTGGGCCTAGGAATCCTCTATTGGTGAATGGCAGGATATATGGTAAAGCCTAGAGGTGGTTGCCCTTGACCAGGCCTAGGAATCCTTGTCGGTGAATGGTGGGATACATGGTAAATCTTGGAGGGTGGTGTCTCAATCATGGCCTAGTGATCCCTAGATTGGACTATGGATTACGGTAAATCCTAGAGAATAATAGACAGGAAATTCCTCACGGTGTTGGTAGAGAAATCTGGTGGCATCCATCCTTGTTTATGGCCTAGTGATCGAGTGAGGATCCCAGTAAAGCCTGGTTCTATTGATGAGGGTGAGGTGGTTTAGCCTCAGGAAGCCTTGGTTGGTTCTTTTGGTTTTGAGTCCCACATTCATGCCTGGAATATGACACGGGGGTGATTGGTTGAAGAGAGATTTGGCTCAACCAATATATAGTTGGGTGGAACGTGGTAGTCCCATACTGGGTTGGCTTTTGCATTCATCAATAAGAGTTCCATTCCTTAGTATTTTATGTGTAAATGTATTGGTTCATATGTGGAATTTATGGTTGTTGTATTATCATTATTTCTGTTGTTTAGATGTTGGTTATGAATATATTTTTTATGACAGTGAAAATGTATGGTTTTCATCATGTTTTAATTTGTAAATGAATGAGCAATGAATATATGACCTAATAGAAGATATTAATCAAGATAAATAATCAGACCATCCATTCTGCTTCTTAATGATTCTTGAATAAATGTAAGGACACATATGCATATACAGATATGTTATTGTGCAAAATGCATATTTGTGACATGTTTGACATGTTTGACATGTAGAGATTATATACAATATGCATGTATATATCCAGACTCTCCTGATCTCACAATATTTATCTTCTTGCAAAATACATAATCCTTCCACTATAATTCTTGCAGAAATTTAATCAACAATTGCAAAACACATGAAGCAATAAAAACACACATAACACAATTGTTTAACCGAGGAAAGCCTGAAGCTGAAAACCCCAACTATATATTATGTAACATGGAGATCACATGACAATCTCATACAAACATACAAAGCTTATCAAAAGCTCTCAGTACAGTACAATCGTCATACACTAATCAGGCCCAATCTTGCAAATCCATGCATCGATCTTTGCCACCTGCTAGCCTGCCTCCACTGCACAATCCAAGCTGATTACAAAGACAAATTCAATGTAATCCCACTCTCATTGACTGTTTTATTATCATTGGCAACTCCAATGTATATATAGATGCAATTCATGCATCACTAGTAGTCACAACAGATAGTCTATCTTTCCCTTTCACCTATCTCTCCACTGGTCTCCACTGAAACTGCCATGCACTATAGTTAACTGATGTATTCTTCAGTTGATTAATGAGTTAATATTTAGTGAATTAATTAATAATTAATTCACACCACTCTCACTAGTGTATCAATCAGTTAGACTAGATACAACTAGCTCAACTATGTTTAGATTAGTTAAACTGAACACAACTCCATTAACTTCCTCAATCAACTCCACCAAACTCTCTCACATGAGTTCTAACTGAAGTCTCCATGCAATAGCTCTAGTAAACCCTCAGGAATAGTGTAATTCCTTCTGTCAGCTCATGTGCCACATCTGTGCACCTAACTGAAGTGCTCCAAAAGAATAAGATAATGTTTAAAGTCCAAATATTATTAAGAGCTAATAATATTCGACATATCTATTTTTAGACTGGAAATCTAAAAATAGATTCCGCCCAATATGTATAAAAATAGAAGTCCATCTATTTTTCCAACTTGATCAACCATCCACAAATAGCATCCTGCAACTCATAGAATACGATCGACATGTCTAAAAATAGACATAGTCTAAAAATAGACTTTGCGACAAAAATCACCTGTGTGGGCCCCACCTAGTTTAGGTGATTATTTTCCAACTAGGATGCCTCCTTCACTGTTTCTTGTTGCAATCTTCAACATGACGAAATATTTGTCATGGATAGTAGGGGTACAATCAAGTCTGTGTTCATGTAATTGCATTTGTATCGTTATTTCGATGTTACTTTTCATTTCTGGAAGTTTCATGGAGTTCTGGGTAGTGGCCTGAGTCCTAGTCTTGAAAAAGTGGTACGTAATCTGGAGTCGCTAGCACAAAACTACCTAGAAAATTCCCTAGTCCCAGGCATGCCTTGTTGTGGGAGTGACTGGAGGGTCCCAGTCGCATGCATGCCCATGTCAAGGGAGCCACTGAGGCTTAAATATAGCAAAATGTCAAGTTGTCTAAGGGTTTGGTCACCTGGAAGGGTTGGATGGCTCCTGGGGGTTCTGTTGCATGTGTAGAAGGTTAGATTCGTTGTGTTATGTTAGTTCCACTTCCTTAACTGTACATGGGGAGTTGAATGATATCATAGTATCATCTCGTCACATGTTTACCCCGGTTGGTCGGTTAATTTGGTAGATATGGGAGGAGGCTGTTATAGAGTGGTATCAGAGCATGGTTCACCCCTTAAAATGGATGGGCGTCGTGTTAGTAATGCATTCATGTCGGTTGCAAGTGTGTTTTCATGTTTGTCGTATATGTACTGGTTGTGTGTGCATGGTTTTGGTTATGGTTTTAGTGGTTTCACCATGTGAAACTTGAAGGTGTTGTTGCTAAATGTAATTGTTGTGAATGTATGTCGGTTATCCATTGGTTATGCATGTCAATATTGGTAAATAATGTGTATGTGTGCATTTCTTACATATGTTGTTATGCATATAGTGATATGGTTGTAGTTGCCATGCATGGGGTCATGATATGTGGTGGGTATGGTCATGCATTGATAACTAGACAATGGTGGAAATGATGATTATATGTTGACTTGATTATATATATATATATATATATATATATATATATATATATATATATATATATATATTGTGCTAATCTAGTCGGTCTTGCAGCTGATATATCCTCCCCGAATTATACTAAGGTACGTTGGTTCGTTTATGATTTGGCTTTGCTGACATAGTATGCCTTGCAGGAAGATATCAAGATGACTAGAAAGATGGTAGACTACAAAGATTCTCCTATGAATTAGATGAGCAACGTGGTGTTGGGCACTATTATGACTTAGAAAACACATTGAGAAGTTTGAAGGAAAAAATAAGGAGTTGCAAAGCAGACAATGATGGAATCATGCAGGCACAAGAGAAACAAGAAGTCAATGCAGTAATTCTTCAGAGTTTGTCGGAATTGCAAAGATAGGGGCCACTTCGGATTAGCTATGGATAGGAGGATGGGACTAATGGGGCATATGGCAGTAGGTATCATGGTGGTCATAGGTTAGATAGAGATGGTATATTCTTGGATACTCCAGATAGGAGAGGTGATGAACACAAGTACTATTCTAGTTCTAGTTCTGACAGGCACTATGATCATCATCGTTATGACCCTTACAGGAAGACTGACAATGGATACTTATCAGATGAGTTTAAGAAAGCTAAGACACCTACATTCGATGGATATTTTAAGAAGCATGAGGATGCAAAGGCTTGGTTACTTGGCATGAATAAGTTCTTTGAATTGTATGAGTACACATAGAATATGAAGGCCATAATAGCTATCTTCATTCTCAAATGGAAAGTAGATATCTGGTGGGAAGATGTAAAAAGGGTGACAGACATCAAGACAGAGGAGTTGAGTTGGCATGAATTCAAAAGACTCACCAGAAAGAAGTACTTTTCAGAAAGGTATTATGATAACAAAGCCATGGAATTATATGAGCTTAAAATGGGATCAATGAAAAATGAGGAATATACGACCAAGTATCTGTTGTCGGGGATTGATGACTTATTTGATTAGTTGAAGGGAGCAACAATGTTCTCAAAAATTGATTTGAGATTCAGATATCATTTGGTACACATCAAGGAAGAGTATATTTACAAAAAAACTTTATGGACCACGTATGGGCATTATGAGTTTGTTGTAGTTCCATTTGGTTTGACTAATGCTCCAACTACCTTTATGTGTTTGATGAATAGTGTGTTGCATCCTTATCTGGACAAGTTTGTTATTATGTTCATTGATGAAATTTTGATATATTTTAAGAATGAGGAGGAACATGCCGAGCATTTAACATCATGTTGAGATTGTTAAGAGAGCATCAGTTGTATGCTAAGCTTAGTAAATGTAGTTTCTTTCAGATAGAGGTACATTACTTTGGGCATGTGGTCTCCAAGGAAGGCATAACAGTGGATCCAAAGAAGATAAGAGTTATCATGGAGTGGGCAACTCCTAGAAATGTGGATGAGGTAAGATCATTAATGGGGCTAGCAGGCTATTATAGGAGGTTCATCAAGAACTTATCCTAGATTGCATATGATATCACATCATTATAGAGGAAAGGTAAGAAATTTGAATGTACAGAGGAATGTGCAACAAGTTTTGAACAATTGAAGCAATATTTGACAAATTCTTCAATGTTAAAGATTGCAGATCCGAACAGAGAAATTTTGGTATACACAAATGCTTGCAAAAGAGGACTCGATGGATTTTTTATGCATGAGGGACATGTAGTATGTTATGAGTCATCGAAACTAAATGAGCACGAACAAAACTCTCTGATACATGATCTTGAGTTGAAAATGATCATTCATGCATTAAATATGTGGAGGCACTATCTTCTTAGTAGGAGGCTTGTATTGATGAGCGATCACTATGAATTGAGGTATATATTTGACCAACCAAATCTGAATTTTAGGAAAACTAGATGGTTAGCCAAGATAAATGAGTTTGACTTTGAGATTAGGTACATCAAGGGTAAAGACAACCAGGTTGTAGATTATCTTAGCAGACGGATATAGGTGAATCATATAGCAACTATTAGTTCTTATGGGACAAACTTACATGATC
Organism: Pinus albicaulis; assembly: GCA_034641835.2. Lineage (NCBI taxonomy): Eukaryota > Viridiplantae > Streptophyta > Pinopsida > Pinales > Pinaceae > Pinus > Pinus albicaulis. The sequence continues at coordinate 150,952,464 of CM076582.1, forward strand.
AGATCTTATAGGCAAGTCACCAGGATAACAGGTACATGGAGCTCAGGCATAGGTTACAACAGAGTACATGTATAGGTACAGGTACATAGGATGTGGACTATCATCTTTAAGCAGATGGCTTGATCAAATTTAGGGATAGGATATATGTGTCAGACAATAGCGAACTCAAGAAGATTATCTTGAGGTAGTTTCATGCGAAACCATATTTAGGTCACCCCTGGTACCAGAGGATATTGATAGCGGTAAATAAGTTATACTATTGGTCGAATCTGAAAAGGATGTGGCAGAGTTTGTGGCGAGGTGTTTGGATTGTCAACAGGTAAAGTCAGAGTGTAAGCATCTAGCTGGATTACTACAACTGATTCTGATTCCATAATGGAAATGGGAGGTCATTTCCATGGATTTCATCACAGGTTTTCCAAGGACATATAGACAACATGATTCCATCATGGTTGTGGTGAACATGTTGACTAAGGTAGCACACTTCATTCTAGTGAAGACTACGTATTCAGCTAGTGATGTGGCACTAGTGTTCATTACAGATGTAGTTGGATTGCATGGTGTTCCAAATAAGATTGTGTCAGACAAGGATGCAAATTTCGCTTCCAAGTTTTTTTGTAGGTTTTATTATAGATTTGGCCTTCAGTACAACTTATCATTCGTAGATAGGCGGACAAACTGAGAGTGTCAACAGGATATTTGAGGACATGTTGAGGATGTATGTGATGCATCGACAAAGGAGATGGGAGGAGTACCTTTTGTTGGTTGAGTTTTCTTACAACAATGGTTACCAGGAATCACTGAGGATGAGTCTGTTTAAGGCATTGTATAGGCGGAGTTTTTATACTCCCATCAGTTGGAGTGATCCGGTGAATAGGGTATTGATTGGACCAGACATGTTAGAAGAAATCGAACAGAAAATGCAGGTAATCAAGAATAATCTAAAGGCAACACAAGACAAGAAAAAAATCTATGCAGATCGAAAAAGGTTGTTAAGGGAGTTTCAGGTTGGAGAATAGTTTTACTTGCGCATCAAGCCAAGGAAGAGCTCCTTGCGGATTGGATCATGTGCCAAGCTGGCACCTCGATCTTGTGGACCTTTAAGGATTCTTGAAAGGATTGGGCCCGTAGCCTATCGACTTGCACTACCTCCAACAATGAAAGTCCATGATGTTTTTCATGTGGCATTGCTTAAGAAGTATGTTAAAGATGATGATCATGTGATTGAATGATCTGTATTACAGGTGGATCCAATCAGAACCTTGGTGTATATTACAGAGAAAGGTGCTCATTCTTTGGAATCGAGCAATCAGTAGGTTAAAGTGCAGTGGAAGCACTTTGGGCCTAATGAAGCTACATAGGAGATGGAAGATCAGATGCAGGCTTTGTATCCTTCTACATTCATTGGTTGAGCGAATGCCCTTGATATATGTTTTGGGTATATGTTTTGATGTGATGTTTTGGTATATTTACATATGTATATGGATGTAAATACCGCCATGAGTTGTGTTATAAAACTCCAATAAGAAGTATGGGTATCATGTCATTATGGTTGTCATGATGGTTTGCCACTCAGCAAGTTGATCATTGTAAATACTGCAACGAGTTAGGTTATAAAGATCCATGGGCAGTATGTTTGCTTTCAGCAGTATTGTTGGTTGTAGGTGTCATTGAACACCGAGGACGATGCTCCCCCAAGAGGGAGGGTTCTGTAACAACCCCGGTGAGAATTCCATGCAATAAAAATTTATAAAGGCAAAATAATAATCAAGGTTACGGGACACTTATTCCAAGCTGAATATTGGGAAAAAACATCCTAGTGTGGGTGTTCATTTCAGTCATTATGGCTAAGGAAATTGGCAAAGGCTTTGAAAACGAAAATTGACATTTTTGGAAATTTATTTATGAAAATAATGGAAATTAGGAGAAAAGGAAGGTTAAAGGTCACAGGTTGCATGTGAGGAGGAAAATTAAGGAAAATAATGGAAAATGAAGAAAATAGAGGCCACATTAATAAAAAGGATTCTGAGGATCAGTTCATCACTTTTGTCAATTCAATTTTGGAGCTCTCTCTCTATTCTCTCTCTCTCACTCACTCTTGGACACTTAGAGTTTTCTTGGAGCATTTCAACTTTACCTCAATAAAGGCAACGAAGACAAAGATCAAGCAATGAAGGGCAGGATCAAGCAGCTACAATGGGTTTACTTGGAGGTATCGATTTGCATGTGTGATTTCCTTGCTATATTTCACATGCATGGTGTAGAAATTTGCTGAATAATGATTAATTATCCACCGAGACTATGCTGATCACATACAATTCGAATTTATATGCAACACATAATCTCTTCCACTCAGATCATCACACATGCGGAAATAAAACAAGCGATAGCACATCAATTCATCATACACATTAACACAGTATGTATGGGGAAAGCTTATAGCTGAAAACCCCGCAGCTATATGTGTATATTATAATGGAGAAATCATGTAACAAAATCAGTACAATACTCCTCACAAGTACTCAGTACTATCTCATGAAGTTACACACAAACTAGCTTGGTTTTGAACAGGTTACTGGTTCAAAACTCACCACTAATTGCCTTGCCTCTATTGCGCAATCATGGCTTGTCTAAATAGAGATCCAAGGTTTGAATCTCCTTGGCTTGACAGTGCAATCATCATGGGAAATTCCTCCAAGTGTGGTGCAAATCTCATGCACAACTGATGTCGCCACTGATAGCTAACTCAACCCTTTCATCTACCTCTTTCACTGGTCTCCACTGAACTGATCATGCACTGTAGTGAACTGATGTGTTCTTGAGTTGAATAATGAGTTACTAATTAATGAATTAAATAATATTTAATTCACTCCACTCATAACTAATTGATTAGCTAGTTAAACTAATTTCAACCAGTTCAACTAAAATAAACAGAACACAACTCCACTAGCTGTCTCATTAACTCCACCAAAATTCTGCCACTGAAGTCCTAACTGAAGTCAACCATGCATGATGCCATCAAACCCTTGGGAATAGCGTAATTCCTCTGTCAGATGCATGAGCCACTTCCAAGGCTCGAACTGAAGTGCTCCAAGAGAGTAAACCGAAGTTTATAGTCCAAATATTATTAAGGGTAAATAATATTTGACTTCCCTATTTTAAGGAGAGGCAGTCTAAAAATAGACTTCGACCTATAGGTCCAAAAAATAGAGTCCCATCTATTTTTACCAACATGAACAATACTCCAAGAATAACATACTGCAATCCCCGGACCATGCTCCATATGTCTAAAAATAGACATAGTCTAAAAATAGATTTTGCGCCAGAATTTGCCTGCGTGCCCACTTAGTGAAGGCGACTTCATTTCACTAAGCTCCATCATCTTGCTGCATTTTCAACACTCCCTCTCAGCAAGATATGGATTATCTGCAACCCCTATCCTGCCTCTGTGGAATTCGAACTTGCTCCCGGTGAGCGCCTTCGTCAGGATGTCGGCATCCTGATCCTCCGTGGGAACATATGAAAGCATCATGATTCTCCGCTGAACACAATCTCTGATATGATGGTACCTGATGTCGATGTGTTTGGACCTATCATGAAATATTGGATTAGCCGAGATTTTAATGCAACTCTGGTTATCACAGTAGATCACTGTAGGCTCCAAATGCAACCTGAACAATCCTGCGAGGATCTTCCTCATCCAAATAGCCTCGCATGCAGCCAAGCTAGCTGCCATGCACTCGGCCTCTGCTGAACTGAGTGCCACGGATCTCTGCTTCCTGCTGTACCAGGAAACTGCTGTCAACCCAATGCTGAAAACTCCTCCAGATGTGCTCTTCCGGTCCGTTGGACTCCCTGCCCAATCTGCATCAGTGAAGCCAGAAAGCTTCGCTCCATCCTCCTGTCTGTACCATAGACCATATCCCGATGTGCCTATGATATAGCGCAATACATGCTTGCCTGCCTTCCAAAAGAGCTTGGTAGGCTTAACCATAGCTTGCGAAAGTTGGTTAACTGTATAGCATATATCGGGTCATGTATTGACCAGATACATAAGCGACCCCACCAACTGTCGATAGACAGTGGCATCCACTACCTCCGCTGAAGTAGCATCCTCCTTCCTCCAACCACCAGGAAGAGGAGTGTCAACAGGCTTGCAACCTTGCATGTTGAACCTCTCCAGAATCTCCCGGCATACTTGCCCTGACAAACAAACAGTCCTCCGCTGCGCTGCCAAATCTCCAATCCCAGGAAATAATGAAGGATGCCCAAGTCCTTCATCTCAAACTCTCGTGCAAGATCCTCCTTGCATGAAAGTATCAACTGCTCATCGCTCGTCAAAATCAGATCATCTACATACAGTACGATGATCAACAGCTTCCCCTCCACCACAATCTGGTACAGGTTAGGATTCGCCTCACTCTTGGAGAATCCAAGCCCGGTGAAGTAGCTGTCTATCCGAGTGTACCAAGCACGAGGTGCTTGCTTCAGCCCGTACAGTGCTCTCTTGAGTCGGCACACATGCGACTCACTGCTGAAGATCTCAAAACCTTCAGGCTGCTCTATGTACACCTCCTCCTCAATAACTCCGTTGAGGAACGCAGTCTTCACATCCATCTGATGAATGTGCCACCCCATCTGCGCTGAGAGAGCAAGGATCGTCCGTATTGAAGAGTACCTTGCGATAGGTGCAAAGGTCTCCTCATAGTCAATCCCCTCGATCTGTGAGAAGCCACGGGCGACAAATCTCGCCTTGTACTTCTCCACACTCCCGTTAGCCGCCTGCTTCACTTTGTAGATCCATCGCGAACCCACCACTGATTTCCCCTCCAGTCTTGGGACAATCTCCCATGCACTGTTTCTGACGATCGAATCATATTCTTCGATCATGGCATCTACCCATGCGGGTTCCTCCACAGCTTCCTCAAAAGAGGATGGCTTCGTCATGACACATTGACTCACAAGAGCCATGTATCTAGTGTACCGATCCGGTGACTGCCTCTGTCTGCGCTGTGCTGTAGGTGGTCCTACAACCTTCTCTGCATCTCGAGCCAGTCGCTCAGCTTCTGTAGTGCGCATGCGCCCTCTGATGGTTGGCGCTGCATGGGTGGTTTCTTCCACCTCATGAACTTCCTCTTGTGGCTGATCCACATCCGAAAGCTCCTCCTTAGGAACTAACAACTCCTCATCTGCATGCAAGTGTAGCTCCCTCTCAAGCGAACACTGCATGGCTTTCTCCTCCTGAAATTTTATATCTCGTCGCACAACAGTCTTTCGACTGTCTGACAAATACAATCGATAGTTGTGAGGTGTATCAGTGTACCCCACAAATATTCCAACCTTAGCAGTTGGATCCAGCTTCCTTCTCGCATCCTTCGTCACATGCATGTAGACAGGAGAACCAAAAATCCGCAAATGGGAAATATTAGGCCTCTTGCCAGAATAAGCCTCCTCTGGTGTACTCATGCCAAGAACCTTGTGAGGACAACGGTTCTGCACATACACTGCTGTATTGCATGCCTCAGCCCACAAGTGAAGGGGTAGGCCCCGATCATGCAACATCGCCCGTGCAGCACCCACGATCGTTCTGTTCTTCCGCTCAGCCACCCCGTTCTGCTGTGGGTTATGGGGTGCGATGAGCTCTCTCCAAATCCCTTCTGCGCTGCAGAACTCCTTGAATTCAGTCGAGATGAATTCACCACCGTTATCACTCCTTAGAGCAATCACCTTCTTCCCCGAATCCTTCTCGACCAGTGCTTTAAACTCACAGAACTTCGCGAATGTATCGCTCTTCTTCTGCATGAAGAAGATCCAGCACTTTCGAGAGAAATCATCAACAAAGATCACATAATACTTGTGCTTTGCTGTCAAAGCAACTGAGAAAGGACCACACACGTCCGTGTGAACTCTCTCAAGGATCGTCGTGGCGCGACTATCCTTCTCGTGAAAGGTGGCTTTCACATACTTCCCTAAAGTACACCCCTTGCACTGATCTGACTGCGCAAGAGTGCCCTTAGGAAGCCCAATAGAAATCTGCTGTAGGATCTTCAAAGCTCCATGGTGAAGGTGGCCCAATCTCCTGTGCCACAGTTCGCCCTCATCATCCCGGCTCACCACTTCTCCCGCCTTGCATGCCATAGCTGCGCAGCCATCTACCTGCAACTGATAAAGGTTCTTGGTTCGAATCCCTATCTTCCGGGTCTCTCCAGTAGTCTTACTACGCAGGAAGGCTTTTCCTTCGCTGAAGACCACATCATACCCCTTATCCTCCAACATCGCCACAGAGATCAAGTTCTTCTTCAATCCAGGTACATGCATGACATCCTTCAATACAAAGGGTTTACCAGACTCCCTCCGAAAGGATATGGTACCGATACCAGTCGCACTGTATCTACCATCATCGCCCATCTCGATGTGCACACCCAAATCTTTGTCCTCCAGATCTGAGAACAACTCCCGATCTCCCATCATATGAAATGACGCACCGTTGTCCAAGAACCACACCGATCCCAGCACACTTGAAACCAAGCATGCAATCAGTGAAAATTCAAGCTCGAACTGTGAAGCCAAAGCTTCTCCATTTGCAGATCTTCCCGCTTGCTTGTTCTTCTTCTTCTTTGGACAATTGGTAGCATAATGTCCGTGATCATGGCAGTGAAAACACTTCACTTTCACCATATCCTGCTTCTTCCCCTTTGCACCAGAATGAGAGGTTTTCTTACCCTTCCCCTTCTTTGCTTTGGCAACCAAAGCGCAGTTTTCTTCATCAGCTCCCTTTGATGAAGATCCATCTCGAGTAGTCCTCCTTATCTCCTCCTGCATGAGATCCGCCCAAAGGCGCTCCCATCCCTGCAGCTTCTCCCGACCATTGACACTATCTTGATATGAGTGCCAAGCCTTCGGAAGACCAAGGAGAGCCAGGTCGACCATGTCCTCGTCTTCGACAATCACCCCCACACTTCCCAGCTCATCTCTGCACTGAGTGAACTTCGTGAGGTATTTGGCGATACTGTCGCCTTTCTCCATCTTGATGTTCCTGAGCTTATCTTTGAGCACTAGCTTCCTTTGGTCGCTCTTACTCTGGAATAGATCCGTCAAAGCTTTCCACATTAAATATGGAGAAGCCTTTCCATGCAGGCTGGATACAATATGATCCTTTACGCCCTCCAACAGGATCCTTCGACATTTCGCCATCTTCTTTTGCCATGCTTCGACTTCAGCAGGATCAGTGGGCTTTTGGACATCCGTATCTACGAACTCTTTCAGACCATTATCTTCTAATACTGCCTCCATGCGATCCTTCCATGCAACATAATTCGAACTGCCTTCAAGAGCATATTCGAGTCACAAACCGTTGAAAGACATTTTCAACTCCGACACCAAGAAAACAAAACTGCTGCAAAATTCGAATTCCAACTCAAAGCTCAACCACTCTAGATCTGTGAGAACAAATTATTTCTAGCACAGAGATTGACTGCAAGGGGCGTTTACTGGATATATCACCTTTCAAAGAAAGAATGGATCCAGAGGCTACCTGGCCCGCATGCAGACTCTGTCTACCGAAATAAATTTGTAATCACTGTGATGATTAATCTCTGCTTAAATAGCTCCGATACCATGTATAAATTTGCTGAATAATGATTAATTATCCACTGAGACTATCCTGATCACATACAATTCGAATTTATATGCAACACATAATCTCTCCCACTCAGATCATCACACATGCGGAAATAAAACAAGCGATAGCACATCAATTCATCATACACATTAACACAGTATGTATGGGGAAAGATTATAGCTGAAAACCACGCAGCTAATGTGTATATTATAATGGAGAAATCATGTAACAAAATCAGTACAATACTCCTCACAAGTACTCAGTACTTTCTCATAAAGTTACACACAAACTAGCTTGGTTTTGAACAAGTCACTGGTTCAAAACTCACCACCAATTGCCTTGCCTCTATTGCGCAATCATGGCCTGTCTAAATAGAGATCCAAAGTTCGAATCTCCTTGGCTTGATAGCGCAATCATCATGGGCAATTCCTCCAAGTGTGGTGCAAATCTCATGCACAACTGATGTCGCCACTGATAGCTAACTCCACCCTTTCATCTACCTCTTTCACTGGTCTCCACTGAACTGTCCATGCACTGTAGTGAACTGATGTGTTCTTGAGCTGAATAATGAGTTACTAATTAATGAATTAAATAATATTTAATTCACTCCACTCATTACTAGTTGATTAGCTAGTTAAACTAATCTCAACTAGTTCAACTAAGTTAAACCGAACACAACTCCACTAGCTGTCCCATTAACTCCACCAAACTTCTGCCACTGAAGTCCTAACTGAAGTCAACCATGCATGAGCTCACCAAACCCCTAGGAATAGCGTAATTCCTCTATCAGATGCATGAGCCACTTCCAAGGCTCGAACTGAAGTGCTCCAAGAGACTAAACTGAAGTTTAGAGTCCAAATATTATTAAGGGTAAATAATATTTGACTTCCCTATTTTTAGGAAGGAAGTATAAAAATAGACTTCGACCTAAATGTCTAAAAATAGAGGTCCATATATTTTTACCAACATGACCAATACTCCAAGAATAACATACTGCAACCCCTGGACCATGCTCCATATGTCTAAAAATAGACATAGTCTAAAAATAGACTTTGCGCCAGAATTTGCCTGCGGGCCCACTTAGTGAAGGCGACTTAATTTCACTAAGCTCCATCATCTTGCTACATTTTCAACACATGGCTATGCATGCGTGTTCTTGGTTCTCTTGTTGTCATTAGCATGGATTTTTCCAGGCGTGACATTGTTCTTAAGCATTGCCTTGCCATTATTAGATAGCCATGGTGTTATGGGGTTCTCATGTTTTGGTTGAGTTGGATTTTAAAATAGATTTGAAACTGATTGAGGTGTATCTTTGAATGAAAGAACACATGGCCTAATGATCCTTGAACCAAACTTTGGATTGCAGTAAAGCCACATTTCTAGTGACCCCTGAACCAGACTGTGGGTTGTGGTAAAGCCATGTATTGTGTGCCTCAGTGGGCCTAGGAATCCTCCACTGGTGAATGGCGGGATATGTAGTAAAGCCTAGAGGTGGTTTCCCTTGATAAGCCCTAGTAATCCTTGCCGGTGAATGGTGGGATATATGGTAAAGCCTGGAGGGTGGTGTCTCGATCATGTCCTAGTGATCCGATGAAGATTGTGGTAAAGCTTGGTTTTATTGATGAGGGTGAGTTGGTTTAGCCTAAGGAAACCCTAGTTAGTTCTTTTGGTTTTGAGTCCCACATTCGTGCTTGGAACATGGCACAGAGGTGATTGGTTGAAGAGATATTTGGCTCAACCAATATATGGTTGGGTGGAACGTGGTAGTCCCATACCGGGTTGGATTTTGCATTCACCAATAAGAGTTCCTTTCCTTGGTATTTTATGTGTAAATGTATTGTTCATATGTGGCATTTATGGTTGTTGTATCCTTATTATTTCTGTTGTTTATATGTTTGTTATGAATATGTTTCATGATAATGAAAATGTATGGTTTTCATCATGTTTTAATTTGTAAATGAATGAGCAATGAATATATGACCTAATAGATGATAATGTAGCTAATGTGATAAGGCATCAATGATTCTTAGCGATTCTCAGATAAGTATGATACCCCTATGCTAAAATTTGTTGTTTAAACCTGTAGAATGCATATTTGTGACATGTTTTATGAAATGTCTGTCATGGATAGTAGGGTTCCAGTCAAGTACTTGTTCAAGTAATTGTATATGTATCATTGTTTCGATGTTACTTTTCATTTTTGGAAGTTTCAAGGAGTTCTGGGGAGGGGCCTGAATCCTGGCCGTGAAAAAGTGGCACAAAATCAAGAGTTGCTAGCACATAACTTCCTGGAAAGTTCCTGATCATAGGCATGCCTTGCTGTGGGAGTGACTAGAGGGTCCCATTCGCATGCATGCCCATGTCAAGGGAGAAATTAAGGCTTAAATGCAACAAAATGTCAGGTTGTCTAAGGGGTTGATCACTTGGAAGGGTTGGATGGCTCCTAGGGGTTCTGTTGTGCGTGTAGAAGTTCAGATTGGTTGTGTTGTGTCAGTTCCACTTCCTTAAATATACACGGGGAGTTGAATCAGATCATAGTAGCCTCTCGTCATATGTTTACCACAATTGGCCAGTTACTTGGGTAGATATGGGAGTGTGTTACAGAAGGAAAATATCATAGTGTTCAAAGTCTTGTAGAGGAGTTTAGGAAGCAAGCATTGATATTGAATATTCCTTTAGACTCCCTAGATGTTTGGATGAAATATGTTGGTGCTTTACACAATTATTTTCAACATTCATTGTTGTTGTTTGATCCCACTACTCTTGATTAAGTTAGTGTGGAAGCTATTCACCTTGAAAAAAAGGTAAATCATGAACAAGATAACCATGCAAAGAAGACAACGAAAACAAAGAAAAGGAAAGAAAATACCTCTTGCGCTCATTGAAATAAAGAAGGGCATGATGAGGAGAATTATTGAAAACTACATCTAGAGTTAAAGCCTAAGAACTATGGTGGCAAAGGGAAGCATAAAATTTTTGCTACAATGCAACATGACCTGGGTTCTAATTCAGGCAATGGGATGAAGATTGCAACTGTTGGAATTACAGGTGTTAGACAAATGGTGGGCTAAAAATCAAAGAATGCATGGCTCCAAGAACTTGAGGAGATCAACCAGGGAATTCAAGAAGATAGTGTTGAACTGAGAAGACTACTACATGAATCAGAAGAGGAGAAGCATGGATTGCAACTTTAGTTACAAGCCACAGAAGAGGCCCTGGAAAAGTTGAAGTGAAATGAAGGCTTAGCGAAGCAATCATCACCTACTTCATAACTAGAAACCGAGTTAAATAATTTCAATGATTCTTGAATTTCATGTTCTCATTATGATGATGATTTTGGTGCTTGTGAAAAGCACACTACAGGCATTGGTTCAAGGCTAATGATGAAGATGGCATATGAAAGAAAGGGCATAGGAGTTAATGAATAGAGCATTGTGAATCCCATCCAAGTGGTGGAACTACTTTGATATGTAGGATTAGGCTATGTCGAATAGGAAGCTGACGAAAGACACTCTAAACCCATAGGGACAGGAGAGCCTTCAAGCGACAAGTCTGAGTTAGTTTAGGATGCTGAAATCACATCACAACATTCCAGTGATAGTGAGCATTTCAAAGGAAGAACTAAGTCAAGTTTTCCTTGCGATATGTCACCTATGAAGATGACACAAAAGAAGGTAAAAAAAGTATGGAGGAAGAAAAACCATTGCAACCATTGCAAGAAGGGTGGACATCAGAAAGTCACATATTGGAAGCTCCATCTAGAGCTACGCCCAAAGAAGGACTAGAAGCCTATGAAAGCACCTATGAAGGAACTGGGCGATGAAGCAATTCAAAAAGGAAGCCAACTACAGGAAGAAAGTCCATTAGCCTGGTTAGGTAAGAGATGGGTAGCCTTTTTAAGTAGTTGAGTATGGAGACCATTGTAAATCACATGTTGATTTTTAAAAGGACCACATAGATGGAAAAATTTGTAAAAGTGATGAAGTGTATAACATCACTTGAGTATGCAACATAGTGATATTTTGGCCTTTAGTTGGATAACAAAGGATATGGGTTCTGTTGTAAATCAGTGTAAAACTTGACCATGAAAGTTTTATAAGATATTGGAAAGTAAGGCCTTTCTTGGAATATTGCAAGTTGTGAGACATGTATTGGCAACTACAGATTTACATATGGATATATGTGTCGACTTCATCATTCTGGTTCTGAAGTATAAATGTGAAGGAAAGGAAAAGTGTGGCATGTCAAAGATATTTGCTATGCAAATCAAGAAACAATGGAGTAATTCAACTTGAATGACCTCTTTATACTTTTAGAGTACCAAAAGATTATGAGTGGGGAGGAATGATATAGTAGGATCCCTAAAGGCTTAAAAAGTAAAAGTCGTCAAATCTTAGTGAAACCAACATCAAATTAAAGATTTCGTCGCAAGGAATCCAACGGTGCAAATGACACCTTAATTAAAGTTCATATGGAAAAGTTATGCCCAGTCAAAGTTTCAGACAAAACTTAGAAAGAGAAAAATTTAGTTGGTGCCAGATAAATTTGGGGCATCACCAAATTGGCAGCTAAATTTGATAATAGTTAGTTATATTTGGAAACAAAGTTAGTTGGGATTAAATTTGGTGGAATCGGAAAATATGGCAGTATTCACTAAACTTGGAGGCAATTTGTTGGCCCAATAGCATGGGGCTACATGGCCCAATCAAATGGTGCCACATGTAACCCAATGGGTAGCCAAATGGGCCACAAATAACCCATGGAAATGATTAAAGTTTAAACAGTTTGAGGATTTGAATGTTTTCAAAATACATATTATATATATGGGAAACAATTTTTAATGCGTTGTATTATATATAAAATAGGGGTACAACGTGTTTGAACCCCCAACCCATCAAAACCCAAAGTATTAATATGTCATATGCCAACCAATTTCTGGTTGGGCGGGCTTTGGAATATTCATCGACGGCCCAATATAAAATCTCCTCTTATGTATTCGATAGAAAACGGAGGACCGACAAAATAGTGAGTCGTGGAACCGAGCAGAGCGAAATCATGAGCAATGGAACCGAGAGTTATGGAACCCTGAGGCAGAACCCTGTGGGCATGCATACCGAGGGAATATTCCCATGGGTTATTCCTTGAAATATTCTCCAAAATATTTTGTTGTGGAATCTTGAAGATTTTGTGGGGGTTCGGAGTTGACAGTGTCAGAATCTGGTTGAGTTTATAATCATTTTACTCAGGATTTCACTAGTGCACTTAGATTTGGGATTTATGCAACCCAATTTCAGGTCACTTTTAGAAGTGAGGTATAATGATGTATTTTTCCATGTATGTGCCTTTATTTTCGCTCCATTGAATTAAGAGACCTCTCCACTTTGAAGTTGGGCCCAAAGACCTAACACACATTGGGTGCATTTTCTTTATGGTCTCCTTTTATATTGCTTCTTCTTAAAGTGTTTGCATATATGGTTTTTACATGATATTTTATGTAATTAGGTTAACATCACCAAAGAAAAGATCCCGGATCAAGGTCTTTTGAGGAGGTCGAGGATGCTTCTAGTAATAAAAATGTTGAGGGTAAGTTATGTGAAGATGAGATAGGGATGACTCTTCATTATGTAGGGGAAGTTCATTTCAACCCTAAATCCTAGTGAAAGTATGGGTTCTCACTACTCTAATAGTCCACCCCTTCAAATCTACCATCATTGTAATAACTTTAAGGAAACATTTTGTAGTAAGTGAGTAAAAAAGTAGAGTAATTTTCTTGATTGTACTAATTTATAATCAAGTAGATATAATGTGCAACTAACAAAAAGGTAAATATTCCCATCTATGTGGATCCACAACCTCAAGTTGGTTTTATGACCCTTAAACACAATCAATTTAAGAATGTGGAACAATACTTGAGGACCATGAAGAATGTAATAGTAAATGATAAAAAACCATTGAGAAATAGAGACAAAGAACTTGCCTTAAACTCAACATTTGTCATTATAAAAAAGGAAACAACAATTTGTGTGGGTGGACATATGATCTAGGAAATGAGGGGATAAAAGGGCACATGTTAGGATTTCAACTCAAGAGACGGCTTAACCGTGTTTTCTACCCACATATGAGATTTCCCACATTACAAGGAATGTTGATATTGATCCGGATTTATGCAGGAATGCAATAGAATACAGAAATAATCATAAACATAGAAATACAACGGAAATAAGACTTCATTTCATAAATATCAAATCACAAAAATATGCTCACAAACATGATGGAAATAAAATAGCTAGGGTGTTGGTAGCGAATATCTGAGAAGAGAGGTGGTGACTACAGACCTCTGAATTGTATTACAATGAGAATCAAGGGCCTATTTATTATGGAGAAACAATGGAGAATTCTAAACGTCCAAAAACCTAACCCTAGGAGATGAAGCGCTAAACCTATGGGCCCCGTTTGAGTAAATTGGCATTTCAACTTCCCAGGGATGTAACTTCGGCATACTATCTCCGTTTGGGGCTTCAAAACGGCTCCGAAAGTTTAGGACTCGAAAAACTACTAAAAATAGTAAGTTGTGAAAAAAAATGAAAGAGACAATGGTGGGGCCCCAAGTGGAATAGGCGGGTGGCCACTAATATCCACCTGGATCATTCCTTCCCCCTTAGGAAGAAATGGTCCCCATTGCGTTGAGTTCCTCCATGAGATGAGGAAACTTTTGTTGAACTTGGTCCCTGGTGAACCACTTGCCTTGGTGCAGGAGTTGGCCAGCTTTAACAACCCAAGCAGTTGGATTCTTTTATTTCCATGGAAGTGGTTCTTGATTCTGATGTCCATATATGGCTTGTGGTGCACTATTCCATGGGCTTGGGTTTAACCTTGGCAGGTTTTCCAATGCCGTAGTGTCCGGGCTGGGAGGTGGGAAGTTAGGATGAAGGCGTCTACATTGCACATCATGTAGACCAAGGAATGGTGGAATACCGAGGTCAAGGCACGTTCTATAGCCTTGGTGATGGTGTACGACCCATATCGAAGAGGGTGAATATTGCGGTGGGGTCCAATGAGGTGCTCCTTCTGCAAATGTAGCCACACTTTTTCACCCAACTGGAAGTTGTGTGGCACTCGATGTTGATCATGTCGTTGCTTGTACTTAGCATTGGCTCTCTCCAATATGTCATGAACCTATTGGCGGATGTGCTGAATGCGCTCGATGAAGTTGTTTGCTTTGTCAACTTCAGACTGGACATGAGTCGAATCGGCCTGAGTAGCTGCAAATGGCATGGCTACGTCAATGGGACATAATGGCTGGAATCCCAAGCCCATGTGAAAGGGGTTGTGGCCGGTTGAGCTGTGGAGAGCCCGGTTATAACTGCGTTGTACATAGGGAAGGCTCTCATCCCATGTGCATGGATGCTTTGAATTGTACATGCGTAGAATGTGTACAATCATCCTGTTGACGACCTTTGTCTGGCCATCAATTTGGGGATGGAAAGCTATGGACTTGGTGAGCTTGGTGTCCAAGATTGACCAGAGGTTGGACCAAAATGTGCTGAGGAACCTGCTGTCGCGATCTGATATGATAGACTATGGGATCCCAAAGTGCACCCACACTCATTCAAAGAAGAGTTTAGCAGTGGCTTCTGCTATGATATTCTTCTTGCAAGCTGCCATAATGGCCATCTTTGAGAATCTGTCGACGACCATGAAAACACAGTCGTTTCCATGCTTAGTTGGAGGAAGGCCTGACATGTAATCCATGGAGATGGATTCCCAAGGTTGACTAGGAATATGTAGAAGAGTATATAGCCCTTTCTTCTTGATGGTCGGTTTGGAAATGGCGTAAGCAGTGTAGAATCTGATGTACTTCCTAACATCCTGTCGAAGGTTCGGCCAATAGAAATACTTCTGCAGCACTGCCACTGTTTTCTCGACCCCAAAATGCCCTGCGACTCAACCGTAGTGCGCTTCCCATATCATCTTGGCACGCTCGCTTGAAGGAACACAAAGGTGTCCCAGGTGACATAATAGTGCATCTTGGAGGTGAAAATTTGGAACTTGCATACCCCCCAAGAGTGCCTTGTATGTGGAGCTGAATTTTGGATCGCTCTTGTAGAGAAGCGGCCAATCAGAAGTCTCATGCCCACAAGATTTGAGAACGGAGGTTATGGCCACGATCGGTGGTCGGTTGAGGCAATCTGCAACATTATTGGTGCTACCCTTCTTGTACTTGATGTTCAAATGAAATTGTTGCAGATATGTGGACCACTTCTGATGGCGATTGTTCAGCAACTTCCCTTATGTTTGTATGAACTGCAGGGGTCGGTGGTCTGTGTGGATGATTGTATCCTTCCCCAAAATGTAATGCTTCCATTTTAGACGAGCTTGCACAATGGAATACATTTATTTGTCATAAGTGGGATACTTTATAACTGTGTCAGACAATGTTTCACTGTGATATGCCACTGGATGCCCCTGTTGAGTAAGAACTGCCCCAATAGCATAGTCAGAGGCATCTGTCTCGATCTCAAATGGTTGTTGCAAGTCTAGTAATGTGAGCAGTGGGGCAGAACAGAGGCGATGTTTCAATTATATGAATTCCTTCTGTTGAGATTCCGACCAACAAAATTTTTCTTTCGCTCCTCCCTTGGTGACTTGACTCAAGGGCCAAGTGATATGAGAGAATCCCAACACGAACCTGCGGTAGAAATTAGCAAGACCCAGAAAGCTGCGAAGCTCTGTTAGGGTGGTTGGGGCTGGCCAATCCCGAATGACTTGGATCTTGGCTGGATCCACATGCACCCCCCTTTCATTAATAATGTATCCCAGATATTGAACCTGGGTCATGCCAAAAGTGCACTTCTCCAAATTGGCACACAACTTGTGTTGTCACAATGTTTGGAGGACTTCTCGAATGTGGTGGAGGTGCTCTTCCCAAGTCTGGTTGAAGATAAGAATGTCATCCAAGTATACCGCTACAAATGAGTTGGTGAATGGACACAAGATGTCATCCATCAACCTCATTAAGGTTGCGGGAGCATTTTCAATCTGAAAGGCATGACGAGCCATTCGAAAAGGCCCTCCTTGGCTTTGAAGGCAGTCTTCCACACATCAGAAGGTTCGATTGGTACCTGGTGATATCCCGACTTCAAGTCAATCTTGCTGAAATATTTTGCCCCTTTGAGTTGGTCCAGAAGGTCATCAATCCGTGGGATCGGGTACCTATTCCGCACAGTGATCTTGTTCAGCGCCCGATAATCAATACAGAGTCTCCAAGTCCCATCCTTCTTCTGTACCAACACGATCGGGCTCCCACAGGGTGATGAACTTGGCCGGATGTGACCTTTCTGCAGCAGCTCCTGAATCTGCCTCTTGATTTCATCATTCTCTAGAACATAGTGCCTATAGATCGGTCCAATGGGTAACGGCATGGTCCATTGGGTAGCGGCGCACCTGAGGTTAGGTCAATGGGGTGCTTGACCTGACAGTGTAGAGGCACCCCTGTGGGTGAGGTGAAGATGTCCCTGTACTCCTCCACAACCATGTCCATTTGTTGTTGTCGTACAGAGGAGCCATGTCTAGAGGTCATGGCCACAATATTCTTCTTGCCCTGGGGGCGGATCATCAGGAAAATTTTTTTCCTGGTTTGGGAAATGAGCTTACTGCATTGTTTTGCAGTAACCAAAGAGATAGTGGGAGGTGGTGGTACATCTGGTATCCTGTACATTTTATTTCCCAAAGTAACAATAACAGCGTGGGGCCGAGACTCATACACAAAATGTTTCTTCCACAAGTATGGTTGGCCTAATAATACATCAGAAACATCAATAAGAGCAATGTCACACAATACCTCATCCGTGAAGGGCTTGATGCTATAGAGAAGGCGGCATTGCTGGCTGATGCGGAGATCCCGTCCTTGGTGAAGCCACCCGATGGTGTATGGTTGTGGGTCGGCAAGCCCAACCGCTTCACAACATCTGCTTAAATGAGGTTCTTTTGGCTCCCATTGTCGACAATGAACTGTAGCGAGGAACCCTTTACCCACATCTGGGAGTGGAAGAGACGCTCTGCCTCCTCTAGATCTTCTAGTTCATCCTTCTGGATCTTCTTAGTGGCAACGGTGGCGTTGGGCTCCACATCAATAATCTACTTCCCTTTATCATTCACCTTGTCAGGTTTTGATTCAGAGTCGGAGCATGCATTTGATTCAGAAGCCCTCATCTCGGCCACTAGCGACTGCTTGGCCTGACACTCACTTGTGTTGTGAGTGGAGCTCTTATGGAACTCACACCACCTTCCCGTGTCCTTCTTTGGCTTTGCGGTGTTGTTCTTTGCTTGTGTCTTTGGTAGGTTGTCTTGGGCCGCCATACCTTGGCTTTGTCCTTTGTTTTGCGGTTTGGGGGCACCTTTCCCTTACTTTTGATTCGCAGATCCAAAGTCTCGCTTCTTCTGTTTGAATTTCTTCTCAATCTTGGCAGCATACCGGTATGCTGTACCAAGCGAGGAGATGTCGAGGAACTCCATTTCCTCCTGAATGTATCTATGCAGACAACCGCGATACTTTAGCATTAAATGTTTCTCTGAATCTTTGATACCCAACTTTGTGCGCAGGGTATGGAACAAATTCGTTAGCTCATGCACATCTTGATCCCTTTGTTGCCACAACGTGGTCCATTGTATGTACTTGTCCTCGTAGCTACCCACAGGATAGTATTGTTCCTTGATGGCATCTTGGAAAGAATTACAAGTGGGTACAACTGAGAACAGAGAGGGTTTTGTCTCGTCTGCTTTCTCACATTAGGTTTCCAACCAGTCCTTGACATGGGGGGTAGCATTGAGGAGTGCAAAAGTAATCTTCTCCTGGTCGGAAAAATCATGAACCGAGAAATATCCTTCTAATAGATTCAACCATCTATCTACGACATTTGCATCTATTTGACCCTCAAATATGGGAATGTCAAATTTTACTTGTACCTTAAGGGGAGTCACGCTTCCAGAGTGGCTGCTGGATGCAGATGCGCCGCCAGTGGGCAGTCGTTGAAGGATTTGGGCAAAGTTATCCATCATCGCGTTCCATTGTTTTTCGAGGGCCTCCTCGAGCAATATTTTGATAGGATCTCCTGCTCCCTCATCTTTCTTTTCGTCCCCCATGGGCGTCCGTCGAGGTTTGCGAGGCTAATATTGCAAAGGTTCCACCAGATCGAGCCCTAACTCCTTATACCCCGACCTCGTTGGGGACATGCAAAGAAGGATTGAGAAAAATCAGACCGCTCTGATACCACTGATCTGGATTTATGCAGGAACGCAACAGAATACATAAATAATCATAAACATAGAAATATAGCGGAAATAAGGCTTCATTTCATTAATATCAAATCCCAGAAATATGCTCACAAACATGATGGAAATAAAATAGCTAGGGTGCTGGTAGCGAATCTCTGAGAAGAGATGTGGCGACTACAGACCTCTAAACTGTATTACAATGAGGCTCGAGGGCCTATTTATTATGGAGAAACAATGGAGAATTCTAAACGTCCAAAAACCTAACCCTAGGAGATGAAGTGCCAAAACTATGGGCCTCGTTTGGGTAAATTGGTGTTTCAACTTCCCAGGGACGTAACTTCGGCATACTATCTCCGTTTAGGGCTTCAAAACGGCTCCGGAAGTTCAGGACTCGAAACACTGCTAAGAATAGTAAGTTGTGAAAAAAACTAAAAGAGACAATGGTGGGGCCCCAAGTGGAATAGGCAGGCGGCCACCAATATCCACCTGGATTAGATATGGTGAAAAGGAAAGGTATCACATGGGTGATCACACATAATTACTTTGACATAAAACTAGCCAGTACCTCCAACAAAAGAGAAAAACATATATTTTGTGACATCGTTAAATATGCACGGAACAAAATTTCAGTGGAAAATGGAAAATGATATGAAATATGTAGCCTAAAACTATTATCATGTTAGATTGTGAGGCCCTAGACAATCAAAAAGTCCTAGAATACAATTGTCATGACTTGTAATTATTATCTTGACGAGGTGTCATGATGATCCATTAATGAGTTGTCAGTGTGATCTAGATCTAGATCTATAATATCTAGAATGGTCATTGATGTATTATATATTTGGATTTTGAGATCAATAAAATACAACAAACGGGCATTAAGCCTTTTCTGCCAACTTGCTTACTTGTCTCACTCATGTGCAATTCTTAACATGGTATCAGAGCCATTGATAGTGAGGTCAAGAGCTAATATTTTATTAAAGAGGGTGTGAGATCTAATTTCTTGATTTATGATTTATGGTAAGATATGTGTTTGGGAGTTGAGATCTATTATGCTTGTCGTAGCTTGAAATTGTGAAAGAGAGTAGTGTCGTAGCTTGCTGTAGATGTTGTTATGTAGCCTACATTGCATATCAGACAAAACTATAATATCTTTATGTAGGAAGGAGCTCTTCTCTTCCTCTTCCAACACATCATATAGGAGATGCATAAGTGCACCAACATATGTTTGGATATATGTGGACGTAGTAGTTGTTGAGAGAGATATAATTCATGTTGAACAATTTCTTCCATGGAAAGCTATGGATCGAGACTTTTTATTTCGATTAGAAAACACTTATCTTGATATTTATGTGCGGTGAAGAACTGATTTGGTGAGGATCTAATTTGGATCTTGCACCATTAGATATTTTATTCTTCCACACGAATTTGTCGGTACATTTTTTTTTTGGTAAGTTAATTTGTATTACCTCAAAATAACAATTAACATCATTCCATCCATCAAGAGCAACACAGTACATAAAAATACATTTACAACAGCCTTGGTCTTAGATCCTAGGATTGATCATGGATTTTTATTTTTTTTCATTTCTATTGTGGACGCCAATCCATTAAGAGGATCTGTCAGGAACAAATGCGGAGGCGACAATGAAAATATTTCTTTGAGACAATTCCATTGCCAAAGGTTCTACAATATTTCTTGTTTCTTGGAACGAACAAGGTTCATATACGCATCAGAGTAAGCTTCAGAATACTTCAAAGAAAAATACATCCATCGTAGGATAAGTAATTGTATATTGTATAATGTATAAAAGAATTGGTGTGATGATTACAATGAGGGTGAGGGCATGCTTATATACCCTAGGCAGGTACCTCTTCCCAACGGTTATGTCCTTAGGGACATACCTATTCATTCCTAACTATTTAATTAATTATGATTATTATTGTTTACATTATTTTCTTATTATTTACTATACATTATATTCATAACATTGTCTTCCTCTTCAAAAAACTTTGTCCTCAAAGCTTATTGATGAAAGGTTTGATCTCTTTCCTTGTTTAGAATATCTTCTCATCTCAATACTTTCATCTTCGTTGATACAAGACGATATGATCCTATGAGTGATAAAAAAAATTGTTGGATTGAGAATGGATCTGACCATCCTAGATTAATCTTATATGGAATCTTTTGATCATTGTAAATTTGTAGTGAATTGTTATCATAGGACTGGATTTTGCAAACTTTAGTATTCTTTGGAACATAGATTTGGTGCTTCTGTTCTGAATGGTTCAAATATATAGTCTGACTTAGTTGTTTGTTCTTGTGATTCAAATGTCGATAAGGATCTCTTGCAGTTTGATCTTGCCCTAATCTGTTTGTGGTGATTTCCCAATTTACTTCAAGTATTGTTGTTATTGAGTTGGTTACTGAATCATCGCTTGGAATTTCCATTGTTTGAACTGCAACATCTGAATTGATTTTAACTTCTATAGGTTTATCTTTTTCTTGAATTGTGACATTGATTGGATTGGTATGTATTCCTTTATCTTCAACTTGGATTGAAACAGTTGGAGACTTCAATACTTATTCTTGAAGTTGTTCTAACTTGTCATTTAGTTACTTCTTGTCACTTTTAAGCTTCTTTATTTGCGTAAGGAGGTTTTGGTTATGATACCTTAAACATAGAAGCTCTCCACTTTCTAGATTGTTGACTTTGTTCATAGTATCCTTCTCATATTTTAAATTTTTTATTTGTTCTAATAACTTGTAACACCCTCTTCCCAAATCCCAGACTTTGACCCCTCCATGGCCGTTATTACCAAGCTTCCAATTTGGGCCAGGCTTCCAAACTTACTGGCCCCTCTATGGCACTTTTCGGTCTTTCAAGGAATCGGTAACACCCTAGGATGCTTTCTGGAAACGGATCCCTCTAGGGGGGAATCATGCATATACACCTAGGGTAGAATATGCACTGAAATAGACATCAAAAAATTCCTTCCAGATCAAATCAATCTCAAAGTGGGAAACTTTCATTGGACATAGACCCTAGACTACGAGAACAATGCTTTCCGATGTCGTCACTGTCGTCAAACATGACACCTTCAGAACTACTACTCCTAGTTCCTTGCCCAAAAGAAGGAGAGCATCCGCAAATCAAACTCCAAAATATGGAAACCATGTCTACTGCCTCCCATGGATGAAATCGATTCCTTAAGCTCGTATGAGGAAGAGATCGAAACAGATGTGGAGGTTGCAAAGCAGGAGAAGGACATGACCTCGATAGACCTTGGAGTGCCCACTGGTCCCTCGAGTGCGTAGAAACGGTCTCATGAAACCTCCTCCTCAGATTCAGACAAGGAGCCTACTCCTTCAAACATCAATAGGCTCCAAGTGATACTAGCCCAACTGCCCTGGGAGGCCTGAGTTAGAGTCCCAAAAAAGAAAGGAAAGAAAAGTCATACTGGGGATTCAACCCACTCTGGGTAGATTCTTGTGTTTGTATTTTGGCTCCCTTGCTTAGCTTCTTGAATCTCTTGCTTCATTTTTGGCTACTTAATGGAACCGAGGTTGACTATTCTTCATTTCTAGTTCCTTGCTATCTAGCCTCTCCTGTTTGTAATACATGTTGTACCATATGATTTTTTTAATAGAAATAGTCCAATTTAGCAAAAAAAAACACCCTCTTCCCATATCTACACAAGTAACCAACCAAATGGGATAAACATGCGACAAAAGGCTACTAATATGAGATCCAACCTAGTAGATGACCTTAAGGAAGTGGAACCGACATAAACAAGACAAACACACCTTACACATCATCAAATACATCCTTAGGAGGTAACCCAACCTTTCAGGCCACTGAACCCTGAGGGAGACTGACTTTTTGATCATTTTGAGCCTTAGCCGTGGGAATTCCAAGGCATGTCCAAGGCAAGGTAGTGGCTAAAATCCTATATCCATGGGCATGCCAAGGCAAGGTAGCAGCCAGGGCCTCGTTTGGTCAGTTATGTGCCTTCAACTCTGGGATTTGTGCCGCCTTTTTATCCCTAGAGCCCAGGTCACTACCCAAAACTTCATGAATTGTAGGATATGATAAATAACATTAAAAAAAAGGTAGATAAGAAATCAAATCATCAGTAACTCATCCATACTCCTCCTATCCATGACAGGAATTTCGTCAAACATTCATAAACATTGCATCTACAGGTATAAACAACAGGCTTAAATATATGGGTCTCTTACTTATCTGAGAATAGCTAAGAAGCATTTCTCCCCTAAATCATAAGATACAATACAATCTATTTGACCATAGATGCATTGTGTATTCCTTTATCGGTAAAATCATGGATAGAGGCATACATCATCACTAATCGAATACATGCTTATAACCAACACAAAAACAATAGAAATACACAACAATAAAATCCATACATAAACTGGTACACTTGCATACCGAATACCAATGGAATGAGCTCTTCATTAATAAATGTAAAAACCAACCGAAGATGAGACTTCCACGTTCCACCCGACCATAGATTGGTTGAGCCAAGTCTCACTTCAACCAATCACCCCCGTGCCATATTCCAAGCATAAATGTGGGATCTCATCAAACACATCAATCAAAATCAATCTAGGGCTTCCAAAGGCCAAACCACCTCAACCCTCAACCAGTGACTCCACCTCACGGCAGATATCACAACCATCACGGATTGGTCTCTATCCAAGTTGTTCCACGGCTCCAGAGCGTTCGTTCCAACCAGGGCTTCTAGGACTAGTAACTCAACCCCAACTGTGACAGGGCTTCCAAAGTGCTTGTCCAACTGAGGCTTCTAGGACTAGTAACTCAACCCACCTAGGGTTTCCAGAGCATTTGTCCAACCAAGGCTTCCAGGACCAGTAACTCAACCTACAATTGTTCATCGGGCTTCTAGGAACTAATAACTCAACCCACAACTAAAGGAATCATGAGAGCAAACCAAAAGATAATAAATGGAAATAAACCCACAACACCATGGCTATACAGGAAATGGAAAGGCTAGGAAAATCCACATGCATACCCATGCATGGGCCCAAAACTAGTGAGGAAGACATACGTGCAACTCGGTACCTGGAATAAAAGCCTACTGTAGTTGTTGATCCTGATGTCCACTTCTGTTTTCCTGCTCTTTCTTTTCCTTCTTGCTCCAAAATACCAAGTATCCACACTCTCCATGTTGAGATTCAACAAGATGATGAGCTTAGTGAAAAAAATCGCCTTCACTAAGTAGGCCCGCAGGCTATTTTTGCGCAAATTCTATTTTCAGACATGTCGATCATATTCTATGAGTTGCAGGATGCTATTTTTGGATGGTTGGTCAAGTTGGAAAAATAGATGGACTTCTATTTTTAGACATTTTGGGCGGAGTCTATTTTTAGACTGCCAGTCTAAAAATATATATGTTGGATATTATTAGCTCTTAATAATATTTGGACTCTAAACAACAACTTATTCTCTTAGAGCACTTCAGTTCATTGCACAGATGTGGCACAAAAACTGACAGAAGGAATTACATTATTCGTGAGGGTTTACTGGAGTTATTGCATGGAGGACTCAGTTAGAACTCAAGTGGCAGAGTTATGACACAGTTGGAAGAAGTAGTTATGGAGTTGTATTCATTTTAACTCAGTTAGACTCAGTTGAGCTAGTTGTATCTAGTCTAACTGATTGATACACTAGTGAGAGTGGAGTGAATTAATTCAATAAATAATAAATTATTAATCAACTGAAGAATACATCAGTTAACTATAATGCATGGCAGTTTTAGTGGAGACCAGTGGAGAGATAGGTGAAAGGGCAAGATAGACTACTAGTTGTGACTATAGTGATGCATTGATTGCATCCAACACTCAGTGGAGATGCCAATGAGGATTTCGTGAGCAAGGCTGGAGTAATTTGAACTCATTCAGAGCCGTTCTTCAGCAGGGATTGTGCAGTAGAGGCAGGCTAGTAGGTGGCAAAGATCGGTGCATGGATTTGCAAGATCGGGCCTGATTAGTGTGTAGCGATTGTATTGTACTGAGAGCTTGATATGATCAGCTTTGTATGAGGATTGTTACATGAAATCTATGACATATATTATATACAGATAGTTGGGGTTTTCAGCTCCAGGCTTTCTCGTTAAACAACTGTGTTAATGTGTGTGAATTTTTATTGTTTCATGTGTGCATTGCAATCTTGATTTAATTTCCGCAAATGATCAATGGTGGAATATATTCTGTATTTTGCATGAAGTTAAAATAGTGTGAGATCAGGAGAATATTGGAAATATAACAAATAATTTATATAATTTCTACATGGTATCAAAGTTGTATTGATCATTGGAGGAGATTGCAATTATTGAAGCGGTTGAGTTTTGTGCTGGTGGAATTCGAATTTGCTACAATGTTTTCTTGGTGTCGAAGTTGAGAATTCTTTGAAATGTCTTTCAACGGATTGCAATTGGGGTATGCCCTTGAGGGAAGCTCTAATTACATAGCATGTAAGGACAAGATGGAGGCGGTGCTGGATGATAATGGGTTGAAGGAGTTCATAGATGTTGATATTCCGAAGCCTGCCTCTAGCGATGCAGCCGCACTTGACGCATGGTAAAAGAAGGTAGAAAAGTATCGAAGGATTCTGTTGGAAGGTGTGAAGGACCACATTGTGTCCAACCTTCACGGGAAAGCCACTCCATTATTAATGTGGAAGGCTTTGACAGAATTTTTCCAAAGCAGAAGTGACCAGAGGAAGTTGGCGCTTAAAGACAAGCTTAGAAAAATAAAAATGGAGAAAGGCGATAGTATACCAAAATACCTCACGAAGTTTGTCCACTGCAAGGATGAGCTGGGAAGTGTGAGGGTTAATGTTGATGAAGAATACTTTGTGAGCTTGGCTCTCCTTGGGCTTCCGAAGAGTTTGCATATCTATGAAGACTCTGTCAATGGACGGGAGAAACTGCCAGGATGGGAGCGACTTTGGTTGGATCTTGTGTAGGAGGAGATAAGGTGGAGTACCAGGGATGGATCTTCATCGAAGAATGAAGTTGAAGACAATTGCAATTTGGTTTCCAAAGCTTGGAAAGGAAAAGGGAAGAAATATTCCAAATCTAAAGCTAAAGGCAAGAAGCAGGATTTGTCCAAGGTGAAGTGTTTTCACTATCACCAGCACGGGCATTTCGCCACTAATTGCAACAGAAGAAGAAAAATAAGAGCGTTGTTGGTTTTGCAGTAGGAGAGGCCTTAGCCTTGCAGTTTGAGCTCGACTTTTCTTTGATTGCATGCTTGGTTTCAAGTGTGATGGGATCGGTGTGGTTTCTTGACAGTGGTGCGTCTTTCCATATGGACGGAGATAAAGATTTGTTTAGTGATCTGGAGGAAAAGGATCTTAGAGTGCACATTGAGATGGGCGATGATGGTAGATACAATGTGACTAGTATCAGGACCATTTCCTTTGAGAGGTAGTCTGGTAAACCTTTCATCTTAAAGGATGTCATGCATGTTCCAGGATTGAAGAAGAATCTGATCTCCGTGGTGATGCTGGAAGACAAGGGTTATTATGTTATTTTTAGCGAGGGAAAAGCCTTCATGCGCCATAAAACAAATGGTCAAACCAGGAGGATAGGGATTCGAGTTAAGAATCTTTATCAATTGCAGGTAGATGGCTGCGCTGCAATGGCAGGCAAAACAGAAGGAGTGGTGAGCCGAGATGAGGGCGAATTGGGGCATAGGATATTGGGCCATCTTCACCATGGCACTTTGAAAATTTTGCAGCAGATTTCTACCGGGCTTCCCAAAGGTACACTTGCGCAATCAGATCAGTGCAAGGGATGTACTTTGAGAAAATTTGTGAAGACCACTTTTCATGTGAAGGATAGTCGTGCTTCGACGATCCTTGAGGGAATTCACACAAACGTGTGTGGACCTTTCTCGGTTGCTTCAACAGCAAAGCACAGGTATTATGTGATATTTTTTGATGAATTTTCTTGTAAGTGCTGGATCTTCTTCATGCAGAAGAAGAGCGAGACATACTCAAAGTTCTGTGAGTTCAAGGCGGTGGTTGAGAAAGAGTCGGGGAAGCAGGTGAAAGCTCTAAGGAGCGATAATGGTGGTGAATTCATCTCTGGTGAATTCAAAGACTTCTGTAGCAAAGAAGGAATTCAAAGAGAACTCATAGCGCCTCATAACCCACAGCAAAATGGGGTCGCGGAGAGGAAGAGCAAAACGATCGTGGGTGCTGCATGGGCGATGTTGTATGGTTAGGGCCTTCCCATACACTTGTGGGCTGAGGCATGCAACACTGCGGTTTATGTGCAAAAACGTTGTCCTCATATAGTACTTGGCATGAGTACACCCGAAGAGGCGTTTTCTGGTAAGAAGCCTGATATTTCTCATTTGAAGATTTTTGGCTCACTTGTTTACATTCATGTGACGAAGGATGCTAGGAAGAAGTTGGATTCGACCGCACAGGTTGGGATATTTGTGGGGTACACAGAAACACCCCACAATTATCGTGTGTATTTTCCAGACAGTCAGATGACTGTCGTGTGACGGGATATCAAATTTCATGAGGAGAAAGCCATGAATTTGTCGCTTGAGAGGGAGATGCACTTGCATGTAGAGGAGGAGCTACTTGTTCCTAAAGACGAGCCTCAAGATGTGGATCAGCCACAAGAGGAGGTTCATGGAGTGTAAGAAACCACTGATGCAGCGCCAAACATTAGAGGGCGGAAGCACACTACAGAAGCTGAGCGACTGAATCTTAATGGAGTGTAGAATGTAGGAGTTCCTACATCACAGCACAGACAGAGATAGTCACCTGACCGATTTATTGGATACATGGCTTTGATGAGAAAGTGTATCGTGACGAAGCCATCCTCTTTCAAGGAAGCTGTGGAGGATCTCGCATGGGTAGATGCCATGGTGGAAGAGTATGATTCGATTGTTAGAAACACTGCATGGGAGATTGTCCCAAGGCCGGAAGGGAAATCAGTGGTAGGTTCGAGATGGATCTACAAAGTGAAGCAAGTTCCTGATGGGAGCGTTGAGAAGTATAAGGCAATATTTGTTTCCCGGGGCTTCTCACAGATTGAGGGGATTGACTATGAAGAAACCTTTGCACGTGTCGCAAGGTATTCTTCCATACGGACCATCCTTGCTCTCTCAGCGCAGATGGGTTGGCACATTCATCAGATGGATGTGAAGACTGTGTTCCTCAACAGAATCATTGAGGAGGAGGTGTACATTGAGAAGCCTGAAGGATTCGAAATCTTCAGCAGCGAGTCGCATGTGTGCAGGCTCAAAAGAGCACTGTATGGGTTGAAACAAGCACCTCATGCTTGGTACACACATATAGACAGTTATTTCACCGGACTTGGTTTCGCCAAAAGTGAGGCGGATCCAAACCTATACTAGATTGTGGTGGAGGGTAAGCTTTTGATCATTGTGATTTATGTAGATGATTTAATACTAACGGGTGATGAATTGTTGATACACTCATGCAAGGCAGATCTTGCAAAGGAGTTTGAGATGAAGGATTTGGGCCTCCTTCATTATTTCCTGGGATTGGAAATTTGGCAGCGGAAAGGTGAACTATTTGTGTCTCAAGGAAAGTATGCCCGGGAGATACTGGAGAAGTTTCACATGCAAGGCTGCAAGCCTATCGACACTCCTCTTCTTGGTGGTTGGAGGAAGGAGGATGCTACATCGGCAGAGGTAGTGGATGCCACTGTTTATCGACAATTGGTTGGTTCACTCATGTATTTAGTCAATACACGACCAAACATATGCTATGTTGTGAACCAGCTTTCACAAGCGATGGTGAAGCCTACCAAGCTCTTTTGGAAGGCAGGCAAGCATGTCCTGAGGTATCTCAGGGGCATATCTAGGTATGGATTGTGGTACAGACAGTCGGATGAGATGAAGCTGCATGGCTTCATGGATGTAGATTGGACAGGAAGCCCAACGGACAGAAAGAGCACATCTAGAGGGATTTTCAGTATTGGATCTACAACAGTTTCTTGGTACAGCAGGAAACAAAGATCCGTGGCACTTAGTTCAGCGAAGGCCGAGTACATGGTAGCAAGTTTTGCTGCATGCAAGGCTATATGGATGAGGAAGATCCTGGTCAGTTTGTTCGGTTCTCATTTAGATCCTACTGTGATATATTGTGATAATCAGAGTTGCATTAAACTCTCTGTTAATCTAGTATTTCATGATAGATCTAAAAATATTGATATCCGGTACCATCATATCAGAGATTGTGTGCAGCAAAAGATCATGTTGCTTTCTTACATTCCTATGAAAGATCAAGATGCAGATATTCTGACGAAGGCGCTCACCAAGAGCAAATTCGAATACCATAGAGACAGGATCAGGGTGGCAGATAATCCCTACCTTATTGAGAGGGAGTGTTGAGATTCAACAAGACGATGAGCTTAGTGAAAAGAGTCACCTTCACTAAGTGGGCCCACAGGCTATTTTTGGCGCAAAGTATATTTTTAGACACGTCGATCATATTCTATGAGTTGCAGGATGCTATTTGTGGATGGTTGGTCAAGTTGGAAAAATAGATGGACTTCTATTTTTGGACATTTTGGGCGGAGTCTATTTTTAGACTGCTAGTATAAAAATAGATATGTCTGATATTATTAGCTCTTAATAATATTTGGACTCTAAACAACAACTTATTCTCTTAGAGCACTTCAGTTCATTGCACAGATGTGGCACAAAAACTGACAGAAGGAATTACGTTATTTGTGAGGGTTTACTGAAGTTATTGCATGGAGGAATCAGTTAGAACTCAAGTGGCAGAGTTATGACACAGTTGGAAGAAGTAGTTATGGAGTTGTATTCAGTTTAACTCAATTAGACTCAATTGAGCTAGTTGTATCTAGTCTAACTGATTGATACACTAGTGAGAGTGGAGTGAATTAATTATTTAATTAATTCACTAAACAATAACTCATTAATCAACTGAAGAATACATCAGTTAACTACAGTGCATGGCAGTTTCAGTGGAGACCAGTGGAGAGATTGGTGAAAGGGAAAGATAGACTATCAGTTGTGAATATAGTGATCCATTGATTGCATCCAACACTCAGTGGAGATGCCAATGAGGATTACATGAGCAAGGCTAGAGCAATTCAAACTCATTCAGAGCCATTATTCAGCAGGGATTGCGTAGTAGAGGCAAGCTAGCAGGTGGCAAATATCGATGCATGGATTTGCAAGATTAGGCCTGATTAGTGTGTAGCATTTGTATTGTACTGAGAGCTTGATATGATCAGCTTTGTATGAGGATTGTTACATAATCTCTATGACATATATTTTATACAGATAGTTGGGGTTTTCAGCTTTAGGCTTTCCCGTTAAACAACTGTGTTAATGGGTGTGAATTTTTATTATTTCATGTGTGCATTGCAATCTTGATTTAATTTCTGCAAATGATCAATGGTGGAATAGATTCTGTATTTTGCATGAAGTTAAAATAGTGTGAGATCAGGAGAATCTTGGACATATAGCACATAAGTTATATAATTTCTACACTCCAAGAGTGCTCCAAGAAAACTCTAAGTATCCAAGAGTATGAGAGAGAGATAGAGAATAATGAGAGAGCTTTAAAAATGAATTGACAAAAGGTACCAACTGATCCTTACAAGCCTTTTTATAGAAGAGGCCTTTATTTTCTTCATTTTCCATTAATTTTCCTCCTCACGTGCAACTTGTGACCTTTTACCTCCTTTTTCTCCTAATTTCCATTATTTTCATAAATAAATGTGCCAAAAATACATGTTTCCTCTTTAATGCCTTATCCATAGCTTTTTCAAATTTCCTTAGCCATAATAAACCATGTGAACACCTGCACTAGGATGTTTTGCCTAACATTTAGCTTGGAATATGTGTCCCATCAACCGTGGTTATTATTTAACTTTATTACATGGAATTTTCAACAAGGATGTTACAGAACCCTCCCCCTTGGGGTACACCGTCCTCGATGTTCAATCACACATATACCTCAACAACACTGCCGAAAAGCAAACATACTTCCCATGGAACTTTATAGCATAGCTCGATGCAGTATTTAAAATGATCACCCTGCTGAAAAGAAAACCAACATGACATCATAACAACATGAAAACTATAATGACATGACACCATATCGCTTATTGGAGCTTTATAACATAGCTCATGGTGATATTTACATCCATATACATAAGTACATACAACCAACCATCACGTCAAACATATATCAAATCACAAAAACATATGTTAAAAAAAAACCAACATCGCATCAAAACTTCTTTGCCTTAATTGCCAAACAAGGAAGGATACATGGCTCGCATATGATCTTCCATCTCCCATGTAGGTTCATCGGGCCCAAACTGCTTCCATTGCACTTTAACTTGCTTGATTATGGAGCATGAGCATCTTTTTATGCAAAATGCACTGCAGTTCCGGCTGGAACTCTCCTTCTGGCTCCACCTGAAAAACATACTAGTCAATAACATGATCATCATATTTAACATATTTTTTTAGCAATGATATATGAAAAACATCATGGACTTTCATTGTGGAAGGTAGTGCAATTATTTAGGCCACAAGCCCAATCCTCTCAATAATCCTGAAGGGTCCACAAAATGTTGGTTCCATCTTGGAACATGATCCAATCCGCAAGGAGCTCTTCTTGGGCTTGATACGAAAGTAAACTTGATCCCTAACCTGAAACTCCTTGAACAACCTGTTCATGTTTGCACAACTCTTCTGCCTATCCTACACTGCTTTCAATTTCTGCTTGATCACCTGCATTTCCCATTCCATTTTTTCCAACATATCTGGTCCAATAAGTACCCTGTTAACCAGATCACTCCAACTCATAGGAGTGTTGCAACTTCGCCCATACAATGCCTCAAATGGACTCATCCTCAATGAATCCTGATACCCATTGTTGTAAGCGAACTCTACCAATGGAAGATACTTTTCCCACTTGCACTACTGATGGATCACATACATCCTCAACATATCCTCCAATATCTCATTAACCCTCTCAATCTGTCCATCTGTTTGTGGATGATAAGTTGTGCTGAAGGCCAACTCCGTACCCAAACATGCAAACAACTCCTTCCAAAACTTGGAAGTGAAATTTTCATCCCTGTCTGACACAATATTCTTTGGAACGCCATGCAATCTGACTATGTCTAAGATAAACACATGTGCTACATCACTAGCTGATTATGTAGTCTTCACCGATATGAAAAGTGCAACCTTTGTTAACCTGTCCACAACAACTATAATGGAATCATGTCGTCTAACTGTCCTGGGAAAACCTGTGATGAAGTCCATGGAAATCACTTCCCATTTCCACTCTGGAATCGCAATCAGTTGTAGCATTCCACCTGGATGTTTACACTCTGCCTTAACCATCTGACAATCCAAACATCTAGCTACAAACTCTGCCACATCCCTTTTTATATTCGGCCAATAATATAATCTCTTCACTGTAGTCAAATTATTTTGGTACCGTGGGTGACCCGAATATGGTTTCACATGAAACTCCCTCAAGATCACCTTCTTGAGCTCAGTGCTATTCGGTACATATATCCTGTCTCTAAATATAACCAATCCATCTGCTATAATAAAATAGTCCAAATCTTGTACTCTTGCACCTATACTGGTACATGTACCTCTGCCAACACTTGTACCTATAACAATACATGTACTCTAATGCAACCCTAGCACAATATCCATATACCTATGATCTAGCTGACTTGCCTGCAAGATCCTATCCTGTAATTTTGTCCCATAAGAGCTCATAACTATTATGTGATATACGTGTACCTGCCTGCTAAGAGCATCTGTGACCTTGTTTTCCTTTCCCTTGATGTACCTGATCTCGAAGTCAAACTCAATAATCATTTCCAACCATCTAGCCTACCTAGTGTTCAAGTTGAACTAGTCAAACAAGTACCTCAACCCAATGTGATCACTCATAAGTACAAACCGTTTTCCAAGAAGATAATGCCTCCATATCTTTAGTGCATGTATAATCGTTGCTAGCTCAATATCATGTGTTGGGTAGTTCTTCTTGTGCTCATTCATTTTTCATGACTCATAGCACACCACTTGTCTATCCTATATAAGGACTCCACCAAGTCCTCTCTTGCAAGCATATGTACATACTACAAACTCCTTGTCCATATCTGCAATATTTAACACCGGAGCATGTTTCAACAACTTCTTAAGCTACTCAAAACTAGCCTCACACTCCTCAGTCCAATCAAAATTCTTACCTTTCCTCTACAATGATGTAATTGGATAAGAAATTTGTGAGAATTTCCTGATGAACCTCCTGTAATAGCCTACCAATCTAATGAATGATCTCACCTCATCTACAATCTTAGATACTCACTCCATGATGACTCTTATCTTTTATGGATCTACTACAATGCCCTCCTTGGAGACAACATGTCCCAAGTAGCGTACCTCAGTCTGGAAGAAACTGCATTTGCTGAGCTTAGCATACAAATGATGCTCTCTCAACAACCTCAACAGTGCTGCCAAATGCTCATCATGCTCTTCCTCATTTTTAGAATACACCAATATGTCATCAATAAACACAATCACAAACTTGTCCAAATAAGGACACAACACACTGTTCATCAAACACATAAATGTAGCTGGGGAATTAGTCAAACCGAATGGAACTACAACAAACTCATATTGCTCGTACTTGGTCCTGAATGTGGTCTTGTAGATGTCTTTCTCTTTGATGTGTACCTGATGATAACTCGATCTCAATTTGACCTTAGAGAACACTGCTGCTCCCTTCATCTGATCGAACAAATCATCAATCCTCCGTAATGGGTACATGTTCTTGATGGTCACTTTGTTCAGCTGGCTATAGTCAATGCATAGTCTAAGAGTGTCATCTTTCTTCTTCATGAAAAACACTGATCCACCCCATGGTGATACACTTGGCCAAATGTACCCTTTGTCAAGCATCTCCTTCAGCTGTAACTTTAATTCCACCAACTCAGGTGTGCTCATCCTATAAGGTGCTTTTGATGTTGGAGCTGCCCCTAGCATCAACTCAATAGAAAAGTCTACATCC
Source organism: Pinus albicaulis (assembly GCA_034641835.2). Lineage (NCBI taxonomy): Eukaryota > Viridiplantae > Streptophyta > Pinopsida > Pinales > Pinaceae > Pinus > Pinus albicaulis. Next base: position 150,986,484 of record CM076582.1, read on the forward strand.
CTGTGCGGTGGAAACTCTAAAATATTTGCTGGAAACACATCCTAAAACTATCCTAAAACTGGATACCTGCTGAAAACATCTACATACTGAGCTTCCTTACCTTTTTCACTTGAAAATAGTACACACCCTTTCCTACGACTGCGCTTGGCCTGCATGGTTGTCACCATCCTAACTGATGTGGATTTCTTCTTTCCCTGCAAGACTCTTGGTTCCCCATTGCGATCTAAACAGTCAATAGCTTTGTCATAGCAGTCTACTTTGGTCCTGTGAAGATATAGTCAATCCATCCCCAATATCATATTGTATGATCCTAATGGCAGTATGTTCAAGTGCGCTGCTGTAGACATACCATTTAACTCGAATGCACAAGCTCTTACCCAATGGTGGACTCTTTTCTTCATACCTATGGCCAACTGCACTAACCAAGATTATGCATGCATTTACTTACTCAAACCAAACTTATCCACTAGGCCATGATTAATATAACTATAGTTAGATACAGGGTCAATCAAAATAGAAACAACTTGATCACAAAGCTTACCGTCCATCTGAATGATAGAAGCATGATGATCTACTTGCATGTTGTCCATGACTGCATGAATCTGAGGAATGTTATCGCCAACATCTCCCACTATCTGTGCCTCATGAAAACTATATATCTATGTCCTACCACCCTGATTTTGTGGACAATCTCTCCTACAATGATCTTTGCCACAAGTCCAACACTATAAGCCTATACAAGTTGAACACACCATCAAAAGCAACATGTAACCTATCACGAATGACCAGAGCATGTTCATCATATGACATCACTTAAGCAAGCATACATGGACAACACACAAGCATGACCAATAGATGACCTAGCATATACAAGCAATGCATATACAACATGTAACAATATGTAAGCTAATGTGCATGCACAATACACACACATGAAAAACACATAATCATTCATACACACATGACCACATATTAACAACAACACCATCAGCCCCTCCATGGTGACACCACTGCCACCATGGCCAACACAAGACGAATGCAACAAACATATAAACCATGGGTATGAGAAACACATAAGTAATTAACAAAATCATGACCAACACACCGCCCATTCAGTCCAAGGGTTGAACCATGCCCTCTTCCCACATATACCCAAGTAACCATCAAACCAGGGTAAACATGTGACGAGAGGCTATTAATATGAGATCCAACCTCCTAGATGACCTCAAGGAAGTCGAACCGATGGAAACAAGACAAACACACCTTACACAACATCAAAAACATCCTAAGGAGGTAACCCAACCTTCTAGGCCCCTCCATGGTCAGTTATGTGCCTGCAGCTCTGGGATTTGTGCCACCTTTTTAGCCCCAGGGCCCAGGTCAATGCCCAGAACTTCATGAAACTTTAGGAGATGATAAATAACATTAAAACAAAGGTACAAAAGCAATCACAAGGAACTCATCTAGACCCCTCCTAGCCATGACAAAGATTTTGTCAACACATGTCACAAACATTGCATCTACAGGTATAAACAACATATTTAAACAAAGGGGTCTCTTACTTATCTGAGAATAGCTAAGAAGCATTGCTCGCATACATCATAAGCTACAATACAGTCTATTTGACCATAGATACATTATGTATTCATTTACTGGTAAAAACATGGATAGAGTCATACATCATCGCTGATCAAATACATGCTTATAATCAACACAAAAACAATAGAAATACAATGGATATAACAACAATAAAATCCACACATAGTACATTTGCATATTGAATATCATAGGAATGAGTTCTTCACTACTGAATGTAAAAACCAACCGGAGATGGGACTTCCACGTTCCACCTGACCATAGATTGGTTGAGCCAAGTCCCACTTTAGTGAATCACCCCTGTTCCATATTCCAAGCATGAATGTGGAATCTCATCAAAAATATCAATCAAAATCAATCCAGGACTTCCAGAGGCCAAACCACCTCAACCCTCAACCAATGACTCCACCTCACGGTTGGATATCACAACCATCAAAAATTGGTCTCTATCCAAGATGTTCCAAGGCTCCAAAGTGTTTGTTCTAACCAGGGCTTCCAGGAGTAGTAACTCAACCCCAACCGTTATAGAGCTTCTAGAGCGTTTGTCCAACCAGGGCTTCTAGGACTAGTAACTCAACCCACGTAGGGCTTCAAGAGCATTTTTCGAACCAAGGCTTCCAGGATTAGTAACTCAACCCACAATTTTCTGCCGTGATTCCAACCAAGGCTTCTAGGAACTAATAACTCAACCCACAACTAAAGGAATCATGAGAACCGAACAGAAAACAATCAATGGAAATAAACCCACAACACCATGGCTATCCAGGAAATGGCAAGGCTAGGAAAATCCACATGCATACCCATGCATAAAAAAACTAGTGAGGAAAACATACATGCTACTCGATATCTGCAATCAAATCCTACTGCAGCTGCTGATCTCGATGTCTACTTGCGCTTTCCTGCCCTTCCTTTGCCTTCTTGCTCCAAATCACCAAGTATCCACACTCTCTAAGAGTACTCCAAGAAACTCTAAGTATCCAAGAGTATGAGAGAGAGAGAGAGAATAATGAGAGACCTCCAAAAATGCATTGACAAAAGGTACCAATTGATCCTCATAAGCCTTTTTATAGAAGAGGCATCTATTTTCTTTATTTTCCATTATTTTTCCTTCATTTTCCTCCTCACATGCAACCGGTGACCTTTTACCTCCCTTTTCTCCTAATTTCAATTATTTTTCATAAATAAATGTGCCAAAAATACTTTTTGCCTCTTTATTGTCTTAGCCATAGCCTTTGCTAATTTCCTTAGCCATAATAAACCATGTGAAAACCCGCACTAGGATGTTTTACCCAACATTCAACTTGGAATATGTGTCCTATCAACTGTGGGTATTATTTAACTTTATTATAGGGAATTTTCACTAGGGTTGTTACATAACCTTTGATTAAGGGTTTTTAAGTGCAATTTTTCTTCTTCCTTCTTCGACATATTATCGTTGAATTTCTTATTGGAACTTTCATTTTCTCGCTTTAAATTATGCTTCTTAATCTTGGACTTCTTGATCTGTTCAAGTAATTTTTATTATGGTCCCTTAGGTGTAAAATTTCTTCGTCCTTTTCTCTCGACTTTTTGTAAAATATGTCTTCAAGGTTTTTATATTTCTTTTCTAAAGCATTGTTTTTTTATTCAAGCTTTGTGAATTCTTTCTCTAATCTTTTTATTTGTGTTCATGTGTTATCTTGACACTCTTCGGTACTAAATAATCTTCTACACGCTAGACAACTTAATTTGTTTTTTTTTTAAATATATATATATATATATTCAGTTTCGTTTAGAAAAAAATAGACATTTATTCCAAAATAATGATTGTTTTGTGGAATTCATCTTCCCTTCTTTCTTGCCTTTGTCGATATTTTTACATCAATGATAAGTGATCCTTTGAATATCTATATTTTTTATAATTCTTTTGTACTTAGCTAGTCTTTTGAATATCTATATATTTTTTTAAATTCTTTTGTACTTCAAACTCTATTTTTCTTTAAAATAATATTTTAATGCCTTTTTGTTTTTGTCCCTTTTTTTTTTAATATTTTTATTATTTTCTTTTACTTTGGATTTTATATATTTTATTTTTTTCTATTATATATATTTAAATATATAATTTCTTGGTTTTGTAAAAAATCCTTTTTTATTATTATTTTAAACAACAAGGACTAACTTTTTTCCACTTATATGTTATTATACCTGCGGCCTGGCAGGTATAACGCATCAAGTTTTCTTGTGATTTGATATTAATTTATCTATGACTAAATTTATTTTATAATTTTACTATAGTTCAACTTTAATCGTTTTTATTATTTATTTATTTTAATTATTTTATTTTATTTTTCTTAAATTTGATTGGCTTATATTTTTAACTCCTTATTGCAGATGATTCTGCAATGCCAAACTCTTGGTTGATTTCTAGTGATGCAAAATTAGTATTGCCATCTCGTCTCTGTACTGAGGCAAATTTCGAGGGGATTGCAATGTACAACTACAACTCGCTAGAACTCATCACCATCAACGCCAAACTGAGGCAGAAGTAGTATTGCCATCACATTGTTGTAGAGAGGCAAATTTCGAGGGGATTGCAGTGTACAACTACAGCGCACTGGAACACATCACCTTACAACTATAAATAAAATAAAATAAAGCTTTAGAATAAGCGTATTATATTGTAGGCGCATCCATAAGCGTATTCTACTGCATGTGCATCAAATGGGCTATCTATACGCTATTAAATGCTGGTGGGTAGTATATGCTTTTCATTAGATTTAAATTTGTTTAATTCTAATGGTCGGCATATACTGCCCACCAACATTTAATAACGTATAGACTGGAAAATATGTATTGCGTATTCCACTATAGGCGCATCCATAAGCATGCTCCCACATCCATAAGCATGCTCCTCCATAAATGTATTCTACTGGACGACCATTGTCTGCAACCAACCCTCAAATTTAACCTTGAATTTAAGCTTCTTTCACTGGTATATGCACATTTTCAGAGAACTAAGTTATAATAAAAAATGGTATATGCACATTTGCAGAAAACTAAGTTATAATCAAGGATGATAAGTTTCCAAGGCATTACTCAAATCCATTTCTAAAACTGAAACAAGACATTCAAAATTTGCAATTTTCAACCATGAAATTTACATTGCTTAGCAATTGTTGTGGTGAATTAGATGGTTACACTTACCATAAAAATGCATTGTTTAGAGACGAAAAATGAAAGCAAACTCCAGCGTAATAAATGCCCAAATTTTTGCATATAATGTTATTACATTTATGTTTCTGTATGCTTGGTTTTTTGGTGAGTTGTTGTGGGCCTTTCCAAATAGTATCTAACTACAGAATCTAAATTGAAATTCGTACATTTCAATGTACTCCAATGTGTGAGTGTTAACTCATTGTTTCTTAATTTATTTATTTTTTAATTTTATTTCGTTTATCACACATTATTAAACCAAAAATCCAAAAGTACACGTTAACAATGCACACAACTTATATCTATATGAGATATATACTAAGTTTTACATTTCATATTTAATACTTTCAAACAACTTATATGTAACCATGGGTGAAAGAATTTTTGTATTCTACTCTATTTTGGATGACTACGTGAGATTTTCAAATTTTTTTATAATTTTGTTTATTATTTTAATGTAGTTTTATGTTTGCAATTTTATTTTAATAAAAAAATATTTATTTTAATTATTAAATTATATTTTTAATATATAAACCAATTCAATATTTTTAATAATAATTAAATTATATTTTTAAAGTTTAATATAATAAGAAACCTATATTAATTATATTATAATATAATAATAAACATAAAATCAAGTAGTTTAAATGGAAGGTTAATCATAATCTAATTTCAATTTCAATTACATAGTTAAGTTTTAAAAACTAAACTATCAAAAAATTATAATTTTATCTTTCTCTTTTTTTTCTTTTTTTTTTAATAAAAAAATGTTTTTTAATAACAATATTCTAATAATTAAAAAAATAAGGTATATATAATTTAATATATTTTTAAAAATCAATTATAGCTATTGAAAACTTCCATAAAAATAGACTTTAATAGATTTTAAAAATTAACTATAACTATTGAAAATGTCCATGGAAATAGACTTTTATGATATGTGAGGTTTTAATAAGACTATTATTGTCTTTTTGACTAGGAATAGATTCTCCACCATCACAATGAGTAATTACAATTAATAAAATATTTCAACTTACCAATTAGTGAAACTTAATTTGATTAGATTCTAAACTTTAACACTAACATAAATTCAATGTTTTTACTTAAATTTAACTATATTTAAACTAAGCCGCAGGTAGTAACTACTATGTAGCACTTGTTAATAACTATGTTAATAACATATTCAAGTTCAACCCTTCATATTGTTGCTTTGGCTTCAACCTTTAATACATAATAATATTATCTTGTTCCTATATTATCCTTTACTTTTATATTTATTTATAGTCCTCAAAATAGCTTATATATTTCTTTACAATATGATTTTTTAAAAATCTTTTCAACTTGTCTTTGACTTCAACTTTTGATACATAATAATATATTCTTGTTCCTATATTATCCTTTACTTTTATATTTATTTTTACTCCTCAAAATAACTTATATATTTCTTTATAATAAAATTTATTTATTTATTTATCTTTATTTTTTTTTCAAACTTGTCAGAATTGTGAAAACCTTGTTATATTTCTTGATTTCACTCAAATGTTTTGAAATAATAAATCTTGAAACATCACGTCTGTGGTTACTTACAACGAACTGGTTTATATAAAGCTTCGAATCATTGGAACGAATACAATGAATTGCATGGTCGATGCATTAATAGCAGAAATGAAGGGTGGACTGAAGACAATGGAATGGTGCAGGAATAACACGAGCACGATGTCAATAACGATGCAGTGACGAAAAAAAAAGAAAGATGCGGACGCAAAGAGTTGAGTGGCACTGTGTTGGGGCAACAAATGGATCAATAATAGAAGGAAAAATATGGCAATACGGAAATTTACAACCGTGGCTGCGTGGAGAAGGATGCAAAATTTAGTTGGCTCATTGCGATGGCTACGACTGGTGGGGACAGCGGTGGAGGACGCGACTGAGTGTGCACGTAGCAGAAGAAACTACCGAAGTGGACAAACTCCACATTTGGTGCAGCGAATGCTTCAATTTTGATGACAATAAGGTTGACGAAGAGTTGATCGCCAAACGCTGCGATCTGTTAATATGGATAAAATACCAATGGAACACATACATAGCCGTGTAAGCTTTAGAATATTTTGAAGACAAAGACATTTATTGTATGACAAGTGATTGTATATTTTATAATATATAAAAGAATTGATTTGATGATTAGAATGAGGGTGAGGACTTACTATTTACTTTAAATTGGGACATTAAGTTTAAATAGATGTAGAAATGGCTCAATTAGCCGTTAAGATAACAACTAGTTTGACTTTGAATATTTAAATATGAGGGGTTTCCGCAGTGCATTATATTAGATATCATTTTTGGGATTCAACTGCGTTTAGTAAGTCATTCATCTATGACCATTTTCATGAGAGGTAGTCGTAACTAACTAATTTCTCATGATTTTTGAATAATCCACTTAGCACTCATTGCATCGGGTGATGCTCACAGGGGTGAAGAAGTGGGATTGAAACTAGTGAAATGAATCACATAGCATCAATCATCACTTCCGGGGCTTGCACCCAATAACCAGGACTTCTCGGGAGGTCACCCATCCCAAAACTCCTCTGGCTCAAGTGCGCTTAACTGTGGAGTTTTTCCCCACAATGAAGCCCACTTAGCTTGCTACCCCATTTGCAAAACCTTAGCAAGTATTGTGCCTCATGAACCATTCAAAAAGAGATCACTTTACTTTTTGTATTTTAAGTATGAGGGGTTTCCGCAGTGCATTATATTAGATATCATTTTTGGGATTCAACTGCATTTAGTAAGTCATTCATCTATGACCATTTTCACGAGAAGTAGTCGTAATTGACTAATTTCTCATGATTTTTGAATAATCCACTTAGCACTCATTGTATCGGGTGATGCTCACAGGGGTGAAGAAGTGGGATTGAAACTAGTGAAATGAATCACATAGCATCAATCATCACTTCCGAGGCTTGCACTCGGTAACCAGGACTTCCCGAGAGGTCACCCATCCCAAAACTCCGCTGGCTCAAGCACGCTTAACTTTGAATATTTATTTATTTATTTTATTTTATTTATTTTATTTAATTTTAATTTTAATTTTTTAATTTTTTAAGAACTAATAACAACTCGTTACATTTATTTATTTATTTAATATATTTATTCAACTAATTAATCAATTAATTAATTTATTAGTTAGTTATTTAACCAATAGTAATAATAATCCTTAGACTTCTTAAGGATTTCTGCTCTACCATGGGTATGTCTATTAACACTGACAAAACAAAAGTTATGATTACCAAATCCAAGAAGGACACTTATGCTAATTTTATGTATGACAATAGTAACTTGGAGGAAGTGTCTTCTTATAAGTACCTAGGAATTGATATTCATCACAAGCTCAACTGGAACTATAACATTCAGAAAAGGATTAATGGGGGGTGGAAAGCTTATTTTGGTCTTGAAAATAATTGTAAAAGGACAAAGCTCGTAATGTGGGATAGAAAGAAGTTCTTCTTTGAAACTTTAGTCACTCATGTTATCTTATATGGATGTGAGGTTTGGGGTTGCAACATCTCTAGAGAATCCTGGAGAAAGATTGAGCAAATCCAGAAGCATTTTATAACGTATCACCCTATCCTATACTCCTTATAGAAGTGGGTCTTTCCCCTATCGAGAGCCTAGCTATGACTAGGCTTCTGTTGTACAAGCACAAGCTCAATAGCATAGGAGATCATAGACTTCCTAAGCTAGCTTTAAATTCCAGCCAAAACCACCTAAGGCTTAAACGAGGTTGATATAAAGACACTAGGGCCTGGTTAAACCATTGGGAGATAGACGAGAATGTTGCATTGCAAAACATCAATAACATTAAAAAAATTGTTACTTCTAAGTTCAAAGAAAAAATGTGGTGTGAGAAAGATCTAGCAGCTAGTTGAGATCTAGCAGCTCCTGACATCAAACATAGAAGATCTCGCTCGTCCGCCTTAGCTGAGCATCCAGAAAAGACTAACCATCATGTCTGCATAGAAGATGCTAAGGTCATTGCTAGGATTGACCATTTCCATCATTGTAAGTTGAGAGAGGCCATAGAAATTGAAAAGAGATCCGTTAATATCAATAGAGATGACGATTGAAATATCAACAGGTGTTGGATTCCTACCTTGCATTCTTGACTTATTTATTTATTATTTATTATTATTTTATTTATTTATTTTTAGTTTTATCTGATTGATTGATTGATTGATTGATTTACTTATTTTTATTTTTTTTCACACTCGTTGTATGATTTTTTGATAGGTCATTGGTTATCATTTTCTTTTTTCCTTGAACCTTGGCTCTTATAAATAGTCAAATATATATTTAAAAATAATTTATAATTATGAAGTAATAATAATAATTAATTATTAAATAATTAAATCAATTAAATAAAATAAGAGGTATATACATATATACATATTATTATCACTATTGGTTAAATAACTAACTAATAAATTAATTAATTGATTAATTAGTTGAATAAATATATTAAAAAAATAATTTAAAATTAATTAAATAAAATAAAATAAATAAATAAATACTCAAAGTCAAACTAGTTGTTATCTTAACGGCTAGTTGAGCCATTTCTACATCTATTTAAACTTAAAGTCCCGATCTGATCTCTCACATAGTCTTGATGATGAACCACACTGGTTGGTTCGAAACACGTCGACCATGTTCCATTGCATGTGATTATTACCGAAAGAATTTTACAAATTTATATGGTGGATCACATAATCTTAGATTCTGAAAAATATGATTATTATTGTTTACATTATTTTCTTATTATTTACTATAATTATATTCATAACTTTCCATATCACTATTTGAGTGATATGATTCGTGGACACATTTGTGCCCTCTCATTGACGAAGCCAAAATTATGTCTTTCATTTTCAATTGAAGGATGGGCCTCCTCTATTGGTACATCTTGACATGCTCTAGTGGTCATTTTTTTTTGTTGTGGCTGCAAATTATATTCGTGGGAAATTTCAAATCTCTTTCATGGTTGGCAAGGTGGTAACGATCTTCACATATCTGTTGATATTGTGTGAACATGATTTCGGTAGGAGGCTATATTGTTTTTAAAGATCTTGTCTATTGCTCGAGTTTTTTTTTTTTTTTTTTTAGTCATGCGATTAGATTTGTGGCTCAAATTTGCTGATGCAGTTCGATCTATAGTTAAATTTGATAAGAGGTTGTTCAATACCTTCTAAAATGCTGGTATCAAAGGTGATTGAATACACCTTTTATTTTTCCCAAATTGCTGACGTTATCTATGTTTTCTCACAGGAAAAGAAAATCACAAGGAGTTAATGGTAGCATTGTAAACTATTGCATTTTATAACTCATTGTTGAGTTGGCTTGCAAAAAAATCTAAAGTGACTATTTTTTTTTTTACGGAAATCAAACCTATAGATAAATAAGTTTCCCCAAGTGTGGTGGATGCACTTAGAACAACAGATGAAAGACACTTGACCTTTTCCTTAAGATCAATAAATAAGAGAGGAACACTTACTTGTGATATTTTGCTATTCCTTGTCTCCCTTTCATCACTTTCGTCGCTCTCAATTGAACTGAACTCGTTTGATTGGTACCTGCACTGGCTAACAGAAGACAGAAAATGACATAAAGGTTTCGATTGCATTTGAAAATACATATATTAAAGCATAAACACATGTATTAGGAAAGGAACACATATCTTTCTTATAAAGTAAAAGGAGAAGTTACAACGAGTTGACTCGATTCAATGTCAACTCGTTTCAACTTTAGTCCTATCCTCATCACATTGGCAACATAACATTACATGCAAACAATACCTCAAAGAGCTATGATCTCACCAGCATAACTCTACAAATTCAAACTCTTTCTCCCCTGTGCACTATGATCAGTGCTCAATTTATAAGAAATGATGGTAGTTTGGAATTAATTGGTCATCAAATGGATTTTAAATAAATGGATGAAGAACTTTCCTTGTTCAATGGAACAGGAGGATAAGTTATTTAATGGCTCCATGGTGTTCATATTCGAAGTTATCAAATAGTATGATAGTTGGAACAACTTATAGAAGCCACTAAAAAGTGGGAAGATTCTCAGAATCCTTTGAACAATTCGCTTTGAGTCGACCAACGCACTGTCAAGTGGGCCTAGATGCTCTGCATCGCTGTATTGCATGGGATTAAATGCTCTGCAAAGAAATTACTGCAATCTAGGGGTGCATTGATGACTCAATGGAGCATTTTAACTGGACTTCAAGCAGTGAAACTTTCATGGATAAAAACCATCAATGGGACGAATTGTTTAAGGAGAGTAGCAACTGATTTAGAGTATGATAGGCCCTAATTTGTAATGATCTGAGTTTCGAGAGTGATGCCCAAATTGACCTGTAACAAATACCCCCTAAAGCATGAAGTCAAAAATGATAATATTGAGTGATATGCTTTACGATGTGACGAGTAGGATCTGAAGTCGACGATGACCTTGTTAATTTTGCGCAACTACGTCCAAAATCCAGGTTGCACTGCTCATATGATGATGATTATATTTTTGTTGGATTCCTCTTTCGGAGAGGTGAAATATTGTTCTAAGGATCATCTTGTTTGGATGTGCAGAACATACATTTTGATTTTATTTTCCACACATGTGCAAGGTCGGCCAGATTTGTAATGTGGGCTCACAATCCTAATAGATGTGTCACACACCCTCACTGACTGATATAAATTGGAGAGACTTGGAGATAATTTGCTTATCATGCTTATCAACTCATCACATATTCTCCCTTGTGACCTGATTAGTTCGATCAGCCTTTTGGAGGCCTCTTTCTCTTGCATGTGCGAAGCTGAAGCTGGGTAAAAGTGAGGATTGTTTTAGGGCTGATTGCTGGCGTGTTGAATAGTGTTGACCGTGGTTAAACCTTGGAGTTTTGACCTCCATATTTCGCAGAAATTTCGATATTGTGAGGTCGCATTAGAGGGCACAAATATCGAGGAAAAATGATCCCATTGATTGAAGCCCTAAACTGCAGCGTTGACTTTCTGTTAACCAACGTTGACTTTTGAGGAGCTTTCTTTGAGGGGTGTGTGTGACACTTGAAGTGTTGGCTGATCTGATGTTGAGAAAGACTTTGCAGGCTGGTGCATCCTGTTCACTTCCGTAACGCGCACTATCCTATATCCTTGTTGGACAAGAAAAATTGTAAAATCTGATCTAAATTATTGGTTTGTCTTCTGTTGATCTATTATTATGTTCTATCCACCTTTTACTTTCATGTTTATGTGATTGCTAAATTGAATCGGGCTTAAGAAAGATTGAAGTAAAATTGCATTAAGCATAGAACATACCATGTCTGTCTAAATTTAATATGGTATCAGAGCTAAGATGAAGACAAAGCCCAAGGTAGTGTGAAAAAAAATCATCAAAGAAGAAATCCTCTCAAGGACCAATGGCCTCCTCAACCTATAAAGGTTTCAAATCTGATGATAAATTGACTGATAAGTCTGAGTATCATGCAGGGAAGATGTCCTTGGATTGGCATTAGAATATCAAGATGTCATGGATTATGTGCAGGGGAATATTCTTGAGCCTCCATCAAATGCACCTGTTGCCACAAAGACGAAGTATAGAAAAGAGGGAATCAAAGCAAAGATGATTATCCAGGATTCTATTCATAAGCACTTGGTTGCTTATATTTCTGAGCTGAGCACATCTAAAGAGATGTATGATAAGATGGTTAGCATGTTTAGGGCTAGCAATGCTAATCAAGTTCTTTTCTTCAAGAATCAATTGAAGAATTTCAAGAAGGGAAAAGATGAATCCATTCAATCCTATTTTATGAGGCTCACTGAAATCACAAACAATCTCCTAGCTAGTGGAGAAGAAATAGTTGATCGAGAGATGGTTCTCATTGTGCTTGGAGGTCTCCCCCATGATTGGTATGTATTTAATACCACTATTATTAATAACAATGTGATTCCTAATTTTGATGATCAAATTTTGACGAGATGCACTCAAGAAGAGATAAGAATGATGGAGAGAGATCATCCCTCTAATGGAAATGGAGGTGACCCTATTGCCTTCAACGCTCATGAAGAGAAGAGGAACAATGGTGGTCTGAGAAATAAAATCCATGGAAGAGCGGGGCTCAAAGGAAGGAAAGGAAGATTTTACACTTATAACAAGTTTGGTCACAATGCATTAGAGTGCCCCAATAGAAGGGACTCTCCTAGGGATGATGACAACAACTCTAGGGGGAAGGGAATCAAAGGAATAACAAGTTCAAAGGAAAAAGTAAGGCTCCCTTTGATCATAGTGGAAATGGGAAACCTTTCAAGAGGTCAAGAAATTCCAGGTACAATGAGTCTAATGTTGTTGATAATAAGAAAAATGAATTTATTCTTGTATCTACCCTCTCTGCTGCATCTCCTCCCAACACCCTAGATGTCTGGTTGATTGATAGTGGTGCTTCAAGGCACCTCACTGGTTATAAAGAAGCCCTCTCTGATTTGATTGAGAAGGATACAACTCTAGAAATTATCCTTGGATATAATGCCACCTATCCCATGAAAGGGGCAGGGATTGTGACCCTTCATCTATCTCAAGGTCAAGTCCTCCATTTACAAGATGTGTTGTACGTACCTAATTTGAAGAAGAACCTTGTGTCTATTTTGGCAATGGAAGACAAAGGGTTAAAGGTGACATTCATTGATGGAAAGGTATGCATCTGGTAGTAGAACTTCAAAGAAGCTCTTACTATTGTTTTTAGAGTTGATACACTCTACCAGGTTGGAGGAAGTCCATTGGGGGCTATGTCATGTGATACAACTCTTCAAACAGAGTTATGGCACCAGAGGTTTTCACACCTTCATTACAAAGCCCTTCCCAAAGAAAGGAAGGTGGTGACAGGGATGCCCAAATTTAAAGATGATCATGAAGGTATGTGTCAGGGTTGTGACGAAGGGAAGCATACAAGGGGACCATTCCCCTCAAGTGTCACAAAGACATCTAATATCTTACAGTTGATACATTCATATTTATCTGGTATGCTGCTCGTGACATCCTTGGGAGGTTTTTCCTATTACATGACTTTTACAGATGACTTCTGCCGCAAGACCTAGATATATTTCTTGAAGAAGAAGGGCGAAGCATTCAAATGGTTTCCTACCTTCAAGGCCTTGGTGGAAAATCAAACCGAGAAGAGAATCAAAGATTTGAGGACCGATAATGGGTTTGAGTACGATTCAAATGAATTTAATGACTTTTGCAGTGAAGCTGGCATTAAGAGGGAGACAACAACTATGTATACTCTTGAGCAAAATGGTGTTGCTGAAAGAAAGAACAGAGCCATTGTGGAAGATGCCTGCACCATGCTATGTCACTAAGGTCTTCCGAAGTTTCTATGGGGATAAGTTGTGAACACTATTGTGTATGTTCAAAATAGATGCCCACTTTCTGATCTGGATTCCAAGACTCCCGAAGAAGTCTTCTTTGGTAAGAAACCTGATGTTTCTAATTTTAGAGGATTTAGTTGTCTTGTTTAATTTCATGTGTCGAAAGAAAAGAGAAGCAAGCTGGATGATTATGGAAAGAAGGGAATGTTTGTGGGCTGTAGTGAAACTTTGAAGGCATATAGAATCTATGTGCCTGGTCAAAGAGAAGTGGAGATATGCCACGTTTTCACCTTCGATGAAGATGCTGCCCTCAAGAAAGTGAGAAATATTCATAGCTCCAAGGAAGACAAATAAGACGAAGAAGCAGGGAAGCGAGAAGAGACGGAGGATGAACTGATGGCCGATGTTGAAGGACCTATGGATCCTATTGATCCACATCCTTCAAATAAGAGAAGACACTCATGGCTCAGGGATACTCTCGAAGATGCCAAGAGACATAATGCCCCAAGGGGGACATTCCGTGAAAGCAAGAAGCCGAAAAGATACCAAGGGTATCTGGCAGCCATGAGTAAAATGTACAATCTGAGCCTGGATAATTTGAAGAAGCCATAAAGCATCAAGTTTGGAAGGATTCTATGCACAAAGAATATGAGTACATTATGAAAAATGATGTCTAGGAAGTGGTCCTCAGACCAGAGGACAAATCTATTGTCACCTCAAAATGGCTCTATAAGATCAAGTATGGATCTGATGGTAGTGTTGAAAAGTACAAGGTAATATTTGTTGCTCGAGGCTTCTCTTAAAAAGAAAGCATAGATTATGATGATATATTTCCACCTGTCACCCGCTATACCACCATTCGATCTATTATTGTCCTTGTTGCAACACAAGGATGCAGTCTCTGTCAGATGGATGTGAAGACTGCCTTTCTGCATGGTTCAATAAAGGAAGAGGTTTACGTGGAGCAACCTCTAGGGTTTGAAGTCCAAGATAGAGACACCTATGCATGCAGGTTGAAGAAAGCCCTTTATGGGTTGAAGCAAGCCCCCAGGGCTTGGTATGAGAGGATAGATAGCTACTTGATGAAGCTGGGCTTCACTCGAAGTAATGCTGATCCAAACCTTTATTTTAAGGTTTATAGAGAAAGGCCTCTCATTCTAGTTCTCTATGTGGACGATCTCTTCCTAACAGGAGCCGACCCTCTCATTCATCAATGTAAGAGGGAGCTAGCTTCCGAGTTTGAGATGAAATACCTAGGAATGATGTATTACTTCCTAGGCTTGGAGGTTTGGCAAAGGCTAGGCGAGATTTTCCCTTCTCAAGGAAAATATGTTGTGAAGCTGTTAGAGAGATTTGGTATGGTGGAATGTAATTCTGTGTCGACACCGATGGAACTCAAATTTAAGAAGTTGTGTCAAAAATCTTCTGGGCCCGAGCTGGGAAATCCCGCCGAGTATCGACAACTCATGGGGGCCCTAATGTTCTTAGTGAACTCTCGTCCGGACGTATGTTTTGTAGTGAACACTTTGAGTCAACATATGGTTAAGCCTCATCACATTCACTGGATTGGTGCCAAGAATCTATTGAGATATCTTCGGGGTACAATCAACCATGGGTTGAGATACACTACCGGAAGTTTGAGACTCCATGGATATGCTGATGCCGATTGGGCTAGTAGTGTGGTGGATCGCAAGAGCACATCTCGATGTTGCTTCACTTTGGGTTTTGCTTCGATATCTTGGATGAGGAGGAAGCATAAGTCGGTGGATTTGAGAACCGCTGAGGCTAAATACATTGCAGCAAGCATGGAATGTTGTGAAGTTGTTTGGTTGAGAAATCTCTTTAGTGAGCTGTGTTAGCCCCCTTGTAAATTTTTGACAAAGCAAAGTAGGGGGCTAAATTGTTTTTTGAGCCTTCAAGGAATTCATCTCCCCTGAAGACACATCATCCTTGAAGTCTCTTGTGCCTTTTCCTTTGATAAATTTCCCTCTGCTGACTCCCTTTATAACGTCTCATTGTTTGCAGAAATTGTGCTCCAAAAGGTCTATATTTATCCCCTATATCCCTGCAAAGTGTCCCTTTCACCTCTTATTCCCTTTGTCAAAATCCCCTTAATCTCCCCAAATTCCCTTGAAAACCCACCTTCACCCTTTGTCTAGCCGAATTCTCACCTTTGTTCTCTATCGCTACCCTCCTTTGGCTTTAAAACGCACCGAAATGGGTTAAAAACCCACTTTAAACATTATAATAGGGCTAGCACCTTTTGGCCAGCCCCCTTGGCTTTTCTTCCACCTTATGACCTGGGTGCCGAAACCAGACACTAACCAAAAAGGTGCCTATCTCAATTGGTATCGGAGGCAATATCAACTGTCGATCGGCGCAGATCGGACGGTCCGTGTTAACTCTGCAACGTCCGTGGTCTACCCCGTTCATCACCCCGATCACGCCATCATCGTCTATTTACCCGAAGATCCGACGGTCCGCAGTACGTCCGTCCCGGTGGTCCCCGCCACAAACACTGTTCACAAACTCGGTGGTATCAATCGCACCGCCTTTGGGAAGTATGCGGTATTTACCCATTGCCCAGCGATTCCTCTCAACATTCGACACGTGGCTCCGACACTATTTCAAAACCACTACCCCATCACGCATTAACGTTCGTCTGCGGATGCGTAGCGATATGCACATGCATAGTCCGATCTAGGGCAGTTGATCCAACGGTCGTCGTTCCACAGAGTTGCGCGGGGTTTAATCCAAGGTCACTATACTCCTGGCCCACCGTTCGTCGCCCTCCACTGCATTTTCAACCGTTGATCTCCTTTGAGATCTGATGGTCTAGATTTGTTTTCCCCGCTGTTGACTTTTCCGCCATCGCTCGGTCCCTCCACGTCACCCTCACGTGTATCCACCGTACATCCGCCCATCCCATTGCATATATTTGTTCAAAAGTCGAGTTTGTTAAAGTTTTTTTCATTTAAATTTCCTCTGCGCTCCGCCAACCTTCACCAAGGCTTCCCTCCATCATTCCTATGTATTGTTCCACCATTTCACCAGCTACATGATCATTTTCATCATCCGCATTGCATCCACCACCCCATTCATTGTTTTCTTAACTTGTTTTCGCATTTTGCAGGGTTTCAGAAAGGCATGAAACCGCCATGGTTCAATTGTATTATTGTAATGGCGTGTTGCGCAGGGAAGGTTGAATTTGGAAGCTGGTACTACAATGGAAATACTCGGAAAGGTAGCGGCGACATAAATATTATCCCAGGACAGTTCAATCTCCGCAAGAAACCTATCCGGCGCCATTAAAGCCTAGATTTTGCAGATCAAGACATTTACGAAGCGGCAGAGAAATACCAGCTAGTGATAAACCAGTTCAATGAAGAGCTTTGAGCCTTAATATAGGGATTTAAAGGCAAAGCACCAGATCAGCGATGTCGTGAATCACACAGAGTGTACAACATACAGAATTTCATGTATATCAGGGTTTTTACACTAGCAGAATGTTATCCCTGTAAAGGACAGAATTCCCATACAACTTTTATTCTATATCGTGTTCCTAAAGGATTTCCCACCTTGACAACGGTCCTACGATATCATTAGCATTAGCTACACAACATGGCAGACTTGAATCATTGATTTATTTTTGTTCAGATCACCAGAAGTACTACAGAGCACTGCAGCCAAAGTACATCAGAGACATACTTGGAGTTAATGGAAACCTGACGAAGACCACTCTTTCACCCAAGGGTGTCCCAGATTAATGCACATAATTTATACAGAGTGGGCTTCGACCTTCTTCCTCTTTTGGAGTCTTTAATGCTGCATTTAGTTCTTCACCTACCTTCTCTGCTCCTCTGGAGCTATAAATTCATGAAGAAACTCATTGTAAAGGTTGTTGATCAGTTATCAGAGAATTGCAAGTAGTTTCTTTTGAGAGACAGTCTCTGTGTAAAGTGTTAGATAAAGCCGGGAGAATATGATTTCGTACCGAGTATTTAGCTATTGGCAATGTTGTACGGACTGTATTGCTATTTACCATGGCAAGTACATTTCTTTGGATCCCATCTGTTACAAACATGATGTTTTCTTATCTCTGTTTATATTCATTTCATTTCGTTTCTACTGGCTTGCATCAGAATATTGGCATAGGATTTACCCTTGTTAGGTACCCTATGTTTCTGCTCTCCTTGCCATTGATGTTTTTCTTCTAAATGTGTTATCTAAGGATCAATTTCAGTTAATTTAACCAATGTAGTGGATGTTATTGCCTGCTCTCTGATGTATGAATTAAATGTATTTGTTCCTAGATGTTTCTTGTTATGGATTTAGTTGGAAGATTTGGGAACACTGGGGATTAGAGTTAGCCCTGTCCACTAGGATCCTTGTGCGACCAGCTGGTCTTTAACTTTGTGCTCTGAATCTGTGTTATCCCCTCCTATCCTACCTTTCCATATCACACAATCATCTTTAAGATCCTATGTTTTAGATGACTAGCCCAATTGAAAGCCTGCCTATTGATTAGCAAGAAAATCCTTTCCTAACTCCATTGCCCAATGGTCTTGAATGATTCCCAAAATAATTCACCTCTGCCTTATCCCTCTTTTCTCATCCTTGTCCCACATTGAACCCTTCTTTCCTGATAACCAGCAACCAAATAAAAACCAATCAAACAAACAAACCTTGAGCCTATAACTAGCCTAACATCTTAACATTTGAGCCTCAAAGACATATATACTTTGACTATTACAGAGAGATCCCTCTCTAGACCTAGGAGGGCTAGATCCTAAGGTATAAAAGTGGTTTGATGTTGTCTCATCTTTTGGTCTTGCCAATCTAGCCAAAACATGGGAACCCCAACATATTGGCGACTCCACTGGGGAAAATCTGAGTACCATCCATCTTACTACATCATAAGGACCTCAGAAACCTACAATCTTTGGTTAGGTTGGCAGTTAAACACTCCTATTCACACATCAACCTCTATACCATTTTTTGTGTTTCTCCCATACTCTTGGACAGAGTTTGGAAAGAGCCGGGTAGCCTCCAGATCTCACACTCTTTCAGAGGTGACATATCTGGTAAAAGCCCTCCCAGTCAATCTCTGGTTAGAGTTTGCTGTGTTTGGAAGATATCCTTGAAAGGGACATCTCATAAGCACTGTGGTGGACAATGTACCCTCCAAAAACATCCTAAACCTTCCACCTGGCAACTCCATAATTCCTAAGCGTTTTAAAGACTCCACTGGTGATCAGTAGGCCTGCTGATTATCTTGGTTCACATAAGACTCCACTGGGAGACCAGCCTCCATAGCAACATCAACCACAGTAGAAGTAACAAGTAGGGTTAAGCTGCTTGGTTAAAAATAACACTCTGGCTTACAGAACCATTCACACAAGAGCTTACCCTAACCCAAACCCACCGAAAATAGTTGACAACCCTGAGAGCATCCTCAAGGGAGCTCCTACACCTAAAAGACCAACTATTTCCAGCCACTTCCATAGAGCTAACTCTGCACTAGAAGATCTTACAGCTCTATCACACTTTCACCTTGACCTAGACCTACCTAATAGATTACCTAGAACTAGGTCATTCAGTGTCCTAGACCAGCCAGACCTTGAGCTCCCTAGTTCAACACCTCAAAGTGGTAAGCACCTTGGGATTAGACAGACCCCTCCATCTACACCTCCTGATATACACTTCATTCAAAACTTGGGGCTCAATCACCCTAGATCTGCTCATCAGTCTTCTGCTGGTCATAATATTCCTATCATCCATATACCTGCTGCCCAAGTCAACCCTTTACCTCATCAAAACATCATCATGGTAGCCTGGTATGCACCTCTGGTTTTACCTCAGCCTCTAGTACCCTTACCTAATGACTATCAATCAAAGATTCCACACTTCACTGCAAAAAAGTCTACCACAGCACAACATCATGTAGATAGGATGGAAGATTATTTTGACTACATGGAGATAGATGATGATACAGTCAAAATGAGAATCTTTTCCCAGAGCTTAGGGGGTGATGTGAAGAAATGGTTTAAGGGCCTACCTCCGGGTAGCATTAATGACCTCCCAGCTCTATATCAGACCTTCATAAACAAATTGGAAGTTAAAGCCAACCCTCGCCAACTCCTAGCAGAATATATGAGCCTTAAAAGAAACGTAGGGGAGAGTGTCTATGATTACACAACGAGATTTAACAGCATTTACAATGCTCTACCTCCACACATGAAACCTCCCCAAGGTATGGCTCTAGCGAAATACCCTGAAGGCTTTGATGCTGACATGGCCTATCAGCTTAGGGATAAAGAATACAACACATTGGAGGATATGCAGAAAGGAGCAGTGAATATAGAGGCAAATATGATTGAGAAAAGAGTGAGATTAAGAGCTAAGAAAAGGGTAACATATAGAGATGACAATGTAGCTTCCACATCTGATCCAAATCATGACCATCTATCTAAAAAAGTGGAGAAGCTATACCAAATGATGGAAAAAATGGTTGTCACAGTTAGTAACCAAAATAGAAATCAAAACCATAACCATAACCAAAAATTTAGAAGAAACAATGCCACTCCCAACAGAAAAAGAGAATCAGATCAACAGGTTATACCCCCATTTCAAGAGAACTTTCTCGATGAAGATGAGGGAATCATAGAAGAGTCTGAAGGGAACACAATAAACATGTTTGAAACAGATGATCCAATCCATAACTGTTACACGGAAGATGATCAGCCCTCACCCTCTGGTTGGGATGAGGAATGGTTGGAATCTGAAGATTACAGATTAGGATTTGAAATTGCATGATGCAGGTCAGAGAACAATATGAACTTAGAAGCAAAAAGAGCCAAGAAACTGCCAAACCAAAAGCTTATGAGGTCACCATCAAGAAAAGACCCAAGAAAACTTCTAAAGCAACTGCTGAAAGTAACAAATCAACAGCTGAGAGTTCTGGAAAGAACAAAGAAAAAGACAACCAAAACAATGATACACAAGGTAAACCAGCTTGCAGCACTAGCACTGTAGTTAGTGCTCCTGATAAAACAGTTTCTAACACTCTACATAGTGAGAATCAACACACTGATTCAGCCACTAAGGTGGTGACTAACAAAACAGAGTCGAACGTTCCAAAGAGTCAGTCCACTTTCAGTTTGGAGAGTGAGATTGCAAAAATTAAAATCTCTGTCCCACTCTCTGAGCTGGCCACTCAGGATGTATATAAAGGCCAAATTTTGAAAGCATTAAATTTAGGAGAGAACAGTGACACTGTAAATCTGAGTGATGATCAACCTGCCCTTCTGCTTGGTCCAAAGATAGAAGGAAAGTTTCAGGAAGGGGTAGTGCCACCTTTCTATATCAGTCTCAATATCCATGATAAGATTCTCCACAATGAAATGCATGATTCTGGGGCATCACACAACCTGATGCCTAAAGTAGTGATGGAAATATTAGGCCTAGAGATAACCCGTCCCTATAAAGACCTATATTCATTTGACTCTAGTAGAGTAAAGTGTCTTGGCCTGATCAAAGATTTATGTGTGAGCCTTGCCCAGATTCCAGCAAAATGTATGGTCATGGATGTTGTTGTGGCAGATGTGCCACCCAAATATGGCATGTTATTATCAAGATCATGGGGAGCCAAGCTACAAGGAACAATGCAGATGGATGGGGCTTATGCCACAATCCCAATCTTTGGCCAACTTAGAAGACTGTACAGGGAAGCACAAATGAAATTCCTGGTTAGTAGCCCTGAAAATCCTGAAAATTATCCTCTATACTCTGTACATACAAACCTGGATTCCTTTATCTTCTGCAATGATGAATCTTTGGGGGGACCAGAATCTAAAAACGTAGATACAAGCAAAGGTACACATGATGAAACAGAGCCAATGGACTTTAACATAATGGCTACCCTAGACTCAGAGGAGGAAGACATAGAAAACTTTGAACAGTGCACTGAAACAACAACGCAAAGTGAACCAGAAACAAAACACAATCAACCAACTAGTCACCTCTCTGCTTTCCACACCCATAACGAAAAACAAAATGACCCACAGCCTAGTGCAACTCCTATAATGCTACATGATGGCAAACCCAGCTGTAGAGAAGGAAGTGAAGATAAAACGGAAAATGAACCCTTGTGGGAAATGAATTTCGACGGGTCATGCACCAGGAGAACTGCTGGGGCAGGAGTGTGGATACATAACACAGAGAGCGATTACGCAGAGAGCCATGCCTACAACCTGCACTTCAAGTGTACGAACAATATTGCAGAATATGAGGCTCTGATCCTAGGCTTAACCCTGTTGAAAAAATTAGGAGCCCATAGGATAACCGTGCGTGGAGACTCTGAGCTGATTATTAAACAGGTGAATGGTGAATATACAGTGAAACATCCTAGACTGCGAGCCTACAGGAACGACACTATGGATTTACTGAAAACGTTTGTTGAATACGAATTAGTGTTTGTTCCTAGAAATCAGAACGCCATTGCAAATGGATTATCTTGCCTAGCCAGTTCACACCCTAAGACTCCTAGTGACCAACAGATCATCATTCAGACAAAATTCAGACCTGCAGTGCCGGACAATGAAAAATATTGGCAGGTTTTGAAGGAGATAAACAAATTGAATATTTCCTGGTAGGCAGAAACGAGTTTGAATTTTCTGATTCAGACTCCAAATCTAACAGTAGCTGCCTAATTGAAGAGTCCTCAGATGAGGAAGAAACACCCTGTAACATAGAAATAAACTCTTTAAATGAACAGATTGGAAATCCAGACGGAAAATGTGAAAACGCAGATAGTGAAGAAGTAGAGGTACTTCAGACCAAAGATAAGAACATACCTCGAGGTCTGGCCCCTTTAGAAGACCTTTTTGCCTTTGATGATGTAGCAAAAAAGCCCACTATAGAACATGCAGACTCTGATGTTGAGGAATGCAACATAAGCACTGAAGACAAACCCAAAATGATCAAACTGGCTAAGTCTCTGCCTGCAAACATGAAAAATAAATACATTGACCTATTCAAGGAATTCATTGATGTGTTTGCTTGGAGTTATGAGGACTTAAGGGCCTATGACACAAATATCATACAACATAAGATACCCTTGAAAGAAAATCATAAGCCCTTTAGACAAAAACTTCGCAGAATAAACCCAAAACAATTGCCTGCAGTAGAAAAAGAGATTAAGAAGATGTATGAGGCACGTATAATCGTGCCTGTGAGGTTCTCTGATTGGGTATCAAACCTAGTGGCTGTGAGAAAGAAAACAGGTGAGATCAGATTATGCATCGATTTCAGGAATCTTAATAGAGCCTCACTCAAAGACAATTACCCTTTGCCTAAAATGGAACATATTCTTCAGAGGGTAGTAGGCTCTAAAAGGATCTCCTTGCTAGATGGTTTTTCAGGTTACAACCAAGTCTTAGTAATCCCAGAAGATCAAATCAAGACAGCCTTTACCACTCCATGGGGTACCTTTATGTATGTGAAGATGCCTTTTGGATTGATGAACGCTGGTGCACCTTTCCAAAGAGCGATGGACATAGCTTTTTCATATGAAATAGGACACTTCATTGTCATCTATCTGGATGACATAACAGTCTATTATAAGACTGAGGAAGAACACCTAGAACACCTGAGAAGAGTGTTTGAAAAATGCAGAAGGTATGGTCTGTCACTGAATCCTAAAAAGACTGTCTTTGGGCTACAAGAAGGAAAAATTCTTGGCCACATTATATCTGAAAAAGGAATTAGGATAGACCCACAAAGAGTTGAGGGAATACTACAGATCACACACCCAAGAAACATCAAGGAATTACAGTCCTTCATTGGGAAGATTAACTTCCTTAGGAGGTTTATTCCCAATCTAGCTGAACACCTTAGGAACATGACTAACATGCTGAAGAAAGGTGTAGGAGTTAATGGACTGTTGAAGCTAAGAAATATTTTGAATCTGTAAAA
The DNA here is from genome assembly GCA_034641835.2 of Pinus albicaulis. NCBI lineage: Eukaryota > Viridiplantae > Streptophyta > Pinopsida > Pinales > Pinaceae > Pinus > Pinus albicaulis. Next base: position 151,010,660 of record CM076582.1, read on the forward strand.
CTTGCACTCACCCAGGCTCCTGTTCTAATCAGCCCAGATTTCACAAAGGATTTCCTGATTTTTTCATTTGCCTCCAAGCATACAATAGCTGCAGTTCTACTGCAGAAAAATCCAGAGGGAATGGAACAACCCATTTCTTTCTTCAGCAAAGCACTCAGAGATGCACCCTTGAAATACAACATAATGGAGAAACAGGCCTATGCTATGATTAAGGCCTTGAAAGACTTTAGGGTGTACATACTGCATTCCCACACCATAACCTATGTGCCAAATATAGTGGTTAAAGATATTTTGTCCCAGGACCCAGATGGGAAAAGGGGCAAATGGATTGCTGTGATCTTAGAATACGACCTTGAGATAAAACCCACCAAATTAATTAAAGGTCAGGGCCTAGCTCAATTAATGGCTGAATCAAATATACAAGCCCTAGACATTAACATGGTAAATACCTTGGATGAGCAACAAGAATTGCCTGATCCCACTGTTGAGGAAAAGTTTCAGAGCTCTCCTTGGTATTCTGACATTTTGTATGTGCTTACACACCTCAATGCCCCTCCTGAACTATCAAAGACCAAGGCCATATTCTTAAAGCTGAGAGCCAGGAGCTATTGCATAATGAATAACTGCTTATACTAGAAGAATCCAAATGGCCTATTACTTAAATGTTTTCCTGAAAACGAGGCAGGGAGGATTAAACAAGAATTCCATGCAGGAGAGTGTGGAGGCCACCTGAACTGGAAAGCCACTGCAAACAAAATACTCAGAGCTGGCTAATATTGGCCTACACTCTTCAAAGATGTCCATAAAATGATCATTTCCTGCCACAAATGCCAGATTTTTGAAGGCAAAAGAAAACTCCTCCCCTTACCTCTACAACCCATCACCGTTGAAAGTCCCTTTTTGCAATGGGGCCTAGATTTCATAGGGGAGATTCACCCTGCTTCTTCTGCACAACACAAATGGATCCTAACAGCCACATACTACTTCACGAAGTGGATAGAGGCCATACCTGCTAGGAATGCCACAGATTCAGTCATCATTAGTTTCCTAGAAGGTCATATCCTCTCTCGGTTTGGTTGCCCAAGGAAAATAATCACTGATAATGCTGCTGCTTTCGAATCCAAGAAAATGGTTGATTTTTTTCACAGGTATGAAATAGCGCTTGGTCATTCAACTGCCTATTACCCTCAAGGTAATGGATTAGCTGAATCATCAAACAAGAGCCTGGTGATCATCATCAAAAAGCTGCTGGAAGAGAACAAAAAGTCATGGCATAAAAAGCTAGTACATGCTTTGTGGGCTGACAGGCTTACAACAAAGAAATCTATTGGCATGTCACCTTATCAGCTTGTCTATGGAACGGAAGCAGTGTTTCCTACCAGCCTTGGGGTACCAGTGATTAAGCTGGTCCAAGAGATTCAAACAAAAGAAGACAGTATGGTGAGAAGAATAAACCAAACAATTCATCTCCAGCAAACGAGGGAAGAGGTCTACAATAGAACAGTGAAAGTTCAGGAGAATATAAAGAAATTGTTTGACAAAAGGACCAAAGCTGCTGATTTCAAAATTGGGGATAAATATCTGAAGTGGGACTCAAGAAGGGAGGATAAAGGAAAGCACAACAAGTTTGACAGTCTGTGGCAAGGTCCATACATCATCCAGGCCACTGTGGGTCCAAATGCCTTCTTCCTACAGGAATTAGATGGTACAGAGCTGTTTGGGGGTCCTGTCAATGGCAGGATGCTCAAACGCTACTTCTGTTGATTTACAATTTCCAGTTTCCATTACCATTGTACATACCATTGCAGTTTTTTTATGTTCAAGAAAAAGAAAAAATGTTCAAAAAAACTGAGGAAAAAGAGAGGTTCAGACATGCTTAAAACATGAACCTCTGATGTGCAAAAGATTGGCTCTAATAAGCTCAAAACCTGAGCCAAAGAAAGTAAAACAGCTGGTCCTAACATGCCCAAAATCTGGACCAGCAAAGAAGAAAGAAGAATCAGCTCTAACATGCCCAAAACCAGAGCTGAAATGAAGAAAAGAAGTGACTCTAACATGCTCAAAACTTGAGTCACAAAAAGAAAGAAGGATGCTTCAAGATTTCAGATTTCAAGCCTTCAAAGTTTTGTTTCAGTTTTCTGCAAATTTGGTCCATGTGCAACTGTCTTTATGCCTTGGACCCATAGCAAGTCAGACAGTCTAATCCTGGCTTGACTGTTTTTCAATTTCTGTCGTAGAATATAGAGAAGAAATCTGCTGGACAGTTTAATCCCAGCAGACATTAGATTAGGTAGAGAAACATATGAGACCAACAATCTAATCTGGTCTCATGGAGTAATAAGGGTAGATTTAGAATAGGTTTATTTTCTGTTATAAAAATAAATGACGTAAAGGGTCTGCTAGTTCAAATGCACCCCAGAAGAAAAAATGCAAGGATTGTAGGAAGGGTAGGTAGTTTGTTGGGAAAAGTTTTTCTGCTGATGTAATGTCTTTATATTGTGGCAGCTGAGCTAAAGAAAGAAAGGGATGTACCAAGCAGTAGGCATCTGGCCTACACCAAAGATTTATCCTCTGAATTCTTGACTCCTTCAAGAAGAAGCCATCCCCATGTGGAGCCACTGTTAGCCCCCTTGTAAATTTTTGACAAAGCAAAGTAGGGGGCTAAATTATTTTTTGATCCTTCAAGGAATGCATCTCCCCTGAAGACACATCATCCTTGAAGTCTTCTGTGCCTTTGCCTTTGATAAATTTCCCTCTACTGACTCCCTTTATAAGGTCTCATTGTTTGCAGAAATTGTGCTCCAAAAGGTCTATATTTATCCCCTATATCCCTGCAAAGTGTCCCTTTCACCTCTTATTCCCTTTGTCAAAATCCCCTTAATCTCCCCAAATTCCCTTGAAAACCCACCTTCACCCTTTGTCTAGCCAAATTCTCACCTTTGTTCCCTATCGCTACCCTCCTTTGGCTTTAAAACGCACCGAAATGGGTTAAAAACCCACTTTAAACATTATAATAGGGCTAGCACCTTTCGGCCAGCCCCCTGGGCTTTTCTTCCACCTTATGACCTGGGTGTCGAAACCAGACGCTAACCAAAAAGGTGCCTATCTCAATTGGTATCGGAGGCAATATCAACTGTCGATCGGCGTAGATCAGACGGTCCGTGTTAACTCTGCAGTGCCCGTGGTCTACCCCGTTCATCGCCTCGATCATGCCATCGCCGTCTATTTATCCGCAGATCCGACGGTCCGCAGTACGTCCGTCCTGGTGGTCCTCGCCGAAAACACTGTTCACAAACCTGGTGGTATCAATCGCACCACCTTTAGGCGGTAGGCGATATTTTCCCATTGCCCAGCGATTCCTCTCAGCATTCGACACGTGGCTCTGACACTATTTCAAAACCACTACCCCATCGCGCATTAACGTTCGTCCGTGGATGCGTAGCGATATGCACATGCACCTTTCGATCTAGGGCAGTTGATCCAACGGTCGTCGTTCCACAGAGTTGCGCGGGGTTTAATCCAAGGTCACCGTACTCTTGGCCCACCGTTCGTCGCCCTCTGCTGCATTTTCAACCGTCGATCTCCTTTGAGATTTGACGGTCCAGATTTGTTTTCCCTGCTGTTGACTTTTCCGCCATCGCCCGGTCCCGCCACGTCACCCTCACGTGTATCCACCGTACATCTGCCCATCCCATTGCATATATTTGTTCAAAATTCGAGTTTGTTAAGGTTTTTTTCATTTAAATTTCCTCTGCGCTCCGCCAACCTTCACCAAGGCTTCCCTCCATCATTCCTCTGCATTGTTCCGCCATTTCACCAGCTACACGATCATTTTCATCATCCGCACTGCATCCACCACCCCATTCATTGTTTTCTTAACTTGTTTTCGCATTTTGCAGGGTTTCAGAAAGGCGTGAAACCGCCATGGTTCAATTGTACTATTGTAATGGCGTGTTGCGTAGGGAAGGTTGAATTTGGAAGCTGGTACTACAATGGAAATACTCGGAAAGGTAGCGGCGGCATAAATATTATCCCAGGACAGTTCAATCTCCGCAAAAACCTATCCGGCGCCATTAAAGCCTAGATTTTGCAGATCAAGACATTTATGAAGCGACAGAGAAATACCAGCTAGTGATAAACCAGTTCAACGAAGAGCTTTGAGCCTTAATACAGGGATTTAAAGGCAAAGCACTAGATCAACGATGTCGTGAATCACACGGAGTGTACAGCATACAGAAATTCATGTATATCAGGGTTTGTACACCAGCAGAATGTTATCCCCGTAAAGGACAGAATGCCCATACAACTTTTATTTTATATCGTGTTCCTAAAGGATTTCCCACCCTGACAACGGTCCTACGATATTAGTAGCATTAGCTACACAGCATGGCATACTTGAATGAATTATTTATTTTTGTTCAGATCACCAGAAGTACTACAGAGCACTGCAGCCAAAGTACATCAGAGACATACCTGGAGTTAATGGAAACCTGATGAAGACCACTCTTTCACCCAAGGGTGTCCTAGATTAATGCACAGAATTTATACAGAGTGGGCTTCGGCCTTCTTCCTCTTCTGGAGTCTTTAATGCTGCATTTAGTTCTTCACCTACCTTCTCTGCTCCTCTGGAGCTATAAATTCATGAAGAAACTCATTGTAAAGGTTGTTGATCAGTTATCAGAGAATTTCAAGTAGTTTCTTTTGAGACACAGTCTCTGTGTAAAGTGTTAGATAGGCTGAGGAATATGATTTCAGACTGAGTATTCAGCTATTGGCAATGTTGGACTTGACTAGTATTTCTATTTAATATGACAAGCACATTTCTTTGGATCCTGATCTAAAGCAGCGGTGATGTTTTCCTATCTCTGTGTTTATATTCATTTCATTTCGTTTCTACTGGCTTGCATCAGAATATTGGCATAGGATTTACCCTTGTTAGGTACCCTATGTTTCTGCTCTCCTTGCCATTGATGTTTTTCTTCTAAATGTGTTATCTAAGGATCAATTTCAGTTAATTTAACCAGTGTAGTGGATGTTATTGCATGCTCTCTGATGTATGAATTAAATGTATTTGTTCCTAGATTTTTCTTGTTATGGATTTAGTTGGAAGATTTGGGAACACTGGGGATTAGAGTTAGCCCTGTCCACTAGGATCCTTGTGCGACCAGCTGGTCTTTAACTTTGTGCTCTGAATCTGTGTTATCTCCTCCTCTCCTACCTTCGCATATCACACAATCATCTTTAAGATCACATGTTTTAGATGACTAGCCCAATTGAAAGCCTGCCTATTGATTAGCAAGCAAATCCTTTCCTGAATCCATTGCCCAATGGTCTTGAATGCTTCCCGGAATACTTCACCTCTGCCTTATCCCTCTTTGCTCATCCTTGTCCCACATTGAACCCTTCTTTCCTGATAACCAACAACCAAATCAAAACCAATCAAACAAACAAAACTTGTGCCTATAACTAGCCTAACATCTTAACATTTGAGCCTCAAAGAAATATATACTTTGACTATTACAGAGAGATCCCTCTCTAGACCTAGGAGGGCTAGATCCTAAGGTCTGAAAGTGGTTTGATGTTGTCTCATCTTTTGGTCTTGCCAATCTGGCCAAAACATGGGAACCCCAACAAGCTGTTTGGACATGTGCTAGATACCGCTGTTATCCTTTGTGATAACCAGAGTGGGATTCGTCTTTCTGAGAATCCAGTGTTCCACGATCGATCTAGGGATATTGATATTAGGTACCACTTTATCTAGGATATGATATAGCAAGGCATCGTAAGGCTCCATCACATTAGGACTGATGAGAAGGTTGCAAATAATCTCACGAAGCCCCTGGGGAAGGTAAAATTCTTAAGCTTCTGTGAGAAACTTGGAATCGTGGAAAGACCCTATTCTGAGGGTTTTTCTTGAGTTGGACTATGAGCTCTGGGAGCTCTAGGGGGCTTGGGGATAAATTCTTAGAGCTATAAGCACACGCGGGGCTAGGCTTGACGAACGTTGTTGTGATTCTGCCCCACCGTTATGATATTGAGTTGGTTCACCTCTCTTTGATCTATGCCCTGCAAACATCGTACCCATGGAGTTTCGGACTCATGGGAAGTACCTCTCATTTGGAAAATGATATGGAAAATGTGGATAGAGACCAATAGCAAGATCAATGGACGAATCAGAGATTGCTGTACTCTCTATGTCTAGGATGGAACGTGTCCAAAACCTTGATTTGGGATCAAGTCTGATGAGGTTCTTACCTCTAAACTAACTTCGGGTTAGTATGAGACTCATTTTGAGTCCAAGAGAGGTTGTAATCTCTAAGATGACTTGTCAGCAGAGCGTGATGTCTTTGTGACTCACCCTTTTTATTCTATTTTTGAAGAATATCCAATAGAGCAAGTTACGACAGGATGACGCGAGAGTGCAGGATGATATATGATAGTACACGATGGTACTGATCACTGGATGGCACAGGTGGATAGATGGAGTTCTCCCTAGTTGAGAGGGAGTGCTAATTTTGGGAAACTAGGTCCAAACTGTAGGTTGCACTGCTCATATGATTATATTTTTGTTGGATTCCTCATTCGGAGAGGTTCAAGATTGATTTAAGGATCATCTTGTTTGGATGAGCATAACATATATTTTGATTTTATTTTCCACACATGTGCAAGTTCGGACATATTTTTAATGTAGGCTCACAAGCCTAATAGATGTGCCACACACCCTCACTGACTGATATAAATTGGAGAGACTTGGAGATCATTTGCTCATCAACTCATCACACATTCTCCCTTGTGATCTGAATCATTTGATCAACCTTTTGGATGCCTCTTTCTCTCACACGTGGGGAGCTGAAGCTAGGTAAAAATGCACACTGTTTTAGGGCTGATTTCTTGTGCGTTGACCAACATTGACCGTGGTCAAACCTTGGAGTTTTGACCTCCATATTTTGTAGAAATTCCGATATTGTGAGGCCGCATTAGGGGGCATAAAGATTGAGGAAAAAGTAGCGTATTGACCGAAGCCCTTAACTACAGCGTTGAATTTTTGTTGACCAACATGGAATTTTAAGGAGCTGTCTTTGAGTGGTGTGTGTGACACTTGAAGTGTTGGCTGATCTGATGTTGAGAAAGACTTTGTTGGCTGGTGCATCCTGTTGACTCCCGTAACACGCACTATCCTATATCCTTGTTGGACAAGAAGAATTTTAAAATCTGATCTATATTATTGGCTTGTATTATGTTGATCTATTATTATGTTCTATCAACATTTTACTTTCATGTTTATGTGATTGCTAAATTGAATCTGGCTTAAGAAATATTAAAGTAAAATTGAATCAAACATAGAACATACGATGTCTGTCTAAATTTAACAGACCTGTATCAATTACAATACATTACATCATGATATATTTTTCATCTTGGACATGAATTTCTAAGGGAGGCATACCCATACTCAACACATAAACTATCATAACATCAAAAATTGTCTACATATATAGACCCATGATAGGATGACCATCTATGTAAAGACCATCGTACGGATGATGTGGTACTACTCCTGAAATCGCAACCTGGATATATGAAACTAGATCTAGGGTTTTCTATCTTATTCACTTAATCGCCCAAGTACGATTCTAACCATGTGAATATGTGATCTGAAGTCGAACATGGGAAGACACCGTCTGATTACCAGCCAATGATGTAAGCCGTTAACAGACGCGATAGAAACCACCGATGATGATTATGGCTCTCAAGGTACTGCAGTATAGTCTGCATGGTGTGAATAGATGATTTGATGTCAAACACCATACAAATTCTTTCGGTCAAAGGCCAGTGATGTCAACCTGTCATCGAAAGGGAGAACTTGCCATTGATGTATGTAAGCTCCAAGGTACTGGAAGGGTTTTTCTAAGTCAACTTCTTGGATGATGAGCTGACGTCAATAGGAAGCGACTCGTCGCAAGAGGGCCTTGATGTATCCGCCATCAACAACATGAAATGGGAGTAATGATTTTAGAGACAAAATGTAACTGATGAAGCAATGTTCAGGGATGGCAGTCATGAAATGAAGGTTTATGAGTATTGCAAAGGATGAGGAATTACTGAGTGACTTCTCTTGAACATATTGACGACACTGAATGAGTTTGTAGCATTTAACCTAGTCCAAAAGCCAAAGAGATGAAGTGAATAAGTCAAATGTTCAAGAGCGAATTTCTACCATAAAGTGATTTATCCCTTTCCAATTTTCCCTAGTCATTGCTAACCAATACCTTTTTATTTTTTAACAAGATCGAGGATGATAACATATACTTGATGTATAATTCCACCCTTTGGGTGAATCCATTGCTATGTGATGTTTTAATGAGTCTAGCGAAAGTGAAACTCGATCCTGTCATGATGGACAAGTCCGTCGTTATTTTATGTTTAAACGGGTCTAACGACAAAGAAACTCAGTCCTTTTTCGTATTTAGAGATTTTGAAAAAGGGATGAAAATAAAACTCCACAAGTTCTTTTTCGTAAATTTGTCCCTCAGATCCTAAAAAGGATAAAATAATACCTGAGAGAACCTCCTAGCCATGTTATACTAGGGTGTTTCTTTTTCGTAAATAATCTATCCTAGTCCGGAAAATGTTAAACTTATACTGAGTAGATGTTGTCTCAATTCCTTTTAAAAGATCGAAAGGACAAGTGCTCGACAATATTTTCATGTTTTTGGAGTTTAAAAAGCACTGAAAGAGGACTCCAGGGGGGTTCTTTTTTCGATGTTTATCAGAGCTCGAAAAAGAGATAAAAGAGTGCTCTGTGGCCGGCTTTCAATTTAATTTATGAGCAGGAAAAGAAGGAAAGAACTCGGTATTTTCATGTGTTTTACAAGCATGAAAGATAGAAAAAGAATATCGGGATTTTCATGAGTTTAACGAGTCTTTAAAATAATAACCAAAATGGACCCAAGATAGTTTCATTTTAATACAAGCTTGAAACAAAGGAAAACTATGCTTGAAAGTGGTTTCATTTTTACACAAGATTGAAACAAAGGAAAAATGCTTGAGATAGGTTTGTTTCATTTTTATACACGCTTGAAATAAATAATTTTTTTTCTTGTAGTGACATGTTTAATTTTTAACGAGATTGACACAATAAAAGAAATATCCTCATGGAAACCTGATTCATTTTTTAACGAGGTTGACAGAGTAAAAGAACTTTCCTCATGGAAACCTGATTCATTTTCTGACAGGGTTGACAGAGTAAAAGAACTTTCCTCATGGAAACCTGATTCATTTTCTGACAAGGTTGACACAGTAAAATAACTTTCCTCATAGAAAGCTAATTCATTTTTTAACGAGATTGACATAGTAAAACAAATTTCCTCATAGAAACCTGATTCATTTTTTAACGAGGTTGACACAGTAAAAGAACTTTCCTCATGGAAACCTGATTCACTTTTTAACGAGTTTGACACAGTAAAAGAGCTTTACTCATAGGATTGGCTGCATAAGACAAAAATAATGATTGCTATGCGATCTCGGTTGGACTTAGCGACATAGTTTCACCCAGCCTATCTATTTCAAAATCATTGGGAATCTTCCATAAATCAGATGAAGTGGAAGATATAATATTGCAGGTTTCTATTTTTGTGATTTCCGCTAATGTCGTAGGAGATGGTAACGAAAAGGTACCAATTAGGGAATAATCCTTAAATATTCCTACACCAATGTTTTGAAGATATGGCAGGGGTCTGTGAACAAACAGAATGCTTCCAGTTGCCTAGGAACCAAAGGCAAAGAAGGCGAGTTGATCGATGACTGTGATGCCTCCCTTATAGGGGAAGACGACCATGCGAAATTAAGTAGAGATAACCACAACCATAGCGTAAACCTATGGTATTCCTATTAAGATATTTTAGTCAAGGGGTTCGTCAACGACCTCAAATTCAATAGTAACAGTTTTTCCCCCTAGTTCAACTTGCAGGTTAATGAGAATTCCACAAGGCTTATATGTACGACCGTCAAAAGCTTTCAACATCGTAGGTGATTGTGATAAAGGTGGCGATCCAAGTGAATTCCAAAAACTCATAGACATGATAAAAGTAGATGCCTCTTCATCAATAATAGTCTGATGAATGAGGAGATTAAGGAAATTTACTTGAATAAAAAAAGCTAGTTGTGCTAGAAATTGTGGCACATAGCCTGCATGGTTAAAGACTACGAGATTAGAGTCCGTCAGATCGATTCCACCAATTGTGGACAACATAGCGTGCTTTTGGGAGGGAAAATTCTAAAGAACCTCAAGCGTTGACATAACAGAAGGTAATTGAGCCAGATCTTCGACTGTGTTATAATTTTGAGCTTCACGAGTTCAAGGGTTGAAATTTGATTTATGAATGACTCCCTTTGGCGGCTTTATTGTTAACTAAGGAATAATAGGCGACATAATTGAATCAGAAGAAGTCGAAGTCGAAGTAGTAGGTTGATATGTAGCCTGACCATTCAATGACAAAAAATGATTACTCTAATCTTTAATTTGAGTGGAAACCAAAACATCAGTTTTGGGCTTAGTGGTGGATAACATAAGAACTTGTGAACTAGAAGCACGATCCGTAGAAACCATATGTGTTTTCGGGTTTGGAAAAGGATTTTTCAACACTGTAGATGAGACATAAGTCTTGAGAAGCTTCTAAACTTCTGAGCGGTGAGGACAATATCGTGTAAAATGCTCCTCATTACATATCAAACAAGGGTAACAAGGTTTCCAAGAAGTACCAGGTGTATCAGATGATTTTTCCTGCTAGGCTGAATTTTTCTTCTTTTTATCTTTCCCTTTCTTATTACTTCTAGGTTGCTTGTCACTTTTTCCCTTATCAGATGACATGACATGTATTTCGGAAGAAGACACAGGATCAGATGCAATAGGGTTTTGATTGGACACAACAAGTGTGGAAATAGATGGTTGACTTGCTGACTAAGTGCTAGAAGAACCAATCACACCGTAGCCGACATGAATGTCCTTATCGGATGGAGAATGAGGAACAGTAAAATTCGGTCGCGATGCATTCGAAAGATTTTCATAGAGCATGCTAGACTGACTATAAATCAAATCCATATACTGGGCACAAGAAATTACTTGCTCTTTAGTGACAACACCACCTTTGGCCATGTCCTCGGTGATAGATGGCAACAAGGACTTTATAAACCACTCAGCTAAAAGCTGATCTGGAACAAATGTTTTAACCATTCGATGACGATGACGCCTCTCATGAATGTGATCTGATATGTGAGTAGCAGTCATTTGTTTAAAGTTGGTCAAAATTTTCGTTCCAGTTTCATATTTGATGGGTAATTGGAAGTGGGTTAGAAAAGTAGTGGCTAAAGGTGTGAAGTTATCGAAAGAAGCTCGTGGTAATTCAATATACCACTTTGCAGGCGGAACAATGAGCGTTCACTGGAAAAGACAGAGTCTAAGAGAATCATCATTTAAGGAATTTGAGGAACACCATAAATGATAAGTGGAAACATGCATAGATGGATCTTCTCCAGAGTTTCCATTGAATTCCAGATTATCAGAGGGAAATTTATGAGGAATCACTGGCCACTAAGGTAAATAATGAATGGGATCATAGTGAGCTGGTTTAAATTAGGTAACTCTAATGTTACAACAAATGGCAATTGTCGGTTTAGATCGGGTTGAGCATAACCAAGGTAAGATGGAATTGCCTGGGCAATAGGCCGTTGTGCACCAACATAAGGATTCTACTGCTGGTAACCCTGATAGGGGTAAGTTTTTTGACTAAACCCTTGATAGGTTTGTTAACCAAGACTTGGATAATATTGATACTGTTGGAATGGATTTTGTGGCTGCCATGGGATTTGACAATACTTTGTTGCCCGCCAGGATAATTTGGACCAAGTTGTGAATAGACGGGACCAGTAGAATCCTGTGAAAAGGGTAAAATAGACTGTGGTTGTGAAATTCCCGATACAGATGGTTGTTATAAACCAACCTGGGAAGACAGAGTCTATAGAAATAAAACTTGAGGGTTAAGGGTTGAAGGACCCACCTGAGCAGGCTGAGCTACATCCAAGGAAGTAATAGTAGGCGTAGTAGGTACAAATGCAACAAGTTGAACTGGTTGATATTGGTACACAACCGTTTGTGGTTGAGAAGGAAAGGTAGGCTACCATTGAAAACATGAATTCTGACGTAAGATTGACCTAAAAAATAAGGAGTATTTCCATATGGGGTAAACATCTGTTTCCCCCCAACATATGGAGTATAAGGATATTGAACATACTTACCTTCATATGATGGGAGTCAAGCATCAACTGGATAAGATGGATGGAATTGGATGGACCAACCTGATATTGAGTTGATGATGTCAATAAAGGATCATGCCGTTTAGTACTTGTAAGAGAGGAACAAGATAAATTCTAGATGATGACATGGGTGAATTCCATGGAATAGAGGAGGCACCATAGTAGGTTCCATTTAAAGCTTGGTAACCCTTTGGGATGGACGGACCACCAAAAAGATGAGACTCATGTGTCGTAGAAAACATCGAAGAGGTAGCAACGGTAGATGTTGTCACAGCTGTAACAAATGGTACAGTATGGAATGCTATCTTAGCCATGGTTAAATAACCCAATAAATACTCTAAAGAATCTACGAGAACTTGAGACTAAGCAGGATCAACAGGAGCAGTGTGGGTTAAACAAGGAAAAGAAGGATAAACATAAAGCCCCGAACCAAAATGAGTTGGTATTGTAGGGGTTGTATCTTCCTCAGGTTCTTCCTCAATTAAAATCAAACAAGGTGGAAGCACTTCACTGTTATGCCCGAGATAAATTTCAGGCGGTAAAATATGCGGTAAAGAGGGAGACTCAATAGTTATAGATGACTGAGGATGAGTTGGTTGATCGTCTTCCGGCACGGGAAAAAATTCTTATTGTTCAACTTAGGGTTCAATATGTTCTGGTAAAAGAAAAACAGGTTCTCGATCTACTTCCGATTTAACAACTTCAGGTTCTGGATTTATCGTTTCATTGGATTGAATTTTGGTGTCCTCAAGTAACTGTGAGGGTTCCGTCTCGACAGTAGCAGATAAACCGGGATCGGTAGAAAGGACTCGAGACTCGGTACTCAAAGGATCAAATGAATCTGGTAAATTAGATGAAGATGAAGCACCAAAGGTTCTAGAGGTACCAGACTCAGGAGGACGAGCTCACCTTCACCTACTAGGTGTAGCTTCTGGTGGTAAAGGTGGTTTATTCACTGTCCTACGCAAACGAAGGGGAAAGGGTTGATATTATTCCATGATTGCTGATCGATTTTAATACAAATATAAACAAAAAGAGGGCAATGCTAGGAAAAAGGATTACCGAGCAACTGTGAACTGCAATATATCGCCCCAGTAAACCAAGGACTTACGTATGTGCAAGCAATCTCCCCGAATGCTGTGTTTGGTGTATCATAGTGTACAAGGCGACCGACTCGATTACCTATGGATGGTAAGTAGCCTAATGTTGTTCTCCCAAATATACTTGATGGTACATGGAGGCCCAATCCGTATTAGCACTGTCTAATGTGAAACCGCACAGTGAGAGCATCCCCTTATACTTTTAATACTAGAACACTGCCCGATATACTCAAGGTACGTGGACGAGATCCGATATACTTACGTATGTGGGATGGGGTATCACACTCATAATGTATCGCAAAAAATTAACGACAACTGCTATGTTTTACGATGCCAAAACACATCTCTAGCCTAGACCTTTAAATGTTATAGTTAAGTGACAATGCTCCATTAGGTTAGTTGAGATAAATTTTAATTTGATCTTGCTTAGAAATTTGCTTTTTAGGTTCACCGCGTGATGTATTTGACATTCATAGAATGAAAAAAAGATGATAAGCATTCGTTTTGATTCAATTTAGAAAATGAAAACCTTAGCTACCAGGGATAGAGCAATCAGAATGTAAGAAATAAAAAATGAGCACATCTAAATGCAAATTCCCTAACTATTCTTGTGCATCACTCACAAACCCTATATGCAAATGCATGTTTTTATTTTTGGTTCCTTTTAAGTATGAATGAACGAAAAAGAAACTATGATGCAAAAATAATCAATTAATACTTTCCAGAGAAACAAAGACTAGAACGAAAATTCCTCTTTCGAAAATAAACAACTGATCAAATGTAAAATTTAAACTTTGTATCTATTTTGACAATGATAAAGAAAACAAGAATAAACATTGAACAAAAAAACATACAAGGTGAGCAAGGATAGTAGAACAAATCTGGACTCTAGAGGTAATCAAATACTTGAAAACTCAGCAAACAAGAGACTGAAATGGATGGAAAAAGACAAAAATATGATGAATTTTGGTTGGTGATAGGATCAACGCACTCCTGAGTGGGAGACAGTGCGTTGTAGAGCACTGTCTCTAATCCAACAATGCTATGCAGAGAACTGTGTCAAGATCAACAGTGCGTTGGATTCGCGCGCACTGGCTCTGGTCCTCTGCTCTGCCTCCCACTGTGCCCTCTGACCGCTTGGTCTACCCTTGACCTGTTACAATGCATTCGGGGCTTTGACCCACCCCAAAACCCCTGCGCTAGACTAAATAATAAAAAAAATATACAAAATTGTCTTAGATTTGAAGATTTTAGGGGACCCTATTCCAACAGTCCTTTAACACAATCTTGTGACTCATCTCAAGTCACTGTGATGGTGGTGTCTCCACCTACACCTGTAGTAGATTTATTGCCTCGATCAGTGGGGCCAGCACTCCTTCGTTTTGTGCAGCAACATTCCGAGCTATCTTTACCAACTTCTGCAAAGTTCGGCCTTTGGTATAATTTGTAACATTTTCCCATATCTGGTTCAAATATTCTACTGCAAATTTGTGGCCGCTTCCTACACATACCCCATTCATGTCCATACTCATCGTCCTTGGTGGGCATATCCTGTCCTAGACAGATACTCTAGCCATATAGTCATTTGATCCGATATGGGTTGAGCCGAGTACCATTGACATAACCTAGTAGTATATCACCACGCAAGGTAGCTAGCCTAATCACTCCACCATTTGTGATTTCCTTAACTGTGTAGGGACCCAGCCAATGCTGTCAGAACTTTCCTAGGTTTTTCACAAACTGGCTATCATATAACAGGACCAGATCGCCTTCCGCGAATGTCTTTTGGCGAATATTTCGATCATGCCATGCTTTATCGCGAGCCTTCTGAACCTGCTGATGAAAGCTAGCAATAAACCGATCCTCCTCCAAAGCCATAAGTTGCACTAAAATCTCCTCCATGATGTTAGGTTCCGCATGTTCGTAAATGCTATGATACATATACTAGGAACAATATACTCCATTAGCATAATGGCCTCTTTGCCATAGACCATCCGGTATGGAGTTTTTCCTGTTAGCTTCTTGCAGGTCATCCAACAAGCCCATAGAATAGATGGGATGCGTACATCCCAATCGCTACGATCAGCGTTGGAGACCTTATTTAGTTCTTGCTGCAAGATTTTATTAAAAGCTTTGACCACTCTGTTTTCTTGCGGATGATACAGGGTGCTCTTCGCATGATGGATCCAAAACTCCTCAGTCAAGGCTTGTATTGTTTCATTAATAAAGTGTGTGCCCTTGTTGCTCATAAGGATCTTCGGACATCCAAATATGGTTAGAATCTGCTCAAAGATGAAGTGCGTAGTGGTATCTACAGTACAATCCTTTACCGCTTGTGCTTCAGCACACCTAGTCAAATAATTAGTGGCAGTAATAATGTAGCAGACACCTATCTTCCTTCCTGGTGGGTTGATTGGTCCCACAAAGTCAATGGTCCATTTTTCAAAAGCTTGCAGAGCCATTTGTAGTTGCAAAGGCATCTCATCTATATGTGATGGCCTTCCTATCTGCTGGCACGTATCGCAAGATTTATAGTAATCGTTAGAATCACTATGCAAGGTAGGCCACCATAACCCAGCCCGCAAGATATTTTGTGTTGTTGCCTTGCCTGCGTAGTGACCTCTTGCGATGTCTTCATCAGCCTCTTTCAAGATAGCGTGCCTTTCATGCTCCAGAATGTATCTTCATAGAACTTAATCAGCTCCTAGTTTATATAATTGACCTGTGATAATGGTAAAATCTGATGCCCGAGTAACCAGCTCCTTCCTTTGTTGTACTGAATATGCTGCAGGTGCCATGCCTATAGTCAGGAACTAAATGATATCAGTGAAGTGTGCATCAATGACCTTAATGGTGAACAACTGTGCGTCCGATAATCCTTCTTCTAAGTTAGTGGTTCTTCACCCGTCTCAATTCGGGACAACTGGTCTGGTCCCGCATTCAGCTTCCTTGGCTTGACTATGAATTCAAAATCATATTCCTAAGACACCAATAGCCATTTTTAGATTCCCCCACCCAACACAGGCTTATTCATGAGGTTTTTCAAAGTTGAATGATATGTAAACATCTTAAAGTGTCCTCTTAATAGATAGTGTTGATATTTCTATAATGTGTAGACCATAGCCAGTCCCTCTCATTCTGTGGTAGAGTAGTTGTGCTCTGCACAAGAAAGTTTTTGACTAGCAAAAGCAACAGGGTGATCAATATCTCCCTCTCCAGGCTGTGTTAGGATAGCTCCTAAGGCGATCCCTAATGCATCCACATGATCATGGAATACCTTCGACCAATAAAGAAAGATGAGGATAGGTGCATAAAGCATCTTTTCTTTGAGTAGCTCAAAAATATTCTAACACTCATCATCCCAAAAAAATGAAACATCCTTCTTAAGTAGCTTTTCCATAGGTGTTGTGATCAGCGTGTATCCCTGAATGAACTTTCTGTATTAGCCTATGTATCTGAGGATCGAACGCAACTGTTTTTCAGTCGTTGGTACTGTTATCACCCAGTAATTTCTCCAAGTTCAAAAGAAATAGTCCGAGGTAACCACAAACCAACTTTTAGGTACAGAATCTAGCCAATCTATACCCAGAGAGGGCTCTCTCTGTATAATTTAGCTTTGTTTTAGAAGATATTAGGCTAGTTATAAAGTCCAGGGGTTTTGATTGAATTTGGGTGGTGGAATTCAATAGCTGAGGGAAAGATTGAGTAGTTTAGTCCATTGGGCTAATGCAGTAAAAAATATGGCTTAACCAGATTAAGTCTCTGAATAGAAGATGGTTTCACAGGGCAAGATAATAAAACAGGGAACAATTATAGATCTTAAAGTGAATGGGATGAAACTCAAATGGATGAAGGGAAATTAAGAATCCTTCAACAAGTTTGAAAGAGGGAAATTGAGTGATTATTAACAAAGAGAAATTAGTTCTTCTTTATTAAATAATCAAAATGCTTAAACTAGTAAAACAGGAGCAGTTAAGAATTCACTGTTTAAAAACAGTTTAGAAGGAAACATTTAGAATAACAATGATTAAAATCCGATTACACTTAAGAACTTTCTGATTTATTCCTTTTCATTAATCATTCAGAAATGAAACACAGATGATATAGTAAACAAATATAAAAACTTCAACACATAAGAGATAGATGACTTATTGATCCGTAGTTTGACACATGAATCCTGTAAAAAGTCTTTAGCATCAATTCCTCATCCAACTAGCCACAAAAAAATTCTCCAACAACACTTTATTCCAAATAGTCAATGTTATAGCAAAGTCTAAAAAATCCACCCCCAAATACTTCCAAGAGTGAAGTATTTATACAAATTCTAAACTAAAATATCTTGAAAAAATATCAAGATTAATTCACAAATCTCTCCAACTATTTTACATAAATAGAACTTAAGTAAAGGACACTCAAACTAATGCATCTATTTGGCACTATTTTTTATGGATAGGTAATGAAAAAGAGGAGAATTCAAATTTTATCCAACTCTTAGTTGATGATGAGGCATCCAAGTCACTAACTACTTCCTTTCTTTTTGTGTCTACTCCAACAATTCTGCAAACTTGGGGTCCAATGATATCTTTGTATTTCTCAATCTGTCATTGATATGTAAAAATTGAAAGAGGTTATTGTGGATTAACATTTTGGTGAGATAAACCTCTTTCCTTTTCCTAAAATTCATTTCCCGCTGTGCACAATAGGCTCTGCAAAGATATGTGTAAAACATAGTTTTACAGAATCTGAAAAATAGCCTTTAACGATGTGCATGTATCTATGATTCTGATATCACTGTGAAAAACATGAGATATTTTTTTGTAGATAGGTCTCTTAGGAACAAAAACCTCCTTCAACTTTGTATGATTTATTTCTTATTGGCCACAATATACTCTGCAAAATGATGACTTAACTGGAATTTTCTGCAAAAAGTGCTTGCCAACATTGTTTAATATTTCCAAAACCATAATAGCTGTTAGAAAAGTGAGAAAGGTTTTTGTAGATGGTCCTCTCAAGAACATAAAAATCCTTCAGTTTTTAAAAATTCATTTTGGATTGATCACAATAGTTTCTGCAAAACAATGACTAAAGTATGAAATTTATGCAAAAATGTTCCTTCTTATTGTGTTTTTCATCTTTTTACCTTTTTGTTATTTTAACTGTTTTACTTTCACTTTAAATAAACTTCAATGTTGGTGAAATTATTTTCATCTCTTTTTGCCATTTTACTGCCGTTGTAATTACTTTTACTGTTTACCTTTGACTGCTCTATAACTTCATTTTAACTTTCACTCTGACTTTTACCTGATACACTTTAACCACTAATACTCTTTAACTGTTATGCTCTCTAACCTCTGTTTATCCTTTTATCCTCCTTTATCATGAATTACTATAGTACATAATAAAAAACTCATGTAAGGATAATTTTACAAAAGTTCAAACATTTATTTCCATCATTTAGCTTCCGGTATTCTGTTTCTTTACAGCGGCAAAAAGTTCGAAGAGGATTTTCACTGAGAACAAGGTTTTTAATTTGGAAATCCCTATTCACTAGAGGCAAATAGTCTAAATCTATGTGAGGGGCATTCAGGCGTGCAACATTCAAAGCCACGGGAATCTCCATTTCTGGTTCTTGTGGATTCAGAAATGAATTCGGGGTTTTTATGCAAAACGGGCACAATCACAGGTTTAGGAATATAATTGCAGTTACGGGGATTTGAGGAATAAAATGAAGATCAATTTTGAACTTTGTTTTAGTTTCTCATGTGGAATTTAAAACAAAAACCAAGATTTTACAGAGTTTTGACGGGAATTGAGGTAAATACCTATTTTATGGGAAATTAACAGTAATTTGAATAGGTATTAGCTATGGCGGATGAATTATGAATGCTCGGCTACAATTTTCTTCAGCAAGGTGGTAGTTGATGGCGTTCAACAGTTGGTTTTGGATTTTTCTGCATAAGACTCTGGTCATTACACAGAATAATGAAAATGACGCAGTCACATTTGTTTTATTTGCAAAGTCAAAGGTTGGTGGGTTTTTTATTATTTTAATGGATGACATCAGCAGGTACGGAGGTTTCGTCAGAGGAGACAGGCGGTAAGTGGTTTCCATCACACCGCTTTTGGGGAAGAGTGGTTTTGAGCGGATGGGTAGCGATTTCATACGATGAATCATGCGTGGTGCGACATTGTTCAGAAAACCGCTTGGACATCGCGCGTTATCGTTCAGACATGGATGGCTAGCGATATGGATAATAACCGTTGATCTCAGATTGATTGATCGAACAGTGGTCGGGGTGACAAGATGATGGAGAGATAACGAGTGGGCCCAATGTAATTTATTTTGAATTAATCACATCGGGGGTGATTCGATTGGTGGGATTAGGTTATTAATTAATCCTGAGGATTAATTAATCCCTTTATAATGCGGCGGGGATGTGGGTTGGTTTATTAATTGGAAATTTAGCCAATTATTTAAAGTTATATGGTTATTTTTCAACCAATGGGCGGAATATATAGTTTATGGGAAATTTTTGTATTTAAATTAATACGAGAAAAGGGGGAATTTTAATAAGGATTTAAATAATAAAATTAGAAGTTAATATGAAAAATTAAAGAAGCGCTAAGTGTAAACTTTAGGTTAATGTTTTTAACTTATGCTTTTATGAGGAGGGTTTTTATGTGAAATATTGCATGATTTTTCCTAAGTAAAATGGGATTTTACTTAAGAAAAGATTTTTTTAAAGGTGAATTAATGTAATGATGAATAATTTTAAGTACTTAGGTTTTTCCAATTATTGGGCCGAGGGTCCGGTCTCTCCAAAAGTCAAGGAAATGCCTTGAGCCCCTCTAATCTTTAAATACCTTAGTAGTTAAGGGAAATTAGTGAAATTTTTAGGGAAAAATGAAAAGGGAAGTTAATAATCTGACTTTGCTTTGCTTGCAATTCTCCCAGTGTATTGTCTGCCTTTGCACTTGTGATGAAAGTAAAATATTTAACACATCTAAACCCATTATTCATCACATGTAATTATGCAACAACATCTACCTACCCTACCTTCTTTACCCTACCATTTTTTCTTCTTTAATAGGGTGCACTTAGACTGGCAAACCCTTCTCACACTTTTTCTTTTACATATGAAAATATATCTAGTTCTAACCTTATTACATCCAAGGGCTCAGATTAAACTGTTGGGCTCCTTTTATTTACTCTACCTATCTACTTATCTGCCAAGATTAAACATTTTGGTCAGATTTTATTCTCTATCTCTAAAACATAAAATTGAAATATGAACTAGCCAATCTTAAGCTGTTTGATTGTTCGTAAAGTGTGGCATAAAATACAAGTTGCACACAATTTTATTTATTATATAAGAGAAAAAAAGTAGTGGCATTTAGGCTTTCACACTTTCCTTGGCCTTTCTTTTGGTGGGGTTCATTTTATTTTACTTTTTTGGCCATTTTTATTCTTTTCACCCTGTGATTTTTCTTTTAGGGTATACCCTCTTTACATTTTTTTTATTTTTTTTATTTTTGAGAATATGGAAAACCTTTGCAACAAGAAAAGGTATGAACATATTACATAGCCCATCAAGTCAATCATGAAATATGACACCTATTGGTATAGGAGTCTAACAGGTACTTCTAGGTTTATGATCACTGCAACCTTCATAGGGTCAACCATCAGCCCCTATCGGCATAATATATGTCTGAGAAAGATTCCAAAAGGTACGCAGAAGATACATTTCTTGATATTCAAAGAGATTTTGTGCTTGCGACAGGCATCCAGCATCATGCGTAGGTTGGTGACGTGCTCTTTCACCATCCGTATATAGTCCAATCATCAAAATAAACTTCTGAAAACTTATGTATGGATTCTTTGAACACGAAGACTACTACTGTTGAGAAGATATCTGGTACATTCTTGAGACCAAACAACATGACCGTATACTATAAGGATCCCCATTCAGTGGAAAATGTAGTCTTTCTATGATCTTCAGGTGTGATTTTGATCTAGTGGTACCCTAAGAACCCATCGGTGGAGTATGCTTCCTCTCTGTTAGTGTCAGTCTAGTCATACTGCCATCAATGATCAAAATTTCTCTTTTGCATTTTCATATTAGGAGTCCCATACCATAAATTTTCACCATTTCACTAGGTCATGGATTCATTAATGGTAGTGATTTTTCATCAGTTTTCCCTCATGTGAAACTTGCTGATTCTCCTCTTTATGGTCTTTAGTCATGAGTTACTTTCACTTTGTGAGTCATGTTAATGGGTGATAGGATGGGTCTCATTAGGTTATAATATCTCACCATGGTAAAATTAATGAGTCAAGTGTCAATAAATATCAGCAAGGTCATGAGGAAGTCAATAAACTCAAAGTCATAGCACTTGGGAAGATCAAAGAAATTTTTTATCCAGTTTGATGTAATTTTCACCTCAAAACCATGTTTTGAAGTGAAAACATGATAATTTACTTTTAATTATCATATTTATGTAATTTTATGTCATCATATGTAATAAGTCACACTTTAGAAAGCTGTCATCTCCACAAAGTCACCACCCTACCCTTCAGAGAGGTTTTCTACAACATTTTTAGTGTCAAATCATGTTCTAAGTATGTTCAGCGGAAAGATCCTGGAAAGATATTTCCAATGGTATATTACACTCTCAAAACGGAATTTTGGATTGAAATTTATGCCTAAGTGAAAAAAAGTCCCCTATACCCTAAAACAATTCCTTTTCCCACCTTCCTCTTAAAATTTATATTATTAAAGTTTAATATTTTCTTTTATAAAACCCCTTTTTCCCCATCTGATGGCAAAATCGCATTACTAAATCTTTTAAACACATATGAGATTCAATAAAACCACTTCCCCTCCATACCCCTTTATAATAAAGTTAAAGATTTTTGTACTATAAATCTCCTCCAGTCGCAATCGAAATATTTAAACCACTTCCCCCTCATGACCCTTTAAAATTTATAACAAAGTTTAAAGTTTAACATTGTAAAATCCCCTGTCGATCTAAACCTTTCCCTTTCCCATCGCAATCGCACCACACATATTGTGCACCCCGATTGGCCCAAGGCAAAAAATCTAATGCGATTGTATTAAGTCCCTTCCAATTGAACCCCACTCAATTACATTCTAACCATTGATCCGATCGACTATAGGAAGGCCCATACTTTATCACTCTATCCCAATCGACGCTTGCGATTAATCCCCTCCGATTGAGTTCCGCCGATAGCAAACCCTCGATTACACATCCACCGTCGGTCTGCCCATCTGATTGAATGGCCTACAAGCTGTCGCACTCATCGCAATCGGTGTTTTTAAATAAAACCTTCCCTCCACCCTCCTGCGATCTCCCGATTTTGATTCATACCCTGGTCCCACCTAAAGGCCTTCCCAATTTTTAATGTAAAATAATTTTTCCTTTCCAAAGCGCCAAAAAATTTAGCATTATTTGTTTTCTACCCCATTTACCCTTTAGCTTATCCCTATTTCATTAATTCCAATCACATTGGAGCTTTTGTGCCTTGTTTCGAATATATCCAAACCTCCGATCCCGATTGCGATGATACCATCGCAACGTGTATTTTCAAATGTTATATTATATGTTCCACCCCCTTCCTCCCCTACGATTCTGATTGCAATTGCAATTTGGGCCCCACCTCCTTTCCCTTTGCTCCTTCCATTCAAAAATGGGTTTTCCCCTTCACTAAGGGCATCATTTCATTTTTATAATTTCAAAGGAAGTTTTCTTCAAAGTCACTTTTCTTCAAATAATAAAAACAATGAGAGATATTCAAAGGTCGAGAACTAAATATGAAATAGTGAGACATCTTCGGAAAATGATTTAAAAGGGATTTATGCTACAGGTTTCTTCTTCTCATTTGTAGGGTGTATCGGTGAATCTCAAGATGGTCAAAATGTCTTATTGTTCCTTCTTTTCAGGGGTAGTCTTTTGGTTTCTTTCCCATATTCGGATTTCAGTTCTTGAGCTGTTAAAACAACTCCCTTTTTCCTGTGGATGTATTTCCCCACATTTCAGTCTATTTAATGTAATTTTGAACCATTTGTAAAGAAAATTGTAAAGCAGTAAGTAGGGGAATAGTGTGGAAATCAAGGAGGATGCTCTGTGCTCCACTGTAATAGTTTTTGGATAGGGAATTAATAAAGAGATGCAACTCTGATTTGTGGGATCCATGTGGTATGAAATTTAGCATTTGTTCTCTCCTTTGTGTTCATATGTAAATTGTTATGTGTACCATTCATTCATAAAAAATCTCTGTTTGAATGCTTTCAAGATAGAAAGGTAGAATCCATTTTTTATGCTTTTCCTTGGGAAATCATTCGATACTCTCCGTTTTTCTTCTGTTTGAAAATGATCCATCTCCCATGCCCTTTTCAGCTCATCACCAGTCTTTCCATTCCATCATTATTTAAACTTAATTGCTGAAATTTCCTGCCTACCTTGCCCCATGAGATAACCTGTATCCATGATTTAATTCCCCTATTCGAAACTTTCCCATTTGTCCCACACATCCCTGAAAAATTCATTCATTTCATTAAAAAAATTTCCCATTATTATACCTAGCCTAAAATCAGTTTATAATTGTACTTTGTTGAAAATATTCTCACGGAGAGAGCCCTCTCCTAACCTTGTAGGGCTAGCTACAAGGCTGAGCATGGTTTAGATGTTACCCTATTTTTCCTTTCTTCAGCCTGAGGTCCAGATTAGGTGATAACATTTTTGGCGACTCCACTGGGGAACGATCTGACTATCTTCGAGCTCATATTATTGGCACTTTGAATGTGTTATTCTATTTGAAGAAGGTCATAGTCAGGCCCTGTGTGAATAAAGAATATTCAAACCTCTGTCTAAGGTTAAACCTTGGTTATATAGAATGCGACGAACCGTTAGAAATCTCTGTTGTTGAAGTAAAAAAGATTTATTCTGTTGCCGGTGGAGTAATATTAGTGGAACCCAGCCGTTGAGTTAGCACAAGGAGTTAAGCGCCAAACCATAGTGAAAACCCGAGTTAAGCGAGGTTCATTTACCAAAAGCGGGTTTCGGGAAACCATACCGCCTTTTTCGTGTCGCTTTTGGCACGGAGCAAAACCATGCCAGAAAAATGCGATCCAATAATATTAGGGCACGTCATCTCCCAAATACCACCCATATCATGCAAATTTTATGTGTTAACCCTAGGCCTTTGAAAAAACGCGATATTGACAAGGATCATCCGATCTGGAGAATGTTAGATCTGATGGTAATCGCGCAGTGAAGAGCATGAGCGATAAATCAAGGAATGATCTGGCGATTTTACATTATTAAATGTTTATTTAATTTATAAAATGGTGAATAATAGATGCGTGGGGCCCCGTTGAATCAAATGTATGTCGCGTTGGTAGAATAAATGGGTTTTATGATATAAGTTCGAAAGTTGGTGGTTCTTAAAGGAATAGGGCCATTGTTATAATATTTTGATATTATGACTGGAGTGATAAGATTTGCCTAAATGATTTAAGTGTGTTCCCATATATCATATGAACCTTTAAAATATTTGTTTGGGAAGTTTGAATATTATTGCAAAGCGAACATTGTTAAAGCACTTTGGGAGGGGAATACAATTTCAAGCACTTATTCCAAAGTCATAATATATTTCTGGTATCAGAGCATAAAGACAGATCACCCCAGTAATATTTTCCTTGTAAATTCCTGGACTCTGGAAGATGATGTTTAGAGTTTTCTAGGCTGAAGTAGAATTTTGTAAAGTGGAAATTTAACCACACTGGCTTCAAGAAGATATACAAGGGCCAATCCAGATCCAAATCCTCCACCTGTGTTTGAGAATCCTAATCTTATCCCAAGAATAGTCAGAAGACAGGAGGGATCACTAAGTCCTACACCTCTCTTCAAATCCCATACTTGGCCCAGAGAGTGGTTGTTTGTAGAAGATCTTTCTTTTGATGAGAGTTTTTAGCTTTCTTTGTTTAAAAGTAAGTCTAAAACTACACTTGATGGCACAGTTTTAGATCCAGAATTTCTTGTAGATATTGAAGTTCAAAGGGAAAATTCCTCAATTGATGACTAAATTTTGAATTCCCCTCAGTCATATATCACTGTAACTAATGTCCCTGAGCTTTCAGAGTCATCAAGAATAACATTTCCTCCTTCTAATTCATCAACATTCCCATCAGGCAATTCTCAGCTTTCATCTCCTCCATCAACACCTCCCTTAAATCCTAGTAGCACAAACACTGTTGTAAATCCACCTAGAGTCATGGTTGCCCGGTATGCACCCCTGGTTTTACCTCAGGTTCTCAATGATATGCCTGTTGATTACCAAAGTAAAATTCCTATCTTTGATGCCACTCAAATCATCACGGCCTAACAACATGTTGATAAGATGAATGACTTTTTTGATCTACATGAGGTAGAGGTAGAGAATGTAACTACAAGGTTGTTTGTCCAAAGCTTTGGAGGTGAAGTTAGAAAGTGGTTCAGAGCCTTATCAGCAAGCTCTATCCACACTTTGTAGGAGTTACATACAAATTTCTTAGACTGGTGGGAGGTAAAGAAAAACACACTCCAAATTTTGTCTGAGTATGAAAATATTAAAATAAATGTGGGTGAAACTATACAGGATTATTGTCTAAGATTCAATGCTGTATATAATGCTATTATAGCTAACCTAAAACCTCTTGTGGGATTAGCCTTGCTCAAATTTCCAAATGGTTTCGATGCTGATATGGCATATCAGTTGCGAGAAAGAGATCCTACCACTCTTGAAGACATGGAGAAGATAGCGGTGAGTGTAGAAGCAAATTTACTAGCCAAAAGAGCACGGACTAGAGATGAAAAAAGAGTCACTATGAAAGAAGAAGCGTCTCCTTCAGAAAGAAATATGGACACTTTGATTTGAACAGTCGAAAAGATGGTTGATCGATTAACCATTTCAGACAGGCCTGAAAAACAAATAAGGAATCTGAATTTCAGAGGACAGCAGCCACAATTCAGAATTAAACAAAGAGAACAGAGAGCACAGGACCAAGTGGCACCACAAAAGTAGATCAGAACTCCATTGCAACAGAATTACATTCAAGGAACAAATATAGATGAGGATGATGATCCTATGATCAAAGCCAATAATTTCTTCACTGCAGATGGTGCTCCCATCTTTCTTACTGAAGATGAAGAATACACAGCAACTGCAGACATTCTAAAGGATGAAGATTTTATTTTGGCCAATGATGCAGTATTAAAAGAAGAATCTGATTACTACCAGAGAGGGTACATGAACGCTTTATCAGCCCAAAAAAAGTAGTATTCCTTGAGGAACAAATACGTTTCGATCAGTCCCATTCAGAAGAGAAAAGAGCTCCAAATGAAGAACGATTCTCAGAAGAAAGGGAAAGAGTTGGTCGATCCTTCCTCTAGGAAAACATCTTCGGCGATTAACACTGCAATTGAAAAGAACCCACAGAGCGCAGCAAAGGAGCAAACAGATAAGAGAGACCCCCCCATTAAAGAGGTAGAAAAATTCCCTTATTTTAATCTGGAGAGTTAAATTTCTAAGCTAAAAGTGTCCATGCCCTTGACTGAGTTGGTGAAAAACAACACTTATAAAAATTAGGTGTCTAGAATTTTACAAATAGACTCTGTTTCTGATATAGTTAATGTTGAGGATGACTATCCGGAACTCATCTTTGGTCCAGCCACAGAAGATCAATCGGAAAAAAGTGAAGTCCCTCCCTTTTACCTGAGTCTTATATTACATGAGTTCATCTTGCATAATGCTATGTTGGACTCCGGAGCCTCACATAATTTGATGCCTAAAGCCATTATGGAGAAGTTAGGACTTGATATTACCCGTAAATATCATGATTTGTATTCTTTTGACTCAGGCAGGGTCCATTGTATTGGTCTCATCAAAGACTTGGTAGTATCTTTAGATCAAATCCCAACCAAGAATGTTTTGATGGATGTTGTTGTTGCCGATGTCCCACCACAATTTGGAATTCTTCTATCTAGGTCTTGCGGTGCAAAACTTAAAGGAACCATGCAACTTGACTTCTCTTATGCCACTATTCCTATGTTTGGCTAGTTAAGAAAACTATATAGGGAGAAGAAAATGAAATATATGATCACTAGAAAAGAGAAGCTAGTTAATCATCCCATTAATGTAGTCCACATAGATTTAGAGTCTTTTTTCTTATATTCAAATGGTGGTTCGAATGATGAGAATGTTCAGCTGATACAAGTAGATGACATGCCTGAAATTTCAGAGAATTTTAGGGAAGTCCTCAAACAGGAAAAAGATAAAGAAGCAAGCACCTCTGAGCCTCCTGCCTACCAGTAGAAAAAGGACAGTGAACAGCAGAAGGATGCAGAAATCAGTCAAGATAAAGTGGAGAAAGAAGCAAAATTTCAGCATCTACAAGAAGAAGAAGGCCTGTGGACTATGGAATTTGATGGAGTTGTTGTTAAGGACAGTGTTGGTATTGGAATATGGATTTGAAGCCCTGTTTTCTAGCCTAAAAAGGTTCCTAGTAATGTTAGAGTATGTTCTTATAATTTGGCTTTTGACTGCTCTAAAAATGAATCAGAGTATGAAGCTTTGATTGCAGGTCTGAAGACTTTGAAGAAGCTAAATGCAAAGAGGATTTCTGTTTATGGAGATTCAAAGATGATAATCAAACAGGTTAAAGGAGAGTACCAAGATAAACATCCACGATTGAAGGCATATAGAAATGCAGTCCTGGATATCTTGAAGAAATTCCCTTAGTACACTTTGACAGTAGTACCCAGGATGCAGAACATTATTGTTGATTCTCTTGCCACTATTGCGAGAAATTTGAAGATTCCGATGAACTCCGGCAACAAGTTTGAGATTTATGTCAAACATAGGCCTGCTGTTCCTGATAATTTAAGGTATTGGCAAGTGTTTTGGGATAAAAATGAGATCAATGCCTTTGTTCAGAGTGATGGAAAATTCAAATATACTCCAATAGAAGGTGGCTATGAGGTTGATGATCAAGAGATTGAAACAAATCAGATGGACATACTGCAACTAAAGGATAATGTAACTCCTAGAGGTCTCATACCTTTAGACGAGCTTTTTGATCAAGATGATGTTGCAAAGAAGCCAAGCTTGGTGCCTACTGAGAAATGAGTCGAAGATGTGAATCTGGGAACAACTAACAAGCCCAAGTTTGTGAAGTTGTCAAAGGCATTGTCCCCTGAGGTAAAGGAAAAGTATGTTAAATTTATTTCTGAATTTTCTGATGTGTTTGCATGGGACTATTCAGATTTGAAGGTGTATGATAAGAACATAATCCAGCATACTATTCCCATCAAGCCGGATCAGAAGCCATTTAGACAGAAGCTAAGAATAATCAACCCAAAGCTGCTGCCATCCATTGAAACAGAGGTAAACAGATTGTACAAAGCTGGTATCATAGTTCCAATTAGATTTTTTGACTGGATTTCAAATTTGGTCCCGATACGTAAGAAGACAGGAGAGATAAGGTTGTGCATATATTTTTGGAATCTGAATAAAGCATCCTTAAAGGATAATTATCCACTTCTGAAGATGGACCATATTCTACAAAGAGTAGTTGGAGCATCTAGGATGTCACTACTTGATGGCTACTTAGGCTACAACTAGATCTTGGTGCATGAGAAAGACCAAGAAAAAACTGCCTTCACAACACCCTGAGGAACCTTCCAGTATGCCAAAATGCCATTCGGACTGAAGAACGCTCTAGCTACTTTCTAGCGAGCAATGGACATTGCTTTTTCCAATGAAAAAGATGTTTTTATTGTTGTTTATTTGGATGATCTGACAGTATTTTCTGGTTCTGATGATGAGAATTTTCACCATTTGAGGGTTGTGTTTCAACGATGTAGAAAGTTTGGGATTTCTCTAAATCCAATGAAGAGTCTCTTTGCCATGGATGAAGGCAATTTTTTGGGGCATATCATCTCTAAAGATGGTATCCACATTGATCCATCTAGAGTAGAGGAAATTCAACACATAGACCTTCCACAGAACAAAAAGGAGATTCAAGCATTCAATGGTAAGATGAATTTCTTGCACAGATTCATACCTAATTTGGCTGAACATCTAAGAGAAATGACTAACATGTTGAAGAAGGATAGCACTATCAAATGGAGTGAGGAAGCTATCAAGTCATTTAATCTGGTAAATTTTTCTCTATCCAATGCCCCAGTCTTGATTAGTCCTGATTATGTTGGAAATATGATGCAGAGTGTTGTCCTTGATGGCAACCCACTGAATGAAGATGAAGACATGCGACTGTTGACATGTGTTGTTCTTGATGGAAATCCACCTAATGAAGTTATTCTGGACGTGATGGACTTGGTAAATAATGTTTGTTAGCAATATGATGGTGAATGTTGTCCTTGAAAGGCAACCCTCTTGATGAAGATGATGGCAACTTACTTGATGAAGCTGTGCTTGATAGAATATGGTTTGATGAACCAAATCTGATGTATCTACAGTGTGTACAGAAGGCAATGAAGAAAGGAATTCAGCATGTGCTAATTCTATGATGAAAAAGAGTATGTTTCTTGGTATACGCGGATTGGCCTAGGGGAAGTCGCGTATGCACGCGGAAAAGAACGTGCCAAGTCGCGTATGGGCTAAAGCGCTCAAAAAGTGCAAAACCAGGGGTAACCACCATGGTATTGACCCATTATATTGGGTAATGATCCGCCTAATTGACCCCGTCCAGGTAGTTTTGGGCTCATGGTATTGTTTTGGCCCATGGTATTGAAAAAGGGGCTCATGGTATTGAAAAAGGATAAACATATATAAGGAGAAGAAATTCATTGTGCAAATCATGAGTGTGGGTGCAAGATGTCTGAGCTTGAATGAATACTTCTCTCTGAAGTAGATCTGATTGGAAAGGGTTACACTTGAAGATAAATCTGAATGTATGATGCACCAATGATGAAGAAGGGGATCTAGATCTGAAATGCACTTGTATCTACTAGATCTGCTTATGGAAGGCCTAGATCTGTGATGCGACGAACATCTAGGCGAACATCTGTCTGAAGTAAAAAGGGTAAATCTGAATTGAACATCTGATCTGATGAAGTATGCAGCTCTGTAATCATTGAAGATCTATACGCTACTTCGCGTGACCGTATACAGCAACTTCCTATGAAGTAAAAAGCGCATCCTCATAATGAAATATACACAAATTATCACAGTAGTTTATAGACGGAGAGCGGCGATATATATGACATCGATCAAGGGAAAACGCGTATGCGAACTAGGGGTTTGCTAAAGCGGGTATGAAATATAAGTCTATTATAACACGTGTTTCTGCTATCTTATACGTGTTGATATGTATCATTGGTGATGTATGTCTGTGCTTAAAAGTATGGAAAAGGTCCAGTATGAAAATATGATGAAATGTGGCCTGCAAGTGGTGTTCTATTGAAGTTGTTGGATCCAGTGTGAAAATTGATGAAACGTGGTCCAAGGTGGTGCTGAGGGTTGTAGCCTTCAGTCAGGGGGTTGTAGCTCCCTTCCAGGTGAGGCTGGTAAACGAGAGCAGGGGGTCGTAGCTCCCTTCCGGGAGAGGCTGGTAAACGAGTCAGGGGGTTGGAGCTCCCTTCCAGGAGAGGCTGGTAAACGAGCGCAGGTGGGTGCCTGCGTGCTGGTAGGAGTCTGCACCAGCACATATGTTGTAAGATCTTTTCTCTATAATAAAATATTGAAGGCTGAGCAACTGCAGCGGTGGTTTTCTCCCGACTTGGGTTTCCACCTAAAAATCCTGGTGTTCATGTGTGATGCTTTGTGTGATAGTTTATTCTGTTCTTACTGCACATGTTTACTGTTTATAGAACATCTAATGAATGAATGATGGAATGATATAAGTGAAGAACTAATGGCATAATTAGATCTCTGTGTATACGCGAGTTTTATGAAGGATATCCGCGTGTATACGCTAGTTGGCTTCAACAAAGTAGCGTATGGGTTTTAGAGCATGAAAAAGTAAAAAGTTTTGAGTATGCAGTAAATACTGATTCACCCCCCCCTCTCAGTATTTTTCCCAACAATTGGTATCAGAGCGGGTCCTTCTGTAGAAGCTTGATCGCTTGAAGGAGATCCGTCGCAATGGGAAAGAAGCAAAAGAAGAAGGTTACTCAAGGAAAGAAGAAGCCTCAGAAATCATGTATAGCAGAAATTGAAGGAGATGAAACAGGTATTGATCGTTGCTCTTGTATTTTACTTAATTGTATATGCAAGGATTATTATAGTGAAAGTGAAGATGAAGAAGATTCTGACCAAGCTCTACAAGTGCTCATGGCAAAGAAGAAGGCTACTCAAAGTAAGGAGATAGCTGAATTTGACAAAAATGAATCAGATAGTGATTGGGGTCATCCCTTCAAAGATCTTAGTTGTGCAAACAATGGTGATGATAGTGAAGAATATGCTATTGAAGCTATCAAGATTAAAGATGAAGATAGTAAGAAAAAAATTGTGGATCTAGAAGAAGTTATCAAAGATCAACAAAGAAAATTTAATGAGAAGGATTCTGCTAACAAAGCTTTGGTATTTAGACTGAAAAGGATGTTCGATGATGTATACAGTCGAAGTAAAGGATATCAAGCTGGAATCATCTCTCTGCAAGCAGAACTTGAAGAAGAAAATAAGAAGAATGAAGGACTTGAAGCAGAAATCGTTTCTCTAAAAACATATCTGGAAAAATCAAAGAAGAAGAATGAAGGTCTTGAAGCTACAGTCATCTCTCTACAAGCAGATCTTGAAGCATCAAGTAAGAAGATTGAGGAACCTCTACAAACGTTTGAAAAGGAAAGCCTTGAAACAGAAATCATCTCCCTCAAAGAAGACCTGGATAAATCAAACAAGAAGAATGCAAGACTTGAAGTAGAAATTGTCTCCCTCAAAGAAGATCTCGAAGCATCAAACAAGAAGAATGAAGAGCTGCAACAAACATGTGAAGACAACGAAAATTGGTTGAAAGAAGAAATCCTAAATCTGAAGGATCAAGTAGAAGATGGAAGAAGGAAAGAAGAAAGCATGACAAAGCAATGTCAAGCCTTGGAGGTTGAGGTAAACATTCTCAAAGGTAAATTAGAAGAAAAGGTTAAGCTTTTGAGGTTTCAAGATAGTACTAACATTTTGGACAATATTCTGAGTAATCAAAGGTCTCCTGCTATCAAACTTGGTCTTGGTTTCCATGAAACTGTTAAAGGAGAATCTAGCTCACAAAGAAGTGCTAAAAATTCAGAGGATGTCAATGCAAAACCTGAAGTGTTGAAAGAAACAAAAGGTCAACCAACAATCATAGTTCCTCAAGGCATTAGATATTTTAAATGTATAGGTATGGGCATGTTGCGGCCAATTGCGAGAGGATGTTTCTGGCCTCAAACAAACAGGATCCTACATGAAAGGTGCCTACCAGGTTTTCTTCAAGGGATATTGTTTCATGTAACAAGTATGGACATAAAGCAGGTGATTATAAAGGAGGAAGAATAGAAGTACTCATTGATTCTTATGTTTTAACTGTGGCCACACGAGAATCTATAGGTATAACAAGTATGGACATGTGAAAAGAATGCGGGATGAAACAGATGCGGAAAGTGGACAATTTTAGTGAGTTGGAAAGCTCAAGCAAATTTGGAAAAAGAAGGAGGAGCAATTAGAAACGTAGGGAATTCTGACCCTACTGCAGTCATCCGCTTCTGAAGCTTACTTCTCTTATTGACTGCAGGAATGATGTGGGATACATTATGAGATTTAGTAATGTATCGTCACAGGGGGAGCAATGTACGATGACTCTCATGGTTGATTTGATTATTCTGATTTATATATAACACTAACGAGAACATCTAATATAATGACAGTACAGGAGATGGTTGCATTCGGCCGAGGAATGTGAAAAATTTCTGCTGTTTCACAGTCATGAGTTATATTCCGAAAACGTATGCAACAACGAGTTTCATTAGACACAGTCGCGTATGCATTGATGATGAGAGAATTTATCTGATAGCTGAAGATCTGGAGCAGAGGTCCATGGGGAGCATCAGTCTGACTGCTGATGATTGCACTGTTAGCATCATTCTGGTTATATTCATGATAATGAAATGATACATGGGTTCTTGTGTTGAAGATTATGGTTGAAGCCTGGTTGCTTTATGATGAAGAGCATTCGTTGTTGATATGAAAGTCTTATAATTTAGAGATGAGGACAGATCATGAAGAGATTGTTGCTGATGCTTCAGATTGCACAAGCTAAGGAAGAGCACTGGTTTAGGGGGAGCAGCAGGTTGAATACTAATGATTGCATTGTTGACAATATGACTGCGTATTCTTTGGTTTTTGTGATACTCATGCTCAAATGATGATGACTTGGTACATGGTTTATTATGATGAGTTTTTGAGCCCTGGTTGCTGATAAGTATCTTTTGTACTCACACTTGGATGAGTTGGATGTCATTTGATTCAGAAATAAATCATGCAGATCTTGTTACTATGGTTGAGAGATCTTTTGCCTACATATGTTACTTCATGTTAAATCTTGAAGATCATGGTGATGTTGGACCACATGAATGATTGCTTGACACCTATGTGAAGATTTTGTTATGGTATGAGAATCTCTCTTGGAAAGATTGTATTGATGCTACAAAGAATCTGAAGGCTTGGTTACTATTGTGCTGATGCTACAACCAATGGATGATGAAAACCTTGCAAGATTTTCAAATCAAATGTACAACTCCTATCTCCATTATGTGTGATAATACAAGTGCCATCAGTATTTCAAAGAATCCTGTTATGCATTCAAAAACCAAGCACATTCCCATCAAATATCATTTCCTACGTGAACAAGTGCTTGAGCAAAAAGTGAAGTTGGAGTATGTTACCTCCAAAGAACAAGCTGCTGATATCTTTACCAAACCTCTGCCCAGGGAAGCGTTCGAGTATCTAAGACAGAAGTTGGGAGTGTTCTCTGCCAGTCAAAAGAACAAATCTGCATAAATTTTAGAAGATGGCTTGGGATACGCTGGTTTCTTGAAACACAGTCGCGTATGTACGCGAGTTAATGCACAGAAAACCGCGTATGCATGATTGCTGACAATTTTTGCTTGGAGTCAGCTCACTTCAACACAACTGCAGTGCTGTTTTGTATCTCTATTATTGATTGGTATCTCTGGTGGTGTTCCAGTTCTCATAATTCTGTTTCTAATTTTTTGATAAATATGCCTTGATGATTTGTTGGTGATGAAAGTGTTCAGGATGCACAAACTAAGGGGGAGCCTTAGTCTTTTGGAAAGGATGCTTGGATGCACAGATTCAGGGGGAGCATTGGTTTTGCTGAGTATAATGCAGTGTTGGCATTATGATGGTTCTGAAAATATGTTCTCTTTCCTGAGGACTTTCTGGTGTTGGTCTTAAAAGTTATATTTGTAGTTTGATGAAAAGGTCTTGTTGAGAAAATTGTAATATTCAGTCATGTAAGGACTTGTCATTTTTGTAAACCCACTTGGTTGGGTAGCTGAGTCCAATTTTGTAAACCCACTTGGTTGGGTAGCTGAATTGAAATGTGTAAACCCACTTGGTTGGGTACTTGAGTCTCATATGTAAATCCACTTGGTTGGATATTTGATGTAAGTATGAGTCTTTGGTGATAGGAAGAGTCATGTACTTTATTGTAATTCATTAACAATATGTTTGAAGATTAGGCTGAACTCGAGAGCAACCCATGATTTTATTTGGGATACAAATTCTTCTTCTACATGAGGAGAAAAGGGGGAGAGTATGTTGTTGTTGATCCACCCGTTTCCCTTGATGTCAAAGGGGGAGAGTGTTTTGGTTTTGATCTGCTGGTTTTGTCCTTTGCCCTTGATGTGAAAGGGGGAGAGTGACATAGTGTTTGAATGAAGATAATGATGTCAAATAAAATGGAGAGAGTGACATACTCTCGTATATTCTTAACATATCTATCGTTGTGGTAATCAAACACCGTAAGTGGTTTGCCATCAAGTCCAAAGGGGAGATTGTTGGAAATATGATGCGAGCGTATTTGAGAAGATAGCAACTTACTAGATGAAGATGAAAGACATACGGCATTTGTTGACATGTGTTGTTCTTGATGGCAATCCACTAATAGAGAAGTTATTCTGGGCTGCAGGACTTGTGCAATAATGTTTATTGCTTATTACTGATGGTGAATGTCCTTAAATGGCAACCCATTTGATGAAGATGATGACAACTTACTTGATGAAGTTGTGCTTGATAGAATATGTTCTTGATGAGCTAAATATGATGTATCTACAGTGTGTACAGAAGGCAGTGAAGAAAGGAACTCAGCATGTACTAAATCTATGATGAAAAGAGTATGTTTCAAGGAATACGCGGATATGTCTAGGGGAAATCGCGTATGCACGCGGAAAAGAACGTGCCAAGTCGCGTATGGGCTAAAGCGCTCTAAAAGTGCAAAACCAGGGGTAATCACCATGGTATTGACCCATTGTATTGGGTAATGATCCGCCTAATTGACCCCGTCCAGGAATACCATTGGATGTAATGTGGATTTGGGCTCATGGTATTGAAAAAGGGGCTCATGGTATTGAAAAGGATAAACCTATATAAGGAGAAGAATTTCATTGTGCAAATGAAGAGTGTGGGTGCAAGATGTCTGAGCTTGAATGAATACTTCTCTCTGAAGTATATCTGAATGGAAAATTACCACTTGAAGATAAATCCGAATGTATGATGCACCAATGATGAAGAAGGGGATCTAGATCTAGAAATGCACTTGTATCTAGATACTGCTTATGAAGAGCCTAGATCTGTGATAGGAGCGAACATCTAGAACATCTGTAAAGTAAAAGGAGTAAATATCAATTGAACTTTCTGATCTGATGAAGTAGCGACTCAATCATTGAAGATCTATAAGCTACTTAGCCAAAGTGACTAGCGTATATGCTTTCTATGAAGTAAAAGCGTATCATAATAAAATATGTACTGAGGTATACGCTGGTTTGTGTGGACGGAAGCGCGTATATACGCAACATCAGTGAAGTAAAAGCGCGTATGCAAACTAGGGTTTGCTAAAGCAAGGGGTATGAAATATCTGATCTATTCTGCTGTGTTTCTGCTATCTGATCTGTGTTGATATGTATCTGTTGGTGATGTATGTTTGTGCTTAAAAGTATGGAAAGGGTCCAGTGTGAAAATATGATGAAATGTGGCCTGCAAGTGGTGTTCTATTGAAGTTGTGGGATCTAGTGTGAAAATTGATGAAACGTGGTCCATAGAGGTGCTGAGGGTTGTAGCCTTCAGTCAGGGGGTCGTAGCTCCCTTCCAGGTGAGGCTGGTAAACGAGATCGGGGGGTCGTAGCTCCCTTCCAGGAGAGGCTGGTAAACGAGTCAGGGGGTCGTAGCGCCCTTCCAGGAGAGGCTGGTAAACGAGCGCAGGTGGGTGCCTGCGTGCTGGTCAAGTCTGCGCCAGCACATATGTTGTAAGATGTTTTATCTATAATAAAATATTGAAGGCTGAGCAACTGCAGCGGTGGTTTTCTCCCGATTTGGGTTTCCACCTAAAAAATCCTGGTGTTCATGTGTGATGCTTTGTGTGATGGCTTATTCTGTTCTTGCTGCACATGTTTACTGTTTCTTGAACATCTGATGAATGAATGATGGAATGATATAAGTGAAGATATAATGTCATATCTAGATATCTGTGTATACGCTAGTTTCATAAAGGGTATCCGCGTATATACGCTAGTTTACTGAAACAAAGTAGCGTATGGGTTTTAAGGAATGAAAAAGTAAAAGTTTTGATTATGCAGTAAATACTGATTCACCCCCCCCCTCTCAGTATTTTTCCCAACAGATTATACTCAAGACTTCATAATATTTTCATTTGCATCAGAGCATACTATGGCTACATTTTCGATGCAAAAGAGAGATCAGATTGAAAAGCCAATTGCCTTTTTCATTAGGACTATTAGAGATGCTGCTTTGAAGTATAATATTATTGAGAAGTAAGAATTGGCTCTTATAAAGGCATTGACGGATTTTAGGGTCTATATTATGCATTCACATACTATAGCATATGTTCCTAATGCAAAAGTAAAGGATTTATTGATGCAAACTGATCCAGACCATCGAAGAGGTAAGTGGATAGCAGCAATGTTGGAGTACGATTTGGAGATCAAACCCACGAAGTTGATCAAAGGGAAAGTCTTGGCGAAATTAATGGCCCAGTCAAACTTGCGTGCTTTGGATATAAACCACATAATAGCAATTTCAGAGGATGAAGATGAAGGTTTGCTTGTTCTAGTTTCAGATATTTTTCTATAATCTCCATGGTATTCAGATATTGTTTATGTTCTTCAGCATCTTTCACCTCCTCGAGGAATGTCTAAGAGTAAAGGTAGATATATGAAACTTAAATATGCTAAATACTGTATTTTAAACAGTGCTATTTATTGGAAAGATCCAGGAGGTGTTCTACTCAATTGTTTGGTTGAAGAAGAGGCTCAGAAGGTAATGCATGACTTTCACAAGGGTGATTGTGGTGGTCATTTGTTTTGGAAAACTACAGCTAACAAAGTGTTGAGAGCAGGATATTACTGGCCCACGTTATTTTCATATTTGTATAAAAAAGTGATGAATTATCATGAATGTCAAATTTTTCAAGGGAAGAAGAAATTGCTTCCTCTTCCTTTGAAACCAGTTTCAGTAAATGCTCCCTTTCAGCAGTGGGGACTCGATTTCATAGGAGAAAACCATCCTGCATCATCAGCGCAGCATCGATGGAAACTGACAGGTGTGGATTACTTTACTAAATGGATTGAGGTCGTCCCAGCATAGCAAGCTACATATACGGTAATTATTCAATTCCTAGAATCGAATATTTTATCTCGTTTTGGCTGTCCCCACAAAATTATAACAGATAACGCAGCAACATTCAAATATAAGAAGATGGTGGATTTATGTGACAAATACAATATTGTCTTGGGCCATTCAACAGCTTACTACCCACAAGACAACGACCTAGTAGAATCATCGAACAAATCTTTGATAAATATAATCAAGAAATTGTTGGAGGAAAACAAAAGAAACTGGCATCGAAAGCTCATCAATGCATTGTGGGTAGACAGAGTTAGCAGCAAGAGATCTATAGATATGTCACCTTTTGAGCTGGTTTATGGTACTGATGTTGTCTTTCCTACATCTCTTATAGTTCTGGTCATGAGGTTATTGCAAGAAGTTGGTAGTGAAGATGATGACAATTAGTGAAGGATCAATCAGATGATCGACCTTTAGAAAACAAGAGAGGAAGTGTCACAGAATGGTATTTAGCTGCAGGAGAAGATAAAGAAGATCTATGATCGAAAGACCAAACTGGAAAAGTTTCAGTTGGAGGATGTAGTGTTGAGATGGGATGCAAGAAATGAGGACAAAGGGAAGCATGGTAAGTTTGACAACATGTGGAAAGGACCATACAGGATTTCAGCATACAGGGGATAGAATGCTTTCTTGCTTTTAGAAATGGATGGCCAAGCTTTCCCTGGAGGAGCAGTGAATGGTATGCTTTTGAAGCGCTACCATTGTTGAAGATAATGGATCAGAAACTATGTCACCATCATTCTATATACCATGTTATTTTTGGTCAGATTTCAAGTACACAGTCATGGAAGTTTGAGGCCCGAGGTGAAGGCTATAAAACTTGAATGATATGTGTATGGTTTAATTCTATTGTAGTTTTCAGTCTTAGTCTTGAGTCAGAGTCAATTTGCATTTTGTCAGTTTTCAATATTTTTTGACTCCATGCCCAATGGATAAGGCTACTTGGTCTACGATGTTCTTGGCACCTCTAAGGAGCTACCATCACCATTGGAGCCAATTTTAGTGTCAGTATAGCCATACTGCCATCAGTGATCAAAATTTCTCTTTTTCATTTGTATATTCGGAGTCTCGTACCATAAATTTTCACCATTTCACTAGGTCGTGGATTCATTGATGGTAGTGATTTTTCATCAGTTTTCCATCATGTGAAACTTGTTGATTCTCCTCTCTATGGTCTTTATTGATGAGTTACTTTCACTTTGTGAGTCATGTTAATGGGTCATATGATGGGTCTCATTAGGTTCTAAGATCTCACTATGGTCAAACTAATGAGTCAAGTTTCAATAAATATCAGCAAGGTCATGAGGAAGTCAATAAACTCAAAGTCACAGCACCTAGGAAGATCAAAGGAATTTTTTATCCATTTTGACGTAATTTTCACCTCAAAACCATGTTTTGAAGTGAAAACATGATACTTTACTTTTAATTATCATCTTTTTGTAATTTTATGTCATCATATGTAATAAGTCACACTTCATAAAGCTGCCATCTCCACAAAGTCACCACCCTGCCCTTCAGAGAGGTTTTCTATAGAATTATCAATCTCAAATCATGTTCTAAGTATTTTCAGTAGAAAGAGCCCAGAAAGAGCTTTCCAATGGTATATTACACTCTCAAAACTGACTTCTGGATTGAAATTTATGCCTAAGTGAACAAAAGTCCCCTATACCCTAAAACAATCCCTTTTCCCACCTTCTCCTTAAACTTTATATTATTAAAGTTTAATATTTTCTTTTATAAAACCCCTTTTTACTCATCCGATGGAAAAATCACATTACTAAATATTTTAAACACATTTATGTGATTTAATAAAACCACTTCCCCTCCATACCCCTTTATAATAAAGTTAAAGATTTTTGTATTATAAATCTCCTCCGATCGCAATCGAAATATTTTAACCACTTCCCCCTCATGACCCTTTAATATTTATAACAAAGTTTAAAGTTTTACATTGTAAAATCCCCCACCAATCTAAACCTTTCCCTTTCCCATCGCAATTGCACCACACATATTGTGCGCCCCGATTGGCCCCTCGTAAAAACTTCGATGCGATTGTATTAAGTCCCTTCTGATTGAACCCCGCCCAATTACATCCTGACCATTGACCTGATCGACGATTGGACAACCCATACTTTATCACTCTATCCCAATCAGTGCTTGCAATTGATCCCCTTTGATTGAGTTCCGCCAATTTCAAACCCCCGATTGCACCTCTGCCGTCGATCTACCCATCCGATCGAACGGCCTACAAGCCGTCGCGCTCATCGCAATCGGAATTTTTAAATAAAACCTTCCCTCCGCCCTCCTCCGA
The DNA here is from genome assembly GCA_034641835.2 of Pinus albicaulis. Classification (NCBI taxonomy): domain Eukaryota; kingdom Viridiplantae; phylum Streptophyta; class Pinopsida; order Pinales; family Pinaceae; genus Pinus; species Pinus albicaulis. Next base: position 151,051,317 of record CM076582.1, read on the forward strand.
TCTCCCGATTGTGATTCATACCTCGGTCCCACCTAAAGGCCTTCCCCATTTTTAATGTAAAATCATTTTTCCTTTCCAAAGCGCCGAAACATTTAGCATTATTTGTTTTCTACCCCATTTACCCTTCAGATTATCCCTATTTCATTAATTCCAATCGCATCAGAGCTTTTGTGCCTTGTTTCGAATATATCCAAACCTCCGATCCTGATTGCGATGATACCATCGCAACGTGTATTTTCAAATGTTCTATTATATGTTCCACCCCCTTCCTCCCCTATGATTCCAATTGCGATTATGATTTGGGCCCCACCTCCTTTCCCTTTGCTCCTTCCATTCAAAAATGGGTTTTTCCCTTCACTAAAGGCATCATTTCATTTTTATAATTTCAAAGGAAATTTTATTCAAAGTCACTTTTCTTCAAAGAATAAAAATAGTGAGAGATAGTCAAAGGCTGAGAAATAAATATGAAACAGTGAGACATCTTCGACAAACAATTTAAATGGGATTTATGCTACAGGTTTCTCCTTCTCATTTTTTTGGTGTATCGGTGTATCTCAAGATGGTCAAAATGTCTTACAGTTCCTTCTTTTCAGGGGCAGTCTGTTGGTTTCTTTCCCATATTCGATATTCAGTTCTTGAGCTGTTAAAACAGCTCCCCTTTTTCTGTGGATCTATTTCCCCACATTTCAGTCTATTTAATGTAATTTTGAACCATTTTTAAAGCAGTTTTAAATCAGTAAGTAGGGGAATAGTGTGGAAATCAACGAGGATGCTCTGCGCTCCACTGTAACAGTTTTTGGACAAGTAATTAATAAAGATATGCAGTTTTGATTTTTGGGATCCATGTGGTATGAAATATAGCATTTTTTCTCTTCTTTTTGTTCATATGTAAATTGTTATGTGTACCATTCATTCATAAAAAATCTCTGTTTGAATGCTTTCAAGATAGAATTGTAGAATCCATTTTTTATGCTCTGCCTTGGGAAATCATTTGATACTCTATGTTTTTCTTCTGCTTGAAATGGATCCATCTCCCATGTCCTTTTCAGCTCCTCACCAGTCTTTCCATTCCATCATTATTTAAACTTAATTGCTGAAATTTCCTGCCTACCTTGCCCCATGAGATAACTTGTATCCATGATTTAATTCCCCGATTCGAAACTGTCCCATTTGTCCCACACATCCTTGAAAAATTCATTCATTTCATTAAAAAATTTCCCATTATTATACCTAGCCTAAAATCAGTTTATAATTGTACTTTGTTGAAAATCTTTTCATGGAGAGAGCCTTGTCTTGACCTTGTAGGGCTAGCTACAAGACTGAGCATGGTTTAGATGTTACCTTGTTTTGCCTTTCTTCAGCTTGAGGTCCAGATCAAGTGATAAAACTCTCTGCCCATGCTATCAAGGATTCCATCTAAGAATGGCATAGGGAAGGGTTCATGCATGCAGGCATCGTTCAAATTGCGTAGGTCCATGCAAATTCGCATCTCCCCCTTTGTTTTTTTCTTCTGAAATACCATCGGACTTACCCAATCTGATTGTTCGATAGGTTCAATGATACTTGTGACGAGCATTTTGTCAAGTTCTTCTTTGAACTTTCGCTTATATTTAGGGTTCAGCCGATAAGGTCGTTGCTTCACAGGGCGCGCCTATGGTTTCAGAGTGATGTGCATAACACCTATGTCCCCCGTGATTCCTTTGAGCTCTGAAAAATTCGTCAGGAATAAGTCTTGATATTTTGTAAGTATTTTTGCAATTTTTTCTACGATACCCTCGTCCCAGTAGTCCCCAATCTTGGCCAACTTAGGGTGCTCTTCCGTTCTAATATTGACTTCACGTAGCTTGAGAGGCTTGGTAACGTTAATATTTTGTAGTGGAGGCCTAGTAACTGCACGTTCCCCCTCTGATTTTGGGATAGAGATGTTCCATGGTTCATCTTCACCTTCTTCCATTGCCAAAATATGGCAGTGGACTATGTCCTGTATCTGTGTTTCCCATGTTAGAGCCTCAGGTGTTGTGTAGGGGCGTGAGTCATTAAATACAAAGGCATATATGTCTTGTAGAGTGTTGTCGAGCACCTCCATTCTCCCAATCAGCCCGAACGTCCCTATAAATTCATATGTTAATGTTTCCCAGTGGCGGGTGCGCTTATGTAGCTCTGCATCCAAGTACCATGTGATGGGAATAGGCCCCAAGGCATGAATAAATAGGTGAACCCATTCTTCCGTAGTCTGATCACACAATTTTTCCATCCAAGTGAGAAGGTGCTCGCGAGGATCTCCTGGCCCAAGGAACTTCTTGACTCACATGTCAATCGGGGGCTCAAATTGCAAGATCATCATATATTGACATTCCTCCCAATCCTGGAATGCCTCGTTGTGGGTGTCCCTCCATTTCGCATGTGTTCCACGAATGGCTAGATTAAGGGCCCATAGCCTCTGCTCTCTTGGAACCTCAGCTTCAAATGTTCTCAGGAACTCCTTAATACTACCGGAGCCATCAAAGTAGGGTAGGTCCCTTACCTTTGAAGAAATGTAGTGGATGTCCTTCATTACCTGAAGATATCGCAACATAGAGACATCATGTAACCGGTTCTGCCAATTCTCGATCTCTCCATCAAAGTAGGAGAAGCAATCACTGTCCTTTTCATCCGTTGTGGGGTTGATCCAATCTTCGTCCCACACAGTCAACTTATAAATGTGATCTACATCCTCTTCATTGCACACCCGCTCCATATATCGTTCTCCTTCCGTAGGATCTAGTGTTACGATTACTCGTGTATCGTAATTTTTGAACACCATGCTCCTCTTCTTCAGGTTGATGATGTCTCCCATATCTATGGCCCAATCCAATCCTAACAGCGTAGGGTAGGGGTATGCATCTGTTAGAAAAATATATATTATGGAGTAATGCAACACATAAATTATGCGGAAAATACAAGCACACAAAAACACATAAAACCAGAGAGACACAGATATATGTGGTTCACCCAGTTTGGGCTACGTCCACCCTGAACAGCCATTCCTTCCTTTCTATTATCCAACAAAATTAAAATACAAAACCTACAGTAGATCCGTTATAATATCCTCTGTTCTTTCTCACAGTCTCCTTCTCTATTTCTCGCTCCGAGAATACACATACAATACACAGCCGCAATACAATGCCCTCATAAAAACGAGGGGTTTCCTTCTAGGGAAAAAAACCCTAATCTAAACATAACTTCTATCGTCAGATCATTTGCCTAATGAACGGCCCAGATTGACTAGAAATTACTATACTTTTACAAGGCAATTTTACATCTGTTTTTAGCTTCAGGGGCGCTGCCCCCGAAAACCCCCACTAGGGGGGGGGCTCCGAAAAGCGCTGCTGCCCCCCCTGGACCCCCCACGGCAGCGATTAATTATGGGTGGCGTTTCCACCCCTTTTAAGGTACAGGGGTCGAATGCTGTGATACAAAGTAAACAAGATAATCAGGCTCCACACCCAACAATCTCCCACTTGGAGACTGATTGTAGCAACTCCACCACTGCTTCATTTGCTGGGCAATGACTCCTCTTTGGACCTAACTATTTCACATCTTCATCGTCATCCTTGAAGACCAATTGAACAGAGCATGTTCTCAGTTTCTCCCTAGTTACAGCTTTTGTTAGCATATCTGCAGGATTCTGGCTAGTGTGTATCTTTTCCAGCTTCAACTCTCCATCTTCCAATACTAACCATATGAAATGGTACTTGAGATGTATGTGTTTAGTCCTGGAATGAAATGTTGAGTTCTTTGCAACATGAATGGCACTTTAGCTATCACTGTATAACGTGCCCATATCATGCTTCTTACCCAATTCACCCATAAGCCTTTGTAACCAAATCATTTCTTTACTAGCCTCTGTAGCAGCAACATACTCTGCTTATGTTGTTGAAAGTGCAACAACACTTTGGATTTTTGAAACCCAATTGACAGTTGTTCCACCTACAGTAAATACATATCCTGTAGTGCTCCTCCTGTTATCTCTGTCACCTGCCATATCTGCATCAACATATCCCTGTAGAGCAATGTTTGAACCACCAAAGCATAATGCTTGATTTGTGGTACCTCTCAAATATCTGAGAATCCATTTTACTGCCATCCAATGTTCTTTTTCTGGATTGTTCATGTACCTGCTTACAACTCCCACTACATGTGAAATATCATGCCTTGTGCAGACCATTGCATACATTAAGCTTCCAAATGTAGATGCATATGGAACTTTAGACATATAATCCATGTCTTCTTGGGTCTTTGGGCACATCTCCTTACTAAGTTTGAAATGGCTAGCAAAAGGTGTACTAACTGGTTTTGCATTCTGCATATTAAATATTTTCAACACCTTTTCTATTTACTCATTCTGAGACAGTGTTAATTTACGATTTTTCCTTTCTCTAGTTATCCTCATACCAAGATTTGTTTTGCAGCTCCCAAATCTTTCATTGCAAATGAATTTGCCAATTTTCTTTTGAGCACATTTATTTCCTGCATGTTAGACCCTGCAAAAATCATGTCATCTACATACAATAACAATATAATATAGCTGCCATCATTTTGCCTTTTTAGATAAACACAATGATCAGAGTGACATCTAGTATAACCTTGTTCAGACATAAACTTGTCAAATTTTAGATACCACTGCCTTGGAGCCTGCTTTAAGCCATACAAGCTCTTCTTTAACCTACACACCAATTTTTCTTTCCCTTTTACCTCATATCCTTCTGGTTGCTGCATGTATATCTCTTCCTCCAAATCTCCATGGAGAAATGTTGTCTTTACATCTAACTGTTCAAGATGTAAATCTTCCGCTGCTACAAGACTTAAAATAGTTTTGATTGAATTCATTTTAACAACAGGAGAAAATATTTCATCAAAATCAATACCTTTATTTTGTGCAAACCCCTTCACCACAAGTCTAGCTTTTTACCTCTGTTTTCCTCCATCTTCTTCCTTTAGCCTGTAAACCCATTTATTCTGCAATGTATTTTTACCTGCAGGTAACCTGACTAAGTCTCAAGTCTAGTTATGCATTAAGGAGTCCATCTCTTCTTCCATGGCTAGCTCCCACTTCTTCCTGCTTTCAACTTGCATTGCTTCTTCATAACATTCAGGTTCACCACAATCAGTCAACAATAAATAATATAATGAAGGAGAGTATCGTTCAGGTGGTCTACTTATCCTGGTAGATCTTCTAACACCACTTTCAGGTGTTTGAGGTGCCTGTTGCTGTTGTGGTGGTTGATGCTGTTGTGGTTGTTGATTATTATTATTTTCAAGCACCTTTACTTTTTTAGTTATCTCATCAAGAATCGTGTATTCCTTGCTTTCTTTTTCCTGCAGCTGATTCTTATACAAGACCTTTTCATTAAATATTAGGTCTCTGCTCCTAATGATTTTGTGATTTTCATAATCATATAAGCGATAACCAAAATAATTAGCACCATATCCAATAAAGGTACATTTATTTGATTTTGCCTCAAGATTTGTTCTGTTTTCTTTATTAATATGGACAAAGGCCTCACAACCAAAAGGCTTTAAAAAAGAGTAGTTTACCTTTTTACCTGTCCATGCTTCCTCTGGAATACCACCATCCAAGGAACTTGAAGGCCCTCTGTTTATTAGATAAACAACAGTATCTACAGCATCTACCCAAAATTTTAAAGGCAATCCTGCATGCAATCTCATGCACCTTGCATGCTCCATGATTATTCTATTCATCCTTTCTGACACACCATTTTCTAGTGGTGTTCTTGGAACTGTCTTCTCTCTACGAATTCCATGCTCTAAACAGTACCTATCAAACTCTTTGCTGCAATACTCACCTCCATTGTCTGATCTGAGACACTTCAACTTCTTTCCTATCTCAATCTCAACCAAAGCTTTCCATTTCTTGAAAGTATCAAATACATTAGATTTATTCTGAATACAATAAATCCATGTTTTTATAGTTGCATCATCAATAAAAGTAACATAATAACGAGAGCCACCGAGAGATGATACCTAAGCAGGTACCCATACATCTGTATGCACAAGCTCCAAATTTTCACTCTTCTTTTCTTTCCCAACTCTGAGAAATCTGACTCTCTTCTGTTTTCCACAAATGCAATTCTCACAGAAATCCAAATCAACATTCTTCAAACCTGGCAGCAAATTTCTTGAGTGAATAATTTTCATCCCCTTCTCACTCATGTGTCCGAGCCTATGATGCCATAATGTTGCATCTGCTCCTTTGGAAGTTAAAGCATTAACAGAGTTAGAAATACCATTGCATAAATACAATGTACCAACCTTTTCGCCTTTTGCTATTACCAGGGCTCCTTCGGTGACCTTCCAAGTTTTATCCGTGAAAGTTGTCACACAACCTTCACCGCCTAACTGCCCTATTGAAATTAGATTTTTCTTCAGATCTGGAACATGCCTTACCTCCTTTAGTAGCCATTGGTTTCCATTCTGTTGTTTTACAAGAACTTTACCCATTCCAACAATTTTACAAGGTTTATCATCACCCAAATGAACTTGTCCAAAATATCCTTGAACATAGTCATGAAAATATTTCTTATCGGGTGTGGCATGGAATGAAGCCCCTGAATCTACAACCCAATAATCAGTAACATTTTCGAAATAAAGAATCAAAGCATCTTGTAACACATCACCTGTCACATTTGCTTCATGATTGTTTTCTTGCTATGTGTCTCCTTCTTTTCCCTTCCAAGATCTACAGTCTTTCTTTAGGTGTCCTTTCTTTCCACAATTCCAGCACACTATTCCTGATCTAGACTTGGATCTTCCTTTCCTTGATTTACTGCAATATCCTGAGCTCTTTCCTCTTTCCATTCTTCTTCCGCTAGACTCTGCACTCAAAACATTACCCGATGTCTCACCGGAGCTTTTCCGTCGCATTTCCTCACTAAGGATAGCACCAACAACATCATCAAACTTTAAAGTACTAGATCCAGAGACAGAGTTACTAATGGCCATAACTAAACCATTCCAGCTTTCTGGTAATGAGCACAAGAATAACAGAGCTCTAACTTCATCATCAAATTTTACCCCTACAGAACTTAACTGACTGGTAACTGTATTAAATTCATTTAAATGGTCTGCAACAGATCCACCTTCTGACATATTCATATTAAATAGTCGTTTCATAAGAAATACCTTTTTTGAGGCTGAGGGTTTTTCATATAGTTTCGTCAACGTCTGCATCATACCCTCTGTTGTTGTTTCCTTCGAAATATTGAAAGAAAATGACGCCACAAGACACAACCGTATTGTTCCAAGTGCCTTTCTATCGAGAATGTTCCATTCCACGTCTGTCATGGCCGCTGACTTATTTTTTTTTCCGCTCAATGGTAGGTATAGATATTTCTGATACAGATAATCTTCCATCTGCATCTTCCACAGTGGGAAGTTTTGGCTGTTAAATTTCTCGACCCTAAACTTACCATCGTCCGCCATTGCTCCCACTCGAACCAGGAACCCTTCTTTCCTGCAAGTTTATCAGCCAAATATACCTTCGGCTATGATACCAGTTGTTAGAAAACTATATATTATGGAGCAATGCAACACATAAAATATGCGGAAAATACAAGCACACAAAAACACATGAAACCAGAGAGACACAGATATACGTGGTTCACCTAGTTTGGGCTTTTTCCACCCTGAACAGCCAGTCCTTCCTATCTATTATCCAGCAAAATGAAAATACAAAACCTACAGCAGATCTGCTGTAATATCCTTTGTTATTTCTCACAGTCTCCCTCTCTATTTCTCGCTCCGAGAATACACATAAAATACACAGCCGCAATACAATGCCCTCATAAAAACAAGGGGTTGCCTTCTAGGGAAAAAAACCCTAATCTAAACATAACTTCTACCGTGAGATCATTTTCGTAATGAACGGCCTAGATTGACTAGAAATTACTATACTTTTACAAGGCAATTTTACCTCTGTTTTTAGCTTCGAGGGCGCTGCCCCCGAAAACCCCCACTAGGGGGGGGCTCCGAAAAGTGCTGCCGCCCCCCTGGACCCCCCACAATAGAGATTAATTACGAGTGGCGTTGCCGCCCCTTTTAAGGTATAGGGGTCCAATGCTGTGATACAAAGTAAAAAAGATAGTCAGGCTCCACACCCAACAACATCTTCTACAATTTGAATTACTTCAAAATCAACCCGGACCTTGACCCCTGCGAGATCTACCACTATCTTTGGTAGTCTCCCCAAGGGTATGATCTTCTGTTGATTGGCCATACGTAGCTGGATAGTGGACCACTCCAACTTGGGTTCTCCCATTTGTTTCCAAGTATACTTAGGTAATATGTTTGCATTTGACCCTAGGTCCAAAATAACTTGCTCCGTTTCGTAATCACCGATTTGCACTGCCAGTCTCATCTCCCTACTGGTGCGTTTCTTATATATGTACAATTTGTGCACATCATTGAATTCCAGGGGTAGGTTAAGCCATCCTGCGTAGCTGTCTATTAATGCTTTGAGGTTTTCTATAGCCCTTTGGTTGTGCAGTATCTTCATACATGCTTGCAGAAATGGTTTGACCTCATCATCTGTCCTGAGGTTTGTCGGCGCCTAAGAATTAGATGCCTCCATCTTAGAAACTTCTTTGCGAGGTATGACAAAGGTTTCCTTTCATTTTTTAGGTCCAAACCCTCTTGTTTGATAGCCTCTTTTCGGATAAGAGGCTCAGTCATAGCCTTCTCCTCAGGTCCCCCAGTAGCCATTCCACTGCACGTTATGACATTCGCACTTGGATCTTCATCTCGTAGTTCAGTCGTAACCCCCTACAAATTCTGCGTAGGCATCACCTGCTTTTCCTGCATTCTGGCGATCAAGATTGGATAGTCCTCAAGCACGTCGTCCAACTACCTACAATATCTGTAGGATTGTCTTGTGGGATTTGGGCAGTCTCTCACAAAGTGTCTTGCTTCTCCACAGTTATAACAAATTAGTTGTCCTTGTCCCTGACCTCAACTTCCACCTCGACCCCCTCCCCTGCCCCTAGCTGGGGAGCCACCTATGCCTAAGGAAGATCTTAGTGAGGAAGAATGAGACTGTACTCTATATATATTTCCCCAGTTTATCATTAGATCATATGTGTGGCAGTTTTTCTCATCATGCCCTACTGACCGGAAAAACCTACACCATTGTTTCTTTAGTTTTGGGACATGCACACCTAGACGACGGTAGTGGTTAGTATCATGCAGGCCAACTACGCGAAAATCATGACACCAAAGCGTAGGTCCACTTAGCCCTGGGTGCAATGCACTTGTTCCCCCCACTTGTAGGTAGTCTGTCAGTAGTGTGCATTGGTCCTTAGTATTCCTAGATAACCAACATCGTATGCACCATATGTCCGGGCTAGCTTCCTTTCCTTACCCCCTTCATAGGCTCTGTATCTCCATGTGCATCGCCCCTAGCTACTCTTGGATTTTCTGTACTCCCAACTGGGTGTCATCTCTTGGTGCAACTTCTAACTTCATAGCAATCTCTAATGCTTTTTCCTGCGATTCGATGTCTTGATGACCCATAGGTGTATGCAGGAGAGGAAGTAACATAGCGATGAACCATTCCTTGTGTTGTTTGTCATCATACTGAAATCCTCCTTCTCTGATCGCTTTTTTTAATCATTGATCAGCCTCTCACACAGACTTAGTAGGCCCTTGCTTGAAATCTTTCACGTCAACCACTATTTGAGAGTAGGAATTAGGTTTTCGGAACTGTTGTTTTAGAGCATCCCTAATATCTTGAATAGTTGCATTTCCATGTTGAGCTATGTATCCCATATACCATTCCAGGGCTCTTTCTTCGAAGGCAAGGGATAGTTGTGCCCTCTTCACATTATTGTTAGCCACATTTTGCGCATTCCATATTGAATTTGCAACAAACCAGAATTGGTCCATATCATCGTCTCCCACACCTTTGAAGGTCAGCAGTTTTAAGTGCGCAACCATATTGTTTTCTGGTGGGGGTGGAGGTACGGGTGAGTTCTTATCCTTATGTGGCCTTGAATATGGTGTAGTTGGGGGGCTCTGCACAACTGTTTCTCTTAACAGATTATACATAGATCTATCTCTTTCTGGGTTGGTTCGATAGTATTTACCATTTTGTGTTGTAATTCTATCCAGATCACAGGTCATTCACTCAGTGTGGCTGCACATAATGCTCTTTTCGTATTGTTATATCTTAATAAGAAATGGTAAGGTATTAAGAGACTTACTCCAGAAACCCTTGAAGAATCTTTGCTTTGCTTTAGAATAGTAGACGAATTGATCGATGGAAAATTCCGTCACGAACCCTCCTAGCATGCTGTCCACTGAGTGATATACTATACAAGTGATGGTGTTATCAGTCTTCTCCAACTACTGGATCAACTCATGAGTCCACTGTGCGACCTGCTTTTCCTTTCAACACTTCTGGAAATCTACGAGCCTTTCCAGCCACTCCTAAATCTCGGTTGCAAACGTTACAAAGAACATTTCATAGATCTCTGTAAAAACATACTTATTCTTCCACTCTTCCACCGTCAACCTTGTGCTGCAATTCTCTTTTATTGAAAATTCCTGAATCTGTCTTTCAAACCACTCTTCAATTTCTTTCTTCTCAAGTTTCTAATATTATCTTGGAATTACCCGATCCCTCTCTCAAAATGATCCCCTCCCATATTGCTTTGGGTGAGACTTTGGCCTACGCAAGCAGGTCACTATCGAAAGGGCCAGTAGTATAGGGGTTTGTTGGAAAATCTTAACCTCTAAACCTAAGTCAGGACCCCTCGAGCCAACACTTGGTAAAAATAAAATATGATGATGATGATGATGATTGTTAATGTACACTAAGACCAACATGGTGTATCGAACATTAAGAAAGTAAGAAACTAATTTAGACTCTTTAATATTTTACTTCTAATATAAAAAACAAGAGAGATTTGATCCCTCTTGAAAGTTGGTAGACTTAGAATTAAGATGAATCTAAGATGGTGTAATGAACAATTTGGAAGAGTATGGGTATGACATGATAGGTTATTGAGAGAAGAATGACAACACTAGTGAAGATTTATATTGATTGAAGAGCGAGCGGATCCAATTTGAAATATTGTGAAACATGGTAGACAAGAAGCTGAAGAAGGTGATGGGTTCCTCCACTAATATTGGTGTCTCAATCAAGTCAAAACCTACAACAAGTCAAAGCTTGCATATCTGTGAGGTTTGTCCATCAATCAGGTTGTAGCATATAATGAGAAGCTTCTTGCACATTTTAAAGGTTGTGTTGTACTATAAAACACCCCCCATTTATTAAAATAAATGGGGACCCCTTAAAAAATTAATAGAAATTTATGAGCATGATTTCATCTTAGTCTAATTCTAAAAAAAATTTAGGAATAAAGGTTTTTCCCTTTTCGCTTTAATTTCAAAAGCGCTCATCGCAAATTGCATAACTTACAAGCCAAATAAGTTAAAACATATATAATTATTGTGAATTGTGATATGTGCTTCAACCTTTTCAAAGTTATATAAAATCACTGTTCCAAATTCTTTAAAAAAACCTTCTAAATACAAATCGCATTGTGCCTTTTAAGAGAACAAGCTTCTAACAATTCGATAAAGATTGCGATGAGTCAGACCTGACGAAACAATAAAGAAAAAACTATAAAGATCTAAAGGTTAGAAAAAACACAACAATGTGAGTATTTAGTGCATTTAGCGTTTCGCAATGAGAAACCAAATGAAAATTTATATTACCGCAAAAAATTGTGATGTACGATTTGTGCAGATTGCATCTCACGAGATTCATCAGCGGAAAAAAACAGAACTAGTGGAAACTACCTAAAGTTGTGATATGTGATATTAACACTTATTACTCAACTACGTGGAATGATTCATATATAATTAATATGTTATAATATCTAACGTCTTATATTGATAGATTAGACATATTATGTAAAGGTGTGTAAGAGATTTGATAGAAAGAGTTATGGGTTATTAACGATATTTAATGGGTGTAAGGTTTGAAAGATTGATATATACTTCAAGTGTGTTTTGAATAATTGAGTACTGGATTTTGAGTATAATGTTTTAACTCTATCCTTATCTCCATTCATCTTAGATTTGAGTTTCCTCTTTTCACTTAAATTGATCTGAAATCACTATAGTAGTTTTGTTGTGCTAAGTGTCTTTCAATTTATAAAACATGTGCATAATTGCCTCAGTTTTCAGAAGGATTAAGGAGTTTGACCATTATTTGTGGATGATTTTTGGTGAATTAGAAGCATAAAACAAGCATAAATAACACTTAACAGTAGTGTAAAATAGAGAAATGAGTCACCACATGAAATTTACACAATAGGCATGATGAAGTAGTTCACCCCTCTTGGGCTATATCTGTTGGTCCAACTCCCAATGGCCTGTCCATATTTCATTATGCTCAGAATTTTTATATTACATGTAATTAAAATGCTCTAATGGTTGTTTTCTCTGCATCAATGGCTCCAGAATGCTCCAATTAGTAAAAAATGACTCTTCATTCACTCAGAATGGTCGAAAATTGGGCCTCCTACACTTTTGCCAAATATCTCCTAGGAAAACTCCACTAAAACTGGAGAACTCTAGTTAACTGGAGTTAAAAATGGCATACCCACAAATTTAGGCATGCCTCTATCTCTTCTGCCGAATTTTACTGCATTTTAAATGTTGCGGTTGGGTGGTGGCCACATGCGCACCCCCAAACCGCTTGTTAATGCGGTGGTTAGCGGAACCCAAGGCTGAGACTGCGGTTAAACGTTTGAAATGTGGTTGAATGCTGGCAGGTTAACATTATCCACATGATTTGAGTTTTCATTTCTTGTTTCAATGTGACCATGCACTGAGTGACCTCTAGTGGGTTGGGACCGCTGACAGTTGCAAACCCCCACACACGATTTCATTAATCCATAACATAAACCTGACATCCAATGTGGTTAAGAATAATTGTGTATCTCGGATGGTAGAGTGTATGCATGCCCAAAGGGAGGTTAGGGGGTTCAAGCCCTACTGCCTCCACAAAAAAACCTGACACTTTTCCTCCTGTGATTAGTCCTGAGAAAGGAATATTTCGAGGAATATTCTCTTTTGCTGACTGTACATCCACCTTGCTGAATGTGCATCACAATCAAACCTAGTCAAACTATCGCAATTTTACATGTTTGTCATTTCAATCAGAATGCAATATCTTCCTCATATGACATCAGTTTTTTGAACCATTCACAGTGCCAAAATCAGGAAGACGAGATATACACAACCATCTTGGTTTCAACCCAATCCTATAACTTTGAATTTTGAGAAAAATTTATGAACTCCTAATCATTCCTCCCCATTGGGAAACTTTTGGACCCCAAAAGACTTGATTACCTATTCAGTAGATGAGGGTACAACTCCCTCACCTTTCCAACCTCTATCCATTTTTCCTTGCTTGGTTTAGTGCCTTTGAGCCAACTTGAAGGTAGTCAACACTTCCCCTCTTTGATCCTCTTGTCCTCGTATCAAGAATTGTATCTTCTTTGAGCTCATTCATAAATTCTGGCGAGAAATATTCAATAGAAGGTAGTTGAACATCACTTCCTTGATCATCGATCAAAGGTGGCTCATAAAAGTGTAATTTTTCAACATTGACAACTGAATACATTTGCACGTAAGAAGGAAAGTCAAGTTGAAATGCATTATTACCAGCTTTCTTTATGATCTTGAAAGGACCATAGTGAATGGGTTTGAGATTTTTACCTACCCCTTGTATCCTTTCTTTGCTAATGTGAAACCATACCTCATCTCCCTCTTGAAACTTGTGATCAACCCAATGTTTTTCATGCCTCTCTTTGTATTTTATTTGACTTTTCTCAAGTTGTTCTTGAAATTGTTGATGTATAATCTGAATTTTCTCAATGAAATTTCGAGCCTTATCAATGTCATTATGGTCATCAATTGCAACATCCTTCCCAAAGATGAAATCTAATGGCGATTTTGGAAAATACCCAAATCACACTTGAAAAGGTGAGGTTTGTGTTGAAGAGTACTTTTCCCAGTTGTAAGCATGTTGAATGTAATGCAGTTTTTCATCCCACAAATTAGGATGTTTGCTGCAATATCCTCTCAATAAATGCACAAATTTTCTTTTCACCACTTCAGTTTGTCCATCTGTTTGTGGATGAAAAGCGATACTCTTTTTCAAATTTGTGTCCATCATTATGCATAGATTTGAAAAAAAATTCCCAATTAACCTGGAATGCCTGTCACTAACAATAGAAGTGAGCAATCCAAAATGAACCCAAAAGTTTTGAAAATAAATTTCAACAATAATGGTTTTCTTACATGGCATAAGTATACACATTTTACTGAATCTACGCACAACTACAAAAATATAATCATGTGTCTTTATTGACATAGGTAGACCTCCAACAAATTCCATGGAGACACTCTCCCATGGCCTTGATGGTACCAGTAGTGGCATGTACAATTCAAGCTTCCTATTACTAGGCTTACTTGTTGCACACATAGAACAACCTCTTATAAAATGTGACACACTATCTATCATGTGAGGCCAATAACAATACCTTTGTATATGCGCCACTATTTTGCTTACCCAAAAGTGTCTAGCAATAAGAGAAGAATGAGATTCTCTCATGACACTTAGCCTCTCTCCTTGTGGAATACATAGCTTTCCCAAATGAAACAACAATTTTTTTTCATGTGATAATTTTTTTCTTCAACTTGATTCCCTTCACTCAAACTAGCATACACATCTTTGAAATCAATTTCATGTGTAACTCTCATGTACAACATAATCATTTTTGTGTAAAGTAGAAGCACTAATGATTGGTCTTGAAATCATATCTGCAACTTTATTGAATATAACTTTTTTGTACATTATAGCCAAGTGTAATTGTTGAAGAAATCCCATCCACCTAAAATGTCTTGATTGCTGCAATTTTGTTTGCGACTGCAAGTACTATAATGGTTGGTGATTGGTGTGTAAAATAGTCTCTTTACCCATCAAGTAGTGTTTCCACTTCTTGACACTTTGTATGAACACATATATTTCTTTGTCATGTGTAGGATAATTATTCATAGCACCATATAGTTCTGAATGAAAGGCGATAGGCTTACCATGCTGCAAATGGCCTGCGCCCATGGCATAATCACTAGCATCAGTGTGTATCTCGAATGGCTGTCTCAAATTTGGTAATGAAAGGACTAGAGATGAATTGATATTTTATTTTAAAGCTTTGAAATATTTCTATTGTTTGCCTCCCCATTGGAAGCCTTTCTTCACACTTGTCATTGCATACATAGGAGTTGTGATGGAAGAAAAGTTAGCAATAAAATTCCTCCAATATTGAGCTGCACCTAAGAAACTTCTTACCTCGGTTACTGTTTTGGGTGTGGGCCAATTTGAAATTTCCTCCACTTTAGAAGGATCAATCCTCAATTCTACTCCTCCTACAATATGCCCCAAATATAACAAAGAAGTCTTTCCAAACTCACATTTTGACATCTTAAGAAACAATTTCTCTTTATTCAAAATATCAAACACTCTATTCACATGTAAGACATGATCTTCTCTTGTTTTCTTGAAAATTAAAATGTCATCTAAGTAAAAAATAACAAAATCATCAAGTAATGGTCACAAAACATTATCCATTACTCGCATGAAAGTTTCCTGTGCATTACATAAACCAAAAGGCATAACTAGCCACTCAAAGAGTCCTTGTTTGGTTTTGAAATCAGTTTTCCATATGTCACTTTCTGCAATTCTTACTTGATGATATCCACTTCATAAATCCAACTTAGTGAAAAATTTTTCTTCTTTCATATGATGAAGCAAATCATCTATTGTTGCGAGTGGGTAATGATGTTTTACCATAATCTTGTTCAAAGCTCAAAAATATACACACATGCGCCAAGCCCCATCTTTATTTGGTATCAAGACTATGGGTGAACCGCATGGCGAAGTGCTTGGCCTTATGATTTACTTTTCAAACATCTCTTTGATTTTCCTCTTTATTTCGACATTCTCCATTATCAACATGTGATACATACTGATGTTTGGAAGAGGACAATCTTGCTACAACTGAATCTCATGTTGAATTTCCCTTTTTGGAGGCAATCATGTTGGCTCCTAAAACATCTCATGATGTCCATTAACCACATAATATAAATATGATTTCGACTTAGGATCAAATCCCTCAAAATATTCATGATTAATATAATCTTTAGGCTTAATCATAAGAAGAAAAAAATCCTTACTTGAATTTACTAGCCTCTTTACTTGTCTAGCATTTACCAAAGCAATGTTTGTCTTCTTGTGATGTGCTCTAACAATGAACTCCTTTCCATATTTGAATAATTGATACTTGTTCTCATGGCGATGGAAGATCTCTTTCCTATCATACATGTAAGGAATCCCTAACACAATACCATTTATGTCAAGTGGAACCACATCTAATTCAACTATGTAAAAAAATCTTGCGGTGATTGCAAACCTCAATGTACATTTCTTTGATACCTGTAAATTTGTATCCTTACAAATCCAACCCAATGTATATGGTTTTGGAAGTGGTATGGTCTCAAGGTTAAGTTTCTTGAAAAAATATTCAGATATTAAGTTTTCTTGTGACCCACTATTAAACAGTGTGTCAATCTTGGTATGCTTGGATATGACCCTCACATGAAATAGTTCTATTCTTTCTTCCTCATTTGGAGTGTTTCTGTGATAGTTTGATGTATTGGTACTGGGTTTAGTTTCAATTTATTTTCCCTTCATTTTATTCAATCCCATGGCTGTAATTTTATTTTCATCACCTGAATCAGATCCTAAATCATGTTGAGCTATAGTAGCAGTTTTTGTTTCCCTTTATTATTGGGTTTCTTTGGCCTCAATTCAGGATGTAATTTCCAAAAATGAGTTTCATCATGGCATTTTTTTGAACAATGTTTACAAAACACTTTTTCTCCCTCTTTCATAATAGATGCATTATTTTTTTTTTAATTTTGAGGTCTTTTCCTTTCTTTTACCCTTAAAAGGTTTTTTTATACCCTCTTCATATATGTTCTTCCCTCTAACTTCTAGATGTGTCGCCTAAACACAAACTTCATCTAGACTGGTGGGGTTCAACATGAGAATAGTATGTTTTAGGTAGCTATGTAAGACTCATATGTACTTTAGAAAAGTATCTTGGCTCTGCAAATCCACCCCTAATAAGAGAGCTCTTCTCCTAAATTCTCGGGTGTTTTCTTGCACATTTTGTCCCTTTAATTGCCTAAAGTTCCTCTTGTTCATGATGGCTTTATGCATATGAGCTAATGGATAAAATTTTTGTTTAATATCAGTAATGAAATATGACAATGCTAGAATAATATTACCATGTTTCTTGATTTCCTTCTTTCTCTTGGCTTCCCACCAAACAAGTGTCGCATCTTCCATTCTTAAAGAAGCTAATTGAATTTTGGTATCATCATCTTGAAGGTTTTGTATTCTCAAATAGACCTCCAATTGTATAATCCAATTATCTAGCTTGTCTGCATTTACTTCACCATTAAACATTGGCTATTCAAACTTAACATCAAGTTTCAATAAAGGATATTTACCAGTGTTCTTGGATTTGTGTGGGTGATGTATTGAAGAAGAAGTAGAAGATGATGATGATGAGGGTGAGGATGATGGCTCTCCATTGCCTCCATTTGATCCATTTCACTTCTTTGAGTTATCTTCATCATGTTGATGTCCCGAAGATCATTTTCCTTCCTTTTGAATTTTAGATCCTTCTCCTTCCAGCCTCTCATTCATTTCTTGATAAAGGATTCTAATCATCTCATTCATGTCAAGAAACGATTTCCTGAACACTCTTTCTTTCTCTCCTTTGCTTTGGATCCTTTTGAGGCCCTTCTGCTTCCACCAATTTTCCTTCTCCTCTTCTGAGATTGAGCCTTGTAAGCATCTAAAACTTGAAAACTATTAAATAAGTATTTGCACTAAACAACACGAGAGAATAAACTCTAGCTCTGATACCAATATGACCTGGAATGAATGTATTATTTTTTTTGTGCTAAGTGTCTTTCAATTTATAAAACATGTGCATAATTTCCTCTTTTGTTTTCATAAGGATTAAGGATTTTGACCATGATTTGTAGATGGTGTTTAGTGAATTAGAATCATAAAATAAGAATAAATAACACTGAACAACAATGTAAAATAGAGAAATAATTCACCACATGAAATTTACAGCAGGCACGATGAAGCAGTTCACCCCTCCTGGGCTACATCTGATGGTCCAACTACCAATGACTTGTCCATCTTTCACTACGCTCAAAATTTTTCTATTACATGTAGTTATAGTGCTCTAATGGTTTTTTTCTCTACACCAACGACTCAACAATGCTCCAATTAGTAAAAAATGACTCTTCATTCACTCAGAATGGTAAAAAATTGGGGGGCCTCCTACACTTTTTCCCAATATCTCCTAGGAAAGCTCTAGTAAAAGTGGAGATTCACTCCAGTTAAATAGAGTTAAAAATTGGCATACCCACCAATTTAGGTGTGCCTCTATCTCTTCCGATGAATCTAACTGAGTGTTAAATGTTGTGGTTGGGTGGTGGTCACATGCACACCCCCAAACCGCTTGTTAACATGGTGGTTAGCAGAACCCAAGGCAGATACTGCGGTTAAATGTTTGAATTGTTATTGCATGCTAGTGGGTTAATGCTATCTACATGGTTGGAGTTGTCATTTGTTGTTGCAATGTGACCATACACTGTGGGACCGCCGGCGGTTCCTAACTCCCCTCACGATTTCATTAATCCATAACATAAACCCGACATCCAATATGGTTAAGAATCATCGTGTAGCTTGGATGGTAGACTGTATGTGTGCCAGGAGGGAGTTCAGGGGGTCAAGCCCTACTGCCCCTACAAAAATTTTGATATGTAGTTTCAGGGCCACGTTGTAGCCTCAGGGCTGGCCATGTGGCAGCTTGTGATTGGCTCTTCGAACCCGTACAACCAATAAAAACCTGAAACTTGTCCTCCTGCAATTGGTCCGGAGAAAGGAATATTTTGAGGAATATTCTCTTTTTGTGACTGTAAATCCACCTTGCCGACTGAGCATCCGAGTCAAACCTAGTCAAACTGTTGCAATTTTACCTGTTTAGCATTTCGATTAGAACACAATATATTCCTCATATGACATCAGCTTCTTGAACCGTTCACGATGCTGGAATCAAGAAGACGAGATCTACATAACCATTCTAGTTTCAACTCAATCCTATAACTTTGAATTTTGAGAAAAAATTATGAACTCCTGATCATGAATTCAGGAAATCGCCTAATGGAGTGAATGTTGGAATATTTTCATTGATGGAAAAGGCATTGGCTACAAAGGAGCATCTGATCAAAGGAAGTATCGGTCAAGGAGTAGAGACAAGCAAAAAATAAAAGGAGATATGTTGAAAATTGCTTGTTCGGATTCTTAGGGTTAGTGTATGAACTGGAACAATGAAACATGGTATGGAAACTATACATTGGTACTTGTGGAACCAGAATGAAGCATGAAGAAGCGGAACGACAAATCAAGAACGAATTTAAGATCGCAAAGGGAATTTGGTGTGAATTTCTTGTGTTATATATTATGGATTTTACGAAGATTGCATCGAACTGGTGTCAAGTCTTAATAATCAAAATGATGGGTTAATCTGTTGATGAAGAGTGCAAGTGATGTCACAGTAAATAAGGAATGAAGCCCCTACATTGTTAATCGATCAGTTCACGGCATTAACTAACGGAAGTCCTCATGAAGAATTTTGATACAAATAAGTCAATTTACACGAGCAGGGGGAGTGGAACCTTTGAGTGAAGAAGGCAAAACCTTGCGAACAGTAACGGTGGTTTCCGATTTTTATCACACCGCTCTTGTCGAGCAAGTGGTATTTCCTGGTAAGGAGCGATTCCATAGAATGCTCGACACGTGTCCCTATACGACTTCACAAAACCACTTTTTACCGTGCGCCATCGCGCGTTATACTTCGACCCAGGATGCCCAGCGATATTGTTGAGCGTCGTTGATCTGGGAAGGGGTCATCGGACGGTCATCATTTGTTGAAGGTGCACGAAGATTAACACAGGTACAGTGGGCCATCGCACGTTAACGATCGGTATTGGAGGTCGAGCGATATGCATATACGATGTTGATCTGGAAGCTTGCTAATCTAACAATGATCGGACGCTGGACTTGCGTGAAGATTACCTATGGTACCACGTGCATATTTGATTAGCTATTAACTATATTTGTGGGCCCGGGGTCAAAGGTTCACCATATTATTTGAAAGCGTTAAAATGCGAAGGGTTAACTTTAATCCTAAAGTTCTGTTCAATGTTATAAATATTTATTTATCAAGTTCTTCAAATTGATAAATAAATTAAAAAGAATTCAAAGAGGTACGTAAGGGTGGTAAATGAAAATACCATCTAGGAATACCATTAGCAAGTGAATGGTTTTGACCCAAGGTTTTATTAAAAGCGAAAACTATATAAGGTGATGAGAATCATAAAGAACGCGCGTGCATTGTAAGGGTCGTGAAGGAAAAATTTCTTCAAGGAATATCTGTATGGGCGAGCTCTGTTCTTAACTGATAAATCTGAAACTACGATGCACCCATGGATAGAATGATCTGACGATGATAAATCTCTAGTTCGAATGATGGACGAAATCGTGAAGAACTCATTAGTGCCGAGGATCGAAGCCTTCAAAAAGGGGGTTGTAGCTCCCTTCCAGTGATAGCTGGTAAACGAGAGAAGGTTGTAGCCTTCTGCAGGTGGGTGCCTGCGTGTTGGGATAAGTCTGCACCAGCATATATTGTAAGAAGTTTTCTCTATAATAAATATTGAAGACTGAGATTACAGCAGCGGTAGTTTTCTCCCGAATTGGGTTTCCACCTTAAATTCTGGTGTTCATATGTGTTGGTTATATTTGATGGTTTGTTCTATTCTGTTCAAGCTTAATGCGTATATGATGCAATGCTCTAAGTGAAGACACAATAAGATATCTAATGCAGTACTGTAACTTATAGTTTTAAGAGAAAGAAAAGAAAATTGTTCAGCCCTAAATACTAATTCATCCCCCCCTCTCAGTATTTTTCCCAACAATTGGTTTCAGAGCGGGTCCTTTTGAAAAATCTTAGCCGCTAGAAGGAAGACCAAGCAAGATGAGAAATCAAGATGGAATAGCATCTATCAGGCCTCTGCTTTTTAACGGAAATAATTTAATCTTCTGGAAAACAAGGATGAGATCTTATCTTCAGTCTCTGGGAGCAGAGGTATGGGAAATTGTTGAACAAGGATATCAATACCCTGCTGCAGTACCAACAGATCCGACGGAAAGAAAGAAATATGAAACGAATGCAAAGGCGGTCAATGCTCTATTGGGAAGTCTAACTGAATCTGAATTTTTCAAAGTCATGCAGTTGAATACAGCCAAGACAATATGGGACAAAATCATTCTAAGTTATGAAGGTGATGCAAAGGTAAAAAGTGCTAAACTCCAAACTCTCAGAATTCAATATGAGAATCTAAAAATGGATAATGAAGAAATCATTGCCAATTTCTTTTTACGACTTGATGATATTGTAAATCGTATGAGAAATCTGGGAGAAACAATAACCGAATCCACCTTGGTTGAGAAAGTCTTAAGATCACTAACAACAAAATTTGAGTCAAAAGTCTCTGCCCTTGAAGAAAAGCAGGATCTTCAAAACCTTACTATGGTGCAACTTCATGGCATATTAACTGCATATGAAATGAGAAGAGGAGGACCTTCTGAAGTCAAAGAAGCAGTCATTAGAACTTCTGCAAAAGGAAAGGAAGTACAAAAACCAGAAGGATCAGGATATATCTTAGAAGAAGATGAGATAAACTTTGTAAAGAAACTTCAACTTGGCACAGGACGATTCAAAGGTAAGCTTCCTTTCAAATTTTTTGATTGTGGAAGAGTTGGTCATTATGCTGCTAAGTGTCCTTATAAAGAAACACATAAAAATGGAAAGGAAGTAGCAAAAAGGAATAAGAATCGTTTTAACACTAGAAAGAGTTACTACACTCATGAAGATAGTGATGGGTTATCTGATAGTGAGGAAGAATGTGAACAAGATCTTAGACTTCTTATGGCATTTGAAAAATAATTTAGAGAAGAAAAAGATACTTTTGTGGATGCTCTAGAAGACAGTGATTTTCTTGATGAAAACATTAAACTCAAGACTTGCTTAGAAGAAAGTAAAATAATCACAGAAACTCTGAAAAATCAGCTTGAAGAAAAGGAGAAACACAATGAGAAATTAGAGTGTGAGGTAGTAAGTCTAAGAAAAGAAATTGAGAAAGAAAAAAATCTGAATATTAGGTTTGCTAAAGGATCTGAAACATTAGATGAGATTATCAAGGTACAACGTTCTCCTCTTATAAAGACAGGTCTTGGATATATTGGAGAATCTTCTCAGGTTGCAGCACCAAATTATCTAAAAGCAGTTACAGCTGGTTTACAACATGCTGCCACTCAGCAAGGGAATAAAGAATCTTTACAGATAAAGCATGATCATCTAAATTCAAAGAACACTAATAGGAATGTCTTTCAAAGAAACACCAATCAACAAGTAAATTCATATAGAAGATTTTATGATCGCAGAAATTTCTTCTTCAATGGACAATGTTTCTCATGTCACAATTTTGGTCATAAAGCTGTTCAATGTGTTGAATATAAAACCATCATGACAAGAGAAGCAAGAAAGAAAATGATTGATATTGAAACAAAGAAGAATACTTATAACAAATTTTCTCCTCTTCAAAATGAAGTTTAATGTGCTTATTGCAATAAATTTTTCCATGAAGAATCTGAATGCAGGAGCAAAGTTCAGCCAAAAGAACATGTATCTTCAAGCTCCAAAGTATGGAAAAAGAAGTAATTACAAGTTGAAATTTGTGGCATAGCGTTATTTGCAGAAGATGAAGAAAACCAATGGTACATTGATAGTGGATGCTCAAGACACATGACAGGTGATAAAGACAAACTTCTTTCATATAGGGCTCTAGAAAAAGAAAAAAATGCTACTTTTGGGAATGATACTCCTGCGGTCATTAAGGGAAAAGGGTCTGTTTTTCTAAAAGAAAAGGTGAAAGCTAATGAAGTCATGTATGTGGATGGATTAAAGCATAACTTATTAAGTGTAAGTCAAATGTGTGATCAAGGAACTGAAGTTGTCTTTAGTTCAAAAGAATGTGTGGTACGTGATCTTGATACAGGTAAAGCAATTATAAAAGGAAAAAGAACTCCAAACAATCTGTATATATTGAAGAACCCCAAAGAACAATGTTATTTGAGTAAGTCTTCAGAAAATTGGCTATGGCATAGAAGGTTGGGGCATCTGAGCTTCTCTCAAATCAACAAATCAAGCAGACTTAAAGCTGTTCGTGATCTTCCCAATATTACTCTACCTAAAAATATCATATGCAAATCTTGCCAATTCGGCAAGCAAACCAGGGTACAATTTAATGCCAAGGAAGGATCATCAAGTAAGCCTCTTGAACTCATTCATACTGACATATGTGGACCTATGAGGAAAAATTCACCACGTGGTGAAGAATACTATATCTTATTCATTTATGATTTCTCTAGAATGTGTTGGATTGGGCTGCTTAAACACAAAGATGAAGCATTTGAGAAATTTCAGATCTTCAAAGCACTAGTTGAGAATGAATTAGATCTAAAAATTAAGTGTCTCAGATCTGATCGAGGAGGAGAATATACATCTAATGAATTCCTTGAATTCTATGAACAACATGGCATAAAAAGACAGTTCTCTGTAGCTGGCACTCCACAACAGAATGGCGTTGCAGAAAGAATGAACAGAACAGTTCAACAAATGGCTAGAGCTATGCTTGATGATTCCGGAACACCTGACACATTTTGGGGAGAAGCAGCACATACAGCAGTAAACATTCTCAACAAAGCACATGTTCATGTAAATAGTGATAAAACTCCATATGAACTCTGGTATGGTAATCCTCCCACTATAAAGCATTTTAGAATTTTTGGGAGCAAATTCTTTATCAAGAATAATGTTGAAAAAATTGGCAAGTTTGAACCCAGAGCAGATGAAGGAATATTTCTTGGTTACTCCTCTAGGAGTAAGGCATATAAATGTTACAATAAAAGACTTCGAAAGATCGTTGAATGTATTGATGTTGTTATTGATGAGTCTCCTGCAACTCCAAAAGAAGAAAATCAAACAACAGATGAAGATGATGATGACACATATCCTTCTACATCAAATAGTAATGATACAAACAGTGCACCCAGTGAAGAACCTAAAGAGGATTTGTCTGAAAAGGCTCCATCTAGATATGTTCAAAAGAATCATCCAGAATCTCGAATTTTGGGAGAAAAGGGATCAGGTGTACAAACAAGAAGGACTCTTGTGGGATCTTCTAGAAATCTGGCATTTCGTCCACTATTGAACCTCACAATGTCAGTCAAGCTAGCAAAGATGAATGTTGGATTCAAGCCATGAATGAAGAGCTTGATCAAATTGAAAATAATCACACTTGGGAATTAGTACCAAGGCCTCATGACAAAAATGTCATTGGAACTAAATGGATATTCAAAAACAAGTTAAATGAGAATGGGGATGTTATAATAAATAAAGCTAGACTTGTTTGCAAGGGGTATGCTCAACAAGAAGGTATAGACTTTGAAGAAACTTTTGCTCCTGTAGCTAGACTTGAAGCCATAAGAATGTTTCTTGCTTTTTCAAGTTTTCAACAAATCAAAGTTTATCAAATGGACGTTAAATCTACTTTTCTCAATGGTGATCTAGAAGAAGAAGTTTATATAGAACAACCAGAAGGATTCATTTTGGGAAATGATGAAAAACTTGTTTGTAGACTTAAAAGGGCTCTATATGGTCTCAAACAAGCTCCAAGGGCATGGTACTATCGTCTTGACAAATATCTTCATCAACAAGGATTTTCAAAAGGGTCTGCTGATAGCAACTTATACACAAAAAATGAAAATGAAAAACTATTGATTGTGGTTGTATATGTTGATGATATCATTTTTGGAAGTAATAAAGAGTCTATGAGTCAGAAATTTGCTTCTGATATGCAGCAAGAATTTGAAATGTCTTTGCTTGGGGAACTAACATTCTTTCTTGGCTTGCAAGTGCAACAAGAAACAAATGGCATATTCTTGTCACAAGAAAAATACCTCAAGCAAATCCTGAAGAAGTATGGCATGGAAGACTGCAAACCTGTAAGTACACCAATGATAACCAGATGTAATCTCAGTTCTAATGATGATTCCCCCACGGTGAATAAACCTGAATATAGATCTATGATAGGAAGTCTACTTTATCTCACTGGGACCAGACCAGACATCATGCATGCAGTTGGGATTGTTGGATGATTCTAAGCTAATCCAAAAGAGTCTCATCTTGAGGCTGTGAAAAGAATATTCAAATATCTACAAGGAACTCAAGACTTTGGACTAT
Organism: Pinus albicaulis; assembly: GCA_034641835.2. NCBI lineage: Eukaryota > Viridiplantae > Streptophyta > Pinopsida > Pinales > Pinaceae > Pinus > Pinus albicaulis. The sequence goes on from CM076582.1 coordinate 151,076,903, forward strand.
GGTATCCAAAGAATGTTGATCTTACTCTTCATGCATACACTGATGCAGATTGGGCTGGAAGTGTTGATGATCGGAAAAGCACTAGTGGTGGTGCATTCTATATGGGGCCCCGGTTAGTATCTTGGTTCAGCAAGAAGCAAAGCTCCATTGCCTTATCTACAGCAGAGGCAGAATATGTGGCTGCTGCATCATGTTGCACTCAACTTCTCTGGATGATGCAAACCCTACAAGACTTTCAAATCAAATGTTCACCTCCTATCTCCATTATGTGTGATAATACAAGTGCCATCAGTATCTCAAAGAATCCTGTTATGCATTCCAAGACCAAGCAGATTCCCATCAAATATGACTTCTTACATGAACAAGTGCTTGAACAAAAGGTGAAATTGGAGTATGTTTCCTCCAAAGAACAAGTTGTTGATATATTTACCAAAACTCAACCCAGGGAAGCATTCGAATATCTCAGACAGAAACTAGGAGTAGTCTCTGGCATGCAGAGGATCAGGTCTACTTAAACACAGAAGACTAAATTGGTTATGAGGTGTTGTTTGGCATCTCTTAATGCACAGGCTCAGGGGAAGCATTGGTCATATGAAAAGGATGAATTGTTGGTCATATTATGTTTGAAGATGCAGCATGATATCAGGAGGAGCATGGCTTTATCGGTTCAAAGGATCTTGATCAAAATCTTTGCCATTGATGTCAAAGGGGGAGGAAAATAAAAGAAGGGCTTCTAAAGATAAATAGAGGAAGAGTATTACGAAGGAAGAATATTGCCATCAATGCCAAAGGGGGAGATTGTTGGAATATTGTCATTGATGGCAAAGGCATTGGCTACAAAGGAGCATCTGATCAAAGGAAGTATCGGTCAAGGAGCAGAGACAAGCAAAAAATAAAAGGAGATATGTTGAAAATTGCTTGTTCGGATTCTTAGGGTTAGTGTATGAACTGGAACAATGAAACATGGTATGGCAACTGTACATTGGTAGTTGTGGAACCAGAATGAAGCATGAAGAAGCGGAACAATGAATCAAGAATGAATTTAAGATCGCAAAGGGAATCTGGTGTGAATTTCTTGTGTTATATATTATGGATGTTACGAAGATTGCATCGAACTGGTGTCAAGTCTCAATAATCAAAATTATGGGTTAATATGTTGATGAAGAGTGCAAGTGATGTCACAGTAAATAAGGAATGAAGCCCCTACAGTGTTAATCGATCAGTTCACCGCATTAACTAATGGAAGTCTTCATGAAGAATTGTGATACAAATAAGTCAATTTACAATAATCGAGCAGGGGGAGTGGAACCTTGAGTGAAGAAGGCGGAACCTTGCTAACAGTAATGGTGATTTCTGGTTTTTATCGCACCTCTCTTGTCGGGCAAGTGGTATTTACTGGTAAGGAGCGATTCCATAGAATGCTCGACACACGCCCATGTACGACTTCACAAAACCACTTTTTATTGTGTGCCATCGCACGTTATACTTCGACCCAGGATGCCCAGCGATATCGTTGAGCGCCGTTGATCTGGGAAGGGGTCATCGGACGGTCGTCATCTGTTGAAGGTGCACGGAGATTAACACAAGTACGGCAGGCCATCGCACGTTAACGATTGGTATTGGAGGTCGAGCGATATGCATATACGTCGTTGATCTGGAAGCTTGCTAATCTAATGGTGATCGGACGCTAGACTTGCACGAAGATTACCTATGGTACCACGTGCATATTTGATTGGCTATTAACTATATTTGTGGGCCCGGGGTCAAAGGTTCACCATATTATTTGAAAGCGTTAAAATGCGAAGGGTTAACTTTAATCCTAAAGTTCTGTTCAATGTTATAAATATTTATTTATCAAGTTCTTCAAATTGATAAATAAATTAAAAAGAATTCAAAGAGGTACGTAAGGGTGGTAAATGAAAATACCATCTAGGAATACCATTAGCAAGTGAATGGTTTTGACCCAAGGTTTTATTAAAAGCGAAAAATATATAAGGTGATGAGAATCATAAAGAACGCGCGTGCATTGTAAGGGTCGTGAAGGAAAAATTTCTTCAAGGAATATCTGTATGGGCGAGCTCTGTTCTTAACTGATAAATCTGAAACTACGATGCACCCATGGATAGAATGATCTGACAATGATAAATCTCTAGTTCGAATGACGGACGAAATCGTGAAGAACTCATTAGTGCCGAGGATCGAAGCCTTCAAAAAGGGGGTTGTAGCTCCCTTCCAGTGATAGCTGGTAAACGAGAGAAGGTTGTAGCCTTCTGCAGGTGGGTGCCTGCGTGTTGGGATAAGTCTGCACCAGCATATATTGTAAGAAGTTTTCTCTATAAAAAATATTGAAGACTGAGATTACAGCAGCAGTGGTTTTCTCCCGAATTGGGTTTCCACCTTAAATTCTGGTGTTCATATGTGTTGGTTATATTTGATGGTTTGTTTTATTCTGTTCAAGCTTAATGCTTATATGATGCAATTCTCTAAGTGAAGACACAATAAGATATCTAATGCAGTATTGTAACTTATAGTTTTAAGAGAAAGAAAAGAAAATTGTTCAGCCCTAAATATTGATTCACGCCCCCTCTCAGTAATTTTCCCAACAGTGGGAAAAACTTGGTATGTACCCAATAGCACAGTTACCCTACCCTTATTTTTATGCTGCTGGAATGCTATATAGGTTGTTTGAAAAACAGGATACCACTAGGTTTTTCAGGGCAACATTGTAGCCTCAGGGCTGGCCATGTGGTAGCTTGTGATTGGCTCTTCGAACCCGTACAACCAATAAAAACCTGAAACTTGTCCTCCTGCAATTGGTCCTGAGAAAGGAATATTTTGAGGAATATTCTCTTTTTGTGACTGTAAATCCGCCTTTCCGACTAAGCATCCGAGTCAAACCTAGTCAAACTGTTGCAATTTTACCTGTTTGGCATTTCGATCAGAACACAATATAATCCTCATATGACATCAGATTTTTGAACCGTTCACAATGATGGAATCAAGAAGACGAGATATACACAACCATCCTAGTTTCAACCCAATCCTGTAACTTTGAATTTTGAGAAAAATTTATGAACTCCTGATCGTGAATTCAGGAAATCGCTTAATGGAGTGAAATAACTAGAATGATAAAGAAAGGCAATTAAATTACCCAAACATCCACTATAGAAGACTCAGACATTCCTCCATTGTTCTGAGATACGACCCACAAAAAGGATTGCGACAATTCTTCATGGGAAGTAATGTACCACCTTTTTCAGGAAGAACAACCAAGGGTAATAGTAACAATAGCTACATCAGATGCAACAACTTCCTCATACCCATCCTACTTCGATGTTGCATGATTTTTTATTCATAGAATAGAAATGAGGCCAAACATTTTACCCTACACAGATATGGTAAAGTGGGAAACTGACCACCTTAACATGGCAGATAGATCATTCAAGAATTAAAATATGGAGAATATTGGTTAGTTCACTGCAAAAGATTTACGGATAATGTGCCACATGCCCATGCCACAGAAGAATTATGATAAAGTTTTTTTCGAAAGCTTCACAAATAATAATACAGAACTCATGAAGGTGATAAAGGGATGGAAATATGACCAAGGCAAGGTGAAGTGGGACAAACTTGGTATGTACCCGATAGCACAGTTACCCTACCCTTATTGTTATGCTGCTGGAATGCTATATAGGTTGTTTGAAAAACAGGATACCACTAGGTTTTCCATAGACTGGGTCCCTTTAATTGATGCAATCGTCAATTCTTGTGTTATGAATTGAGTGAGCATTTTGTTTGATAATTTGGCCAGAGCTATCATGGAATATAGAAGTAAAAGAAGTGTCTCATATAGAACAATACCCCCCTTCTACATGAGCGCTTACATTATGGATGCAATTTTATTTTGTTCAAACTTTCCTATCATGGGATTGAAATGGACAACCCAAGGCCCAAATTCAATCCACATTTACCATAGAACCCTTTGGGAATCCGATTTTTATTTACATTTCTATAAAATTTGCAATGGAGTTATGTTACCCATCCATTAGATTGCATCATAGAATATAGAAGTAAAAGAAGTGTCTCATATAGAACAATACCCCGCTTCTACATGAGTGCTTACATTATGGATGCAATTTTATTTTGTTCAAGATTTCCTATCATGGGATGGAAATGGACAACCCAAGGCCCAAATTCAATCCACATTTACCACAGAGCCCTTTGGGAATATGATTTTTATTTACATTTCTATAAAATTTGCAATGGAGTTATGTTACCCATCCATCATATTATCTTTAATGAAAAAGCCCCTAGGATTTCTAAGGAGGCTAGCATAGAAATTTTAACGATTGCTACATAGTTTGCTGAAGATAATTTCACTGAAATCAGATTTTTTGGGAGTTATTCTTCTCCCCATGTTCTACCTTATTCCTGATAAGCTCCTAGCTAGGGAAATTTCCTACCAACTTCTAGTAAGTGGAATTTCAAAACAACTCAAAGATGCCAAGAAAGCTATTTGGCCTAATTTCCCTTTACAGTGTAGCACATTTTCCCTTTTCGACAGTTGTCATCCATTCAAAGAAATTTTGAATGTCACTTCATTAAATTTGGCTTTAATGCCAAAGAGGCCATTTGATCCTAATAATGTGGTTAAGAATTTCACCACTGAACTTAAAATTAAACCTATTGAATGAGAAAGATATGTTTGATGATTTATTTCAAGACATGGAGAAGTTCACAAATGTATTAAAAAATGCATCTAGTCAGCTCAGTAAAATAGAATTTGAGGCTTTCCAAGCATATAGAAATAAAAGGCTTAAAACAATCCCTTTGGATTTGTTATTTATTGAAGATGTCAATAGAGAAACTACCAACATTAGTCTGGATAATGAAGCCAAGGATATGTATGAAGATGAATCCCAAGAGAAATCAATTTACGAGTCAGGAAAATCACAAAATAATTCTTAAAATTTGGATCACTTTGACAATGAATCCGAGAGTAGGAATGATAGACTAGAGAAAATAATTGATAAAGTGATTAAAGGGATTGAGATGCAAAAGGGAGGAGAAATGAATGGAGCTAAATCACCTTCTCAAGAAGTTGATCATATCTAGAATACACCTGACTAGATAGAGAAGCCTTAGTCAAAATATTTGAATAAAGAATGGGAGAAGTTTTCCAAGGCACTAGAAACACCACCAAATATTAATATTGATGAATCAACAAGTTTCCAAACTCCAAAGAATTTTCAAAATTTAGTGGAAACTGCAATTCCACTATAGCAGGTACCTGAAGTTCATTATCAAGAGGTCATTCCAGCATACCGTACATAATATATTGTTTTATAGATTGAATAGATACCCTCGCTTGATGTCTTCTACAGTTCCAGTCATAAGGCTGTAGTTAAGAGAGGAAAGAGAAGAATAATGGACGAAACAATTTCAAATCTTATGGATGAATCTGTAGACGTTCTATGGAAAGACCCTTTGGCTGATCCTGCAGAACATTTGACTAAGTTATCACAATTTGTAGGAGCATATGGTACTGCTACTATTGACAAAGCTACAAATTTACAACTTCTACATAAGCAGAAAGAAGACAAAGTGCAAGAACTAGAAAAAATATTAGAACAATAAAATTTTAACTCCAGTAAGAAAACTGAAATGAAGATGTCTCAATTTCCAAAAGGATTTTTAAAGAGTGAATTTTCAACACCAAGTGAAGATTACGGAGAAAGAAACATAGATTGAAGCAACAATGGACAAATTAAAAATCCATCCTCAAGTAAATTTGCTCATAAAAGAAGCACTGGAAATGAACACAAAGCTAAAGCAGCAGCAAATAACCTTTTTTTAACAAGCTTCAATCACCATGTCTTACCATGATGCAAGAAAAATTCTGATCCAACAAATGGCTAACAGGAGACTTGAATGTGAGAAAGTTGAAAAGAATATTAATGAGTTCATTTAGTGGCAAGGATATGACACAGGAGAGAAAGCTGACCTACCTCAAATAGATAAATTTCACAAAGAGAATTTAGTTAAGGATTGGGAAATATAGTTGAGACAAGAAGAAAAGGAAAGGACAAAGCAATAACGGTTAACAAATGAAATTATTGAATCTATTAATGAACAAATTTTGAAAGTTGAACTTATTAAAGAATCCACAGTTGGAGTGCTCCCAGAGCTCAAACCATTAGAAGCATAGTGGAAGAAAATTATAGAGATGGAGGAGAGAATTATTTAAAACATAAATAAGTTTGATCAAGAAAATTACTAAAATTTTCTCACCAAACCTTATCATCAGTGCCTAACTCTACAATCATTAACTGATTCTATAAAGAAATTGCAACCAACACTTTAGAATGTAGTCTGTAAAGGCCAATTCAGATCAGAGATTACACAACCAACTCAACGAAAGCCAATGGTGGATATTTGTTAGCTCCGAGATCAAATGCACAAAGAGGATCAACCAACATAATAATGTTGTTATTTTATTTCCTAGATTGTAGTTGAAGTTTACTCCTTATGAGGATGGTTTTTTGAAACATCCTCAATTTTTTATGTAATAGTCTATTTTAAACATATTGTAGTTTAGTATTTAAACCCTTCTCATGCATTTAGAGAAGGGTCCAGATATTTGTCAAAAATATTTGCAAAGAATTCACTTATGTAATTTTGTGAATGCCTTGATGAATTAATAGAATGAAATATGTTATCTTTTGACATTTGAAGTTGTTTAACAGAAGTTTCACTATTGTACTCTTTAAATTTCTTGAAAGTGAAGAGGAGCAGAAAAATACTGTAAGTTTGAATGAGTAGAACCTCTTATATATGGTACTTCTACACGTTGTATTATGTTTTGCTTCTTAAATTGACAATTATCTTTTTATCTGCATTATATATTAGAACTGTCGGCATAAAAAATGTTAAAGGCACTTCTGTACTCATATTTGTTTATGATTTCTTATCTTATATATAATCAAACATATAAATGTGATATACATTTCACTTTTTTTTATTAAACTATTTTGTTAAAATAATTATCTTTACATAATTTTCATCTCTTTCAACTTTTAAATAATCTTCATTACTAATAGTTGGAAGATATATTTTTATATCACATAAAGGAATGAAAATCCAAGGTATATAGTAGAATAGATAGTTTAGATAAGTGCATAAGATATATTAAATCATTTCCCATTTGCATGTTATATAAACAAAACACACCCAACATCATACTTATTATAAAAATGGTCCCTTTATCCCTAGTCGGAGCCACCACACCAAACGGAAAAGGACTTTATCTAATATACAAATTGGGTGGTTGTCCCCCATGTTGTTGCAATGGAATTCCAAGGCTTCAACATTTTGGCGCTAGAAGGAGGGCCAATTGTGAATGGAAAGAAGATCCGGCCAATCTAAAATCCAATCTAAGAGTCTCTCTCCCTCTAGATCCATTTCAACTTCTAGAACATTAGCTATATCTCAATCTTTAAGATCTGAAGTTGAACATCCCTCTTCTAAGTCTCCTAGTGAAACTCAACCAATAATATCTCTATATTTTCATCAAAATCCCCCATAATTTCAGTCATTGATAGAAAATTTAGACAGAGTATCCATTTCTGCTGAAAATCTTGAAACTTCTCAATCAATTGAGAATAGTGTTTCATCTTCTCTACAGCCTAGAATAATATTAAATCTATTAGAAACTAAGAAGACATGAATCCGTTATTTTGAATTTCCTATCGGTACTTCTCGAAGGAAAACAAATAATATTGAATTGGAGACAATCACCATCGAGGTATTATCTAATAATCCATCCCATTCACCTCCATTACCTGCACTCACTTCCACAACTTCCATTCCAACAATCAATGTTACTTTAACTAGTTCTAGCACACAAACCACTACTCCTTAAACTAGTTCTAGCACTCATCCTTCCTCTTCTTCAACTCAAACTCAATCCATCAGTTCCACCCAAGTTCCAATGGCAGGCAAAGTACCTCCACCAATGTACAACCATGGAACAATCCAGGTGCTGTAAAAATTCCTGCTCCTCTTCATCCTCTTCCAAAATACCCTGAAATATGGTTACCTAAATTTAGCCTTGATGATGGTCTCCCAACTGAAGAACACATCCATAATTACAAGTTAGCCATCAATTTAAAAGAGGTAACTGAAGAAGGCTATGTAGTAAGACCATTTCCATATACACTCACAGGATTTGCAGGATCCTGGTATTTTTCACTACTTGCATGCTCTATAACTAGCTGGAATATGTTCGAAGAAAAATTTTTAGCTAAGTTTGGAGATGGCAGAACCAATGCATTGCTCACCAACGATTTATCAAATCAAAAGGCTAAAATATGGGAGAAAATACAATAATTCAATTCAAGATTTAATAAGTTACTAAATAAAATTCCTTCTACATTAGTTCCTGGTGCAAAAGTTCAAATTGAGTGCTATATTTCTTCCCTCCCATCTAATATAGCCATTTTTGTTGACAGAGAAAAGATGCCAACATTGGCAGAAAATAGGAAGGCAAATTTATCTGTAGAGAAATGCATAATCTCTCTTGAAAAGAAGAATTCCCAAGAAGATAGGAAATCAATGATAGTATCCCTCAAATATGATTCAAAGAAGAAGCCACCAAAAGACCCTTTTGATGTAGAAGATCTTCAGAAATTTTTAAAGACTATGAAAAATGAAATGGAAGATATCAAAAAACAAGTTGTCGAAAGTTCTAGTTCAAAGAAGAATTTTAGGCCCTTCAAGAAAAATTAGTCTTCTAATTTTCAGCCGCCCAACATCAAATCTAATGTTGAGTCTGATCAAGATACAGATGAAGAGAAAACAGAAGAAGAAGAAATTGAATTAGAAGAAGAAGTTGAACTAAATGGAATGTGGGATTTTATCCTACCAAATGATGAACAACAAGAAGATTTACCTGTAAGTAAAAGGAGTAATAATACCACTGAAGCAACGCAGTCAAATCAGAAATAGAAGAACTCAATGCCTGCTAAAGACGAAATAGTAAGTAAAAATTCCACATCTAAGACTACACAAACTAACCCTGCTACTTCAGATGTTCCACCTACATCAAAGAAAATGGTAGTCTCTGACACCATTGAATATAATGTGGTTGAGGATATGAAAAAGACCAAGGAAAACGTTTCAATTCATGAACTTACTAAGCTAAAATATCAGCAGAAGATTCTACTTAGATATTGGAATGCAGTTCCTACTTTAGCCTTACCTTCTCCAGTAGTAGTTCAAGATGCTAATAATATGGGTAAACCTCCTTATCGTTAAACTAAAATAAATGCTACATATTTGATTATGATAGGTGATTGATCCATCTCTCATACTCCATTTTTTTTAACCTATGAGATCTATAATAAAAATGTACACAATTGTTTAATAGACTCAGGGGCTTCAGCTAATATCATGCCAAAATCAGTATGTGCTAAGTTGAACATAACTCCTTATATTTCTCCTATTGACATAGTACAACTTGATAGAACTGATAAGGAGATCACGTGTTATGCTTAAAATTGAAAGTGCTCGAAACTATATCGAACCTGAGCAACCAGAAAGGTCTTGTTTTTGCCATTCCGGTGCCATAAATGGTTCAAAAAACCGATGTCGTATGAGGAAGATATTCTGTTCTATTTTTCTTCCCAAACAACTAAAATTTCTGTGAGAGGGTGACTGGGATGCCCAGTCAGCATGCAGGTACAGTCAGCAGGTGGCATATTCTGGGAATATTCCTTTTTCTAAAACCCAATCAAGATCTGGCACGTGGTTGTTTCTAGGCCATTGATTTTGTTGTATGAAGTTTGATCCTAACCATTGGATGGGTGACACGTGGGAAGCCCAGAGGCTTCCATGTGTCCCCAGGAGGTTTTATTAAAATTTTGGTGGAGATGGGGGAAGGGGAGGGGGGGGAGTAGGGGGTCAACCCTGCAACCTCCGGGTGCACACAAATGCCTCCAATTGTCTTCGATATCCACTAGTTCTTACCATATATGCTTTCCACATCAATTTATGTTATAATGTATTTGCAGTCATGGAGGGGACTTCTAGCAATCCTAACCTGCCAGCGGCCCCAAGTTTTAGTCACATGATACATTCTTAAACCGTGACATTAAAATGTAAACCGACAGTTATAAAAAAATTTTATCCCAACAGTTTCGATTAATGAGGTCACATGTCAAACGGTGAAATTAAAACTGCAATGTGACAGTTTTATAAACTATAACCTCCGGCAGCAAATACTGTGTTCACATGCGAGTAGGTAGAAATGTATGCAATGGTTGCAGGCTTAAGGGTTATCCAACTGTAACCTCTGGATCACTGTCACATGCACAGTTTCAGTGGTTTTAAATGCCACAGTTTTCAGAACCATGTGACTCCGAGTTCCATACCATATGCAGAGTTTCAAACATTTAAACCGCGAGAATTAGACGAGGGGTTGGCATGTGACCACCCCACCCTAACAATTTGTATTCAAATCAAACGGTTTAAATGGCAGGAGTTTAGAGTGCCTCTTAAAATTAGGCAAATTTTACCAAACTAATTGCAGTTAACTGTAGTTATCCACTTTTAGTAGAGTTTCTGTAGCTGATATTGGGAAAAATGCATTGGGAGGTCAATTTTCGACCAATTTGGGGGAAACGAGAGTCTACCTAGACTAATTTGAGCATTCTGGAGCCACTGGTGTAGAGAAAACAACCATTAGAGGCTTCTAAACACATGTATTTGCAATTTTTAGCATAATTACAATGAGGGACATGACATTGGGATATGGACTGGTAGATGTAGCCGAGGAGGGGTGAACTGCTTCATCATGCCTGCTATGTAAAACTTATGTGTGATTTTTTTTTCTCTATTATGCACTATTGTACAATGTTATTTAGGCTTATTTTCATGCTTAAAGTTCACAAATTCATCTATGTTTCATGGTTAAAACACTCATTCCTTAAGGAAACAAATGGAGACAAATAGTACATGTTTTTACTACTGAAAGGACACTTAGTATAGCAAACTAATACACTCCTTTCAGATCAGTTTGGTATCAGAGCTAGAGTTTATTCTCTAGTTTTTTCGTGTGCAAATATTTCTTTAACTATTTGCAAGGGTTTTCATGCTTACTAGGCTCAAGCTTAAGAGAGGATAAGGAAAATTGGTGGAATCAGAGGTTCTCAAAGTGAGCCACAAAAAAGGAGGGCAAGATTGCCACATTCTCCACAACCTATTTCACCTCCAAAAGTAACAGAAGAAGATATAAGAATGCCTCCAGGAAAATAAGAAATTCATGAATAGGTGGATCCCAAAGAAGAAGAAAGAGTGTTCAGGAAAGCATTCCTTCACATGACTGAAATGGTGAGAGTCCTTTATCAAGAAAGGAATGAAATACTAGAAGGAGAAGGATCCAAACTTCACAAGGAAGGTCAGGGATCATCTAGATGTCACAATGATTAAGATAAATCAAAGAAGGGAAATGGAGGAAATTCATGTAGTGGAAAGTCACCATCCTCACCCTCATCTTCAGTACACCAGTCACACAACTCAAAGAACACTGGTAAAATTCCTTTTATAAAAATTGATGTTAAGTTTGAATTGCCAATGTTTAATGGTGAAGTCAATGCAAAAAAGCTTGATAATTGGATTAGGCAATTGGAGGTCTATTTGAGAATTTAGAACCTTCATGATGATGATACCAAAATCCAACTATCTTCATTGAGGATGGAAGGTGCAACTCGTGTTTGGTGGGAAGCCAAGACAAAGGAGGATATCAAGAAGCATGGTAATATTATCCTATCTTGGACTGATTTCATTACTACAATAAAAAAATAGTTTTATTCATTAGCTCACATGCAGAAATCCATAATGAACTGGAAAAATTTTAGACAATTGAAAGGAAAAAATGTACAAGAATACACCCAAGAATTTAGGAGAAGAGCTCCCTTATTAGGGGTATATTTGCAGAGTCAAGATAATTTTCTCAAGTACATAAGAGGCTTACATAACTACCTAAAACATACTATTCTCATGTTTGACCCTACAAGCTTAGATGAAGTTTGTGTTTAGGCCACACATCTAGAATCTAGAAGGACAAACATTACTGATGAGAGTAGGAAGAAACCTTTTAAGGGGAAAAACAAATAGAAGACCTCAAAAGGTAAGGGAAAAAAGAATGCATATATCAAGAAAGAGGGAGAGAAAGTGGTTTGTAAACATTGTTCAGGAGAAGGCCATGAAGAGAAAACTTGTTTGAAATTACATCTTGAAAAGAGACCCAAGTATAACAATAAAAAAGGGAAGTAGAAAACTGCAGCTACAACTCAACATGACTTAGGAGAGGATTCAGGTGATGAAACTAAAATTACAGCTGTTAGTCATTAGTATTTTTCACTTTTTAGTGATGACTAGTTCTCACAGCCAAGTTTTCTAGTAGCTAATCCAAAAATTTATCATATTTTCCAGCTGGGAAAACACCCATAAAACTTTTTCTCCCTCTTAATTTTCAGTCCCCCATGACGAGATGAAATTTCATTATCAAATCCTACCTTGCCTCAGCCATACTAGTCTTCCCATCAGCTCTAAAAGGACAATCCACATCTATTCAAACAATCTGCCCTAAGTTAGGAAGTGGCGCTTTAAGACATTTCACCCTTGGAAAACTATCCAAGAGCAAAAAACCTCCATCTGCTATAGAACAGTCATAACAGACCTCCCACTCTACTAATAAAGTTGGTCACAGCCCTAAGTCACGCCACTAATACACCCTTAAGTCTCAGCAATACATAGACCATAATCTCAAGCTGATTTTAGGTGTTTTACAGTGTTTGATGAATCTTTCAAGGACAGGAAACATGCCGGCATCTCAGAAGACAATTTTAGTGCCACATGAGAAGAAAGCTGCTTCTGAATGTGATCATGAGCCTCAGATGTTTTCTACAGGGCCAAGAGTTATTCATCAAACTCTTGTGACCTCATTCACAGCCTGAAAGGATAGCAAAAGAAAAAGCAACACTGTCAAGAAGCTGGTGATATGACATGACAAAGAACCTCCTTCTTCCATAAGCAGAGGGTTTTTGAAAGGCCTCCTTCATTCATAAGCAGAGGGGCAGGGCATTGACTATTTTCGAGTTTGATTGATCAAATATGAGTAACAGGGATAGTAAGGGATAGTTGAAACATAGAAGTATTGTAAGGAGACCAAAAGGAAAGCAGGGGTACCACTGCAATCCAACGGGTCATGCTTATCTCTCAACAAGGTTTCTGTCAAAAGACAGTATGCAGCTCCAACAAAACAGAATTTGAAGAGTGGTTGATGAGGTAAGTCATTGCACAGGCAAAAGAACTAATGATGAAGGGTGTCTTTCAAATATGCTTATCATAGTTGACAAAGGAAATCTGAGTTCATTTCCCCCAAGAGGCAACACAACTGAACACAGTTGTTCAAAATATGCAAAAAAGAACTTTGGCATATTCTTTCAGGTTCTGGAAATCATTGAAGGCAAATTTTACATGCCACTGCCACAAGAGGAGACATTTTTCCCTCTAAGTGAGAGACAATCAAATTCTTAAAAGAAAAATTTCTCAAAAGGGTTATGTCATTTCAAAAGGGAAAATAGGCTTAGAAAGAAATGATCATTGCTTTCATGTTTTTGTTTAAAACAAAGGAAGTTTGAAATTACAATGTTAAAAAGGAGGACCCCTTTTTCTCCGAATCAGAAGCAATCAAAAGATTTCAATTTCTCATAAGGGTTAAGGGAGGTCTCACTTATAAACAAGTGGTTTTTTTACCCCTGTGAAGGCATCCAAACAAAGGATATCAGTTTATGTGTTGAGAGCTTTCAAAGAAAAAGTTTCAAATTTTGATTTAAAAGCAAAGGCCTTTTCAAATTTTTTGAACAAACTTTCTCCCATCAAGCATGAAATGACCGTTGGCCTTTGTGCATTTCAAAGGGATAAAAAACCGTGGCAAAATCATTTTCAAAACTCAAAGCACGAGCAAGGTTTTCCTCGCTACCCTTGAGACCAGAGAAAGGAAGTTCTTGGAAAAATTCACCAATTTTTTGGGTTCAGTGAGTACGCGGTGCACCTGTAACTTTGCGCGGTGCGCTCAGATGCATATTTTCCATAGGGCACCAAAGCCGCATGACGCGCCTATAGGCTTGGGTCCTGTCGGCCCGACAGATGACCCGACAACCCATGTTGCGCGACACTTTCTCGTTCAAACATGCCACGCTTGTTGTTAGGCCTCCAACACGCCTCCAACCGCCTTCAAAGTGACTCTAACTCACAAACAAAGATTTGCATCATGTTTTGAGGTACCTTGTCTTTCTCCCCTTTAATTTCAAGTTTTCTAGACGGTGTTTGGGGCAGAAGAAGTCCGGTTTAAAACAAGATATGTTAAGTGACTGTGTTAAAAAGGGGATAAAGTGTTTTTATTTAAAATCTGAGTTTGGAATAGCTAAGATTCACCAGCAGTAAGCATATTCAAATCATGTTTCACTCTTAATGTTTCAAAACTGATGAACTGCCCTCCAAACAGTCAAACATTAGTGAGAAAGCAGTGTAAAATAGTTGGAGGTGTTTTTTTCAAGCTGGTGTGAGAAACAGGGAATTGAAAAAGGCAGTTTTCTATTTTACGAGGGTTTATTTCTTTTAAAGTCCTACATTTCTCTAAGACAACATCAAAAGCAAAAATAAACTCTGTCATCTATTACACAGTAAACCTTGGACTATGTTTTACCTTCTTTGGTTGACTGTGTTTATGGTGATGAATTGATTGGTTGAAAAACATACCAAAGGGAGCAGTGTTTTGATTGAAGAAGATTGTGGTTTTTTACCTTTGTCTGGAATACAAGGTTATCTTATTACATCAAAACACCCACAGATAGCGTACTCTTACCACAAACACAAGAAAGTCCTTTTGACTATGTTTGTCTTTGTTGATTGTGTATTTCATTATGAACATTGGCTGATCAATATACAAAGGCAAGAAAAGGCATTGTTTTGAAGGGACAGGGTCTTATATCAAAGGAGGGCATTTCACACTACAATCAAAACCGTTGTTGCCTTATCAAACAGTGAAGTGACAGGCTGAGATAGAGTTTTTTTTAAAGAAGGCATTTCAAAAAAACTTTGAAGTAATTTGGTGTTTCAAAAGCACATCTAGGTCAAGATGCCTCCTAGGCAAGATAGCAGAAGTGGGTTACACAAGAGGTATGAGCCAATTTCTACCAAGGAAGTCAATGCACACCCATCTATCCTTTTCAATTTTCATGAGGTGGGGTGTTTGGATTTCTGCCAGAGGATACAAGAAGTCAAAAGTTTCTCACCTTTAACACATTTGTGTGCCTTGAGGTTCAGAGACAAACATTTTCAAGTGGCAGGCCTTGATTTCCAATTCTCCCCGAGATCCATATCCAAGGCTACTAAAATCCCATACATTGGCGAAAAATGGTTCAAGCAAGCCTATCTAGACTTGGATGACTATAAACCCTTCCTCAAGCCCGAGCACAGAGAAGCAAGCCCTGCTATTTTCCCTTTCTCTTATCTTCTAGCCAGCTATGCTCCCCTTATGAAGATCATAATGAAGTATTTCACTTGTGAGGGGAGATTCTCCCGGGTTTATGCATACCACATCCGACTATTGATGCACTTTCCAAGAACCAAGAAACTCAATATTCCTTTATTTTTGTGCAAAAGCATTGAGAAAATGGCCTCCTCGGTCCAAAAGAAGCCTCCATCATAACAAATAGACTCTTTATTCCATCACTCCCTCATTAAAATCATCATCCTTCACCAGCTTGAAAAGAAAGAGGTTTCTTGGGATTTTCTCATCAGTCACCCGGATTTTTCCACTGTTCCCCCAGTCCATACATCTCATACTCATCGCCCCTTGCCTTCCTCTATCAGACCTACTCCTAGAAGGCTCAGATTCACTACAGGACGGAAATTAGAACATGGAGAAGGAGAGGGA
Organism: Pinus albicaulis; assembly: GCA_034641835.2. Taxonomy (NCBI): domain Eukaryota; kingdom Viridiplantae; phylum Streptophyta; class Pinopsida; order Pinales; family Pinaceae; genus Pinus; species Pinus albicaulis. Next base: position 151,092,906 of record CM076582.1, read on the forward strand.
AGTGGCCAGCAAAGGGAGGAAGAACATGAGCATGAAGAAAAAGATCAGGAACAACAGGAAGAAATTGATAGAGGGCAGCAGCATGACAGTGGTGACGATGAGCAGCAGCAAGAGCAGGAAGAAGAGAGTGATGAACAACAGAAACTCAGTGGTGATGAACATCAGGAACAAGAGGAAGGGCAGCAATTTGAGCAGCTGGTTGAACAAGAGAATGAGCAGGAAATTGAAGCACAGCAACAACATGACATTTATAATCAAGGGTAGCAGGAAATTGAGACAGAGCAGCAGTATGACATTGAGTAGCAGGGGCAGCCTGAAGAAGATACACAACAGTCTCCTCATGAAACACAACATTCTCCTCATGATGATCAGTAGCCTCCTCAAGATACACAGCAGCCTCAAGAAGAAAAACAAGTTCAAGGGGATGACAAACAAGATGATAAAGGAAAAGGAATCATGCCTTCCTCTCCTAAAAATGAAAAGTCCCGAACAGCTAGGAAAAGAATGCCGAGGGTGGTCACTCCATATGTGAGAAGAGCTCTTCAAAGCGAAGATAAATTGCCTAAAAAGCCTATCATTGATTTTCCTAAAAGGAAGAGCGCAAGGATAGCCTTCCAAGGAAAAGGGAAGGGAAAGGTACAAGAAGGCCATGAGCATGAGAGTGCATTAGATGCCATCCCAATTCCAAGGGATGATAGTGATAATGAGGCCCGCATTCTAGAAAACCTTTTGATCCAAAGAGAAATAGAAATTGATGCATTACAAGGTGAGCTTCATAGGGCAAGGAATTTCAATCATTTTCTAGAAGTCCAAAATAGGCAAATGAGTGTCCATATGGCTATCCATGAGACAAGGGCGACTAAGTACAAGAAAGAAGCCTCCAAAGCCCAAGCAAGGATAGATGAGCTCATAGGTGATTTTGATGAAAGTGAAGAAGAAGACCAACCTAGGAAAAAACGGCCTCGAACCATAGGGCTTCAAAAAGCCCTTGAGAAACAAAAAGAGGAGGAAAATGCCTTTCTCCAATCCACTCCCCTCACTGCATTGCTTGAGCAAGAGATTGAAAAAAATAAGGAGGCATGGCTTGAAAGAGCCAATGAATATTTGGAGGGAAATTTGGAGAAGGAAAACAGGGATTTAGAGCTGCAAAGGAGAATGACGAAGCATTATCAAAAGCTAAATTAGTTTGCCCGTCGCAAGTTAAAGATTGCCCAAGAGAAACTGAAGGAGGCTAAAGGGAAGTGCCCGGCACGGAAAGGGAAGAAGGACACATCAGGACTTGAAATTTTGGCTTCTGTTTTAGAGCATGTTGATAGGGACCCTTGAGGGTCATACTCAGCGATTTTGGGCACATTTTGACATATTTTGGTTTTTGGGGATTTTTGAGTTTTTTTTCAAAACTCATGAAATTCACCATTTCATTTTGGGGATTCATCAAAGGAGGAAAATGGTATCATTGGATGCCATAATTTTAGAAGCACATCCTCAGCGATTTTCAGGACATTTGGAGATCATTTGCTCCCCCAAAATGGCGAAAAATGCTTGCTTTTTGCACACTTTGCCCGGTCTATCAGTAGACTGTAATTTTTGGTTTTTTACACACAGGTACAGTTTTGGAGGACTTCCAGGCATCGGATTGGGAAAATTTCAGTTGTTCAAGAAAGTAGACAATCAGATCTTTCCAACGAGCTATCATGAGCCTCGTTTCAACATCAAGAATGCTGCCAAATGTTGCCGGAAAGTTAGGGGACCTTTTGCTGATATAAATTTTGAGTATTTTTGTAATTTTTGAACCTTCAAAAATTGCTTTTTCCAAATGCATGTTTAGCTATTTTTGCACATGAAAAGTGATGCAAAGTCAATTATTTTTCCTTTTTTAGCATTTTCTAGATATTTTATGAGATATTTTGTGCCTTGGGCTTTGCAAAGCCTCAAGGACAAGATTAGATATTTTGATTAGGCCAATAGGATGGCAAGTTGAACCCTGAGGTTTTCCTCACTTGAGCCTATATATTCCAAATGCTTTCATTGTAAAACAAGGCTGAACTAAGAAATATATGGTCATATAAGCTTTGGAAGAAATACTTGTCTTATGCTTTTGGATTGCCTCTTGGATGCTCTTGGATGAATGAAGAATGATTGTTGTTGGATTCCATGACTTGGTAGAATGGTAGAGTGTCTCTTGCTTTGTTGTTGTCTTCTAGTTTTCATTCATGAATACATCTTTCTTGCTTGCTATAGATCAGTAGAGAACAAATTTGAGATATTCCCATGGAGGCACCTCAAATTTCATGTTTCTTCATAGCTTCATTGTTTTCTTCTTCCTAAGTAACATTAAAGAATTCTTGACTTCTCTTTAATACTTAAGATATTGTTACTTGTTTCATTCATAGTTCTATGCATGCTAAGTATGAATTACGGTACGCCTTGCTTACTTATGGCTAGCTATATTTCCATCCATGAAATTTCTCTTTGACTGATTAGATTATCATTTTGTTTGAACCAAGGAGGCTTAGTTTCGATCTAGCCCTTTGCCTAAAACTATGCAAATCTTGTTGTTCAAAGTGCCCAATAACTTGAAGTGCTGTGTTTAGGCGTTCCGGCATAGGAAGTTAAGTTGTTTGTCTTTCTTAAGTGTTTTCCCCAAAGTCTGATAGCCATTTCCCAAAGTTAGAGGGTCTTATACTTCTATGCATGGCTTGAATGTTTATTTCTATGTATTGATTAGCTTATAGTTACATTTTGCATGATTAATGGTTTGCCCTACCATGTTTATGTTATCTATTAAACTAGTTATGCTTGAAAATCTTTGTTGTTCACAAACTTGATGTCCATTTACTCCATTTTGCCTAAAGATCCTTTCTACCTTGAATCAAATCGACCCTTCAACAGCCTTGTATCATCGTATTATAGCTTTCTTGATCTTTTCAACCCCATAGCCCATTTGATCTGACATCTTTTTACCTATCTTATATCTTTGATCAGTTTCATCCCTCACAACTTAAAAAACCAAAACCAAAAAACTTACTTCATAACTAGCCTAAAATCAGAACACAATAAGCAAACACACAGATATCCCTTACACATATAGAGAGAGCCCTCTCTGAGTCCAGGAAGGCTAGGTCCTTGGGCTCCAAAGCTTTTTTTGATGTTACACTGTCATTTGGCTTGCCAATTAGCCAAATCACGGGAACCTAACAATAATGGCGATCACGGTGGGACTCTGAGTAATAAACAAACTTAGTTTCCCTAATCTTTAGAGACTTTTGAGAATACTAGCTGGCTGACTTATCCCACCGCTCACTAACATAATGGCGATCATGGTGGGACCTTGAGTGTTAAACAAACTTAGTTTCCCTAACCTTTAGAGACTTTTAAGAATACTACCTGATTGACTTATCCCACCGCTCACTAACATAATGGCGATCACGGTGGGACTTTGAGTCAAAACATCCTAGGTATCCCTTAGGAACTCTCAAAATCTCAGTCAAACTTAGAAGAGTAGAATCTGGTTGTCTCACCATCCTAGAAAAATGATGACTCAGCTGTAGGACACTCTTACAAACCTTAGGACAACATAGAAAACTCAGAAAAACCCCAAAAACTCCTTTAGATTGGTTTTTGACAGTATTGGTGGTGGACCATACACATATACCGCAAAAAAACTAAAAAACTACCTAGCGACTCCACTAGCCTCCAGTAGGCCTTACTATTTTACCGAACTCTAGGTTACTATCCGATCAACCTATCCCATCACTCACTAACATAGTGGGAGATGGTGGGACACTGAGTACATGACAGTCTAGAAAACTCTTATAGACTCTTTAGTCCTTTAGATACTTAAACAAGCAAGCAGTCCATAAGATCATTTAGAGTAAACTCTTTTTGTTATCACCACCCTAGCAATGTGTCGAAACAAGTTTAGAATACTTTAGAAAAACCATAGGCTGCACATAAGAACTCAAAAAAATCTTAAAAACATTTCCAGATTAGTTACTGGTGGTGGACCATAGCTATATCTTCACAAAAACAACCAAGTTCCACCTGGCGACTCCACTAATCCATCACTTTTATTTTTGACCATCCTTCACCTTAGTAGAACTTTAGAGAGGCCATCCATCCAAAACATTCAGAAATATCAACCTCTCTAAACTCTAGATCTGAAATCTAGCTTCACGAAGAATCAACACTAGATCCCATCCAGACCCAAATCCCCCTATCATAGTAGATGACCCAGAGAAGATTCTGTGGCAAGCTTCCGAAACTAACAATCTAGCTACTGATAGATCCATCCGTAAAACAAGATCAGTACCTGAACATCTCACTATCTTAACAGATTCACCTTTTGAAATAGAGTCAGCAAAAACTCTTTTTAGAAGCAAGTCACATAGTAATATAAACTTTGACGATCTTGAACCCCTAGACCCGCCACAGAGTCCTAGTAGAGAAACCTCACCTTCCACACCCCCCGACTTTCAGCTTCTCCATCACTTTGGCTCTTACCATCCCAGATCTGCTCAAAACCAGATCGTTAGTCCAAGTACATCTGCCACACCTATACAAACCACCTCAACCCATCCCACAAGCCCTCATCTTGTACATCATCCATCAGCTCCCGCCATGGCAGCCTGGTACGTACCTTTGGTGTTGCCACTACCTTTGGCTCCCCTGCCAGATCTCTATCAAGACAAAATCCCACACTTTACCAGAGAAGAGACTGCCACATCTCAACAGCATGTAAGTAGGATTGGCAATGCTTTTGAATACTTGGAAGTACAAGACGAAACCATCAGAATGAGAATATTCGCCCAAAGCCTAGGTGGAGAACCCAAAACATGGTTCAAAATCTTGCCTCCAAACAGCATCCACAACATCCCAGAACTATATCAAGTCTTCAGAAATAGGTGGAAAGTCCGAAAGAACCCTATTCAAATCCTGTCAGAATATAACAACCTAAAATGGGAAAATGGAAAAGTGTCCAGGCATACTGCACTAGGTTCAACAGTGTGTATAACGCCCTCCCACCTCACTTCAAACCCCCACTTGGTTTAGCCTTGGTGAAAATCCCCGAGGGTTTTGATCTAGACATGACATATCATCTAAGAGACAAAGATCCCCCTACCCTAGAGGAAATGCAACAAGTAGCCATAAAAGCAGAAGCAAACTTAGCAGAAAAAAGAGCTAGGACTAGATTTGAAAGAAAGGTCACATATAGAGATGAGGTCTCCACTTCATCTCCTTCCCTTGATCCTAGAATATATGACTTAGTCAAAAAAATGGCCAAAATATGGGAAAGGATAAAAGAAAAGGCCCCTGTTAGGGAAAATCAGCCAAACCCTCCAAACAGAAACCAGAACCAAAATTTTAGGAGGGAGCAGCCTCAAAACAGACCAAGGGAAAATGATCAACAAATTAGGCCACCATTTAATGAAAATTATGTGGAAGAAGATGATAGGGATATAGAACCCATTTATGAAAGCCATTTGAACCTCATAGGATCTGATAATGAGAGTCAGGTGTATCTCACAGAAGAAGAACAATCATTATTCTCTCTGAATCAGGACGAAACCAACTATGAAGATCCCGAGGATCCTGCCATAGATTTCCAAAATGCCATAATAGAAGCTCACAGGAAGTATGAACTTAGAAGCAGGAAAAATCAAGACAACTCCAAGAAAGGTAGCTCAGACACTGCTAAAACCCCCGATACCATCCTTAAGAAAGAAGTCAACAGCAACAAAATCATAGTCAGGAAAAATGAACAAAAAAAAGATAGAGTTACCCAAAATAACCCTAATTTAGATGCTCCTAGTAATTCTACAAAAATTCTCGAGGCGACTGTGGTAAACAAAATCCCGAAACAGACCCAGCAAACTCAGAACATAGAGAAGTTCATGGTTGAAAAAGCTAAAACAAACATATCTAAACTACAGCTACCTTTTAGTTTTGAGGGCGAGATCACCAAGATAAAAATCACTATGCCTCTTACTGCGCTGATCACCCAAAACTCTTACAAGTCCCAAGTGTTGAAAGTCTTGAATATGGGAAGTGATGCTAACACCCTTAATCTAGCTGATGACACCCCTGAAGTGTTGTTTGGTCCAAAAGTAGAAGGCAATTTCCAAGAGGGAACCACTCTTCCTTTTTACATCATTTTAAATATCCATGACCAAATCCTTCACAATGCCATGCTAGATTCCGGTGCTTCGCATAATCTTATGCCGAAGGTTGTAATGGAGAGACTAGGCCTGGAGATCACAAGACCATACAAAGACTTGTATTCATTTGATTCAAGTAGAGTCAAGTGTCTAGGTTTGATCAAAGAATTGTGTTTCAGTCTGGCCCAAATACCTGCGAAACATCTAATCATGGACATAGTAGTGGCAGACATTCCCCCCAAGTACAGAATGCTTCTATCCAGATCTTGGGGAGCCAAGCTCCAAGGGAATATTCAACTGGATATGTCTTTCGCCACCATTCCTGTGTTTGACCAAATAATAATACTCTATCGAGGGTCACACATGAAATACATGATCAGTAGCCAAGAGAGACCAGATAACATTCCAATGTACTCCGTGCATTCCGACCTAAACTCTTTTATTCTCTATACTGATGAGGACATTAAAGAACAATCTCAAGAAACTAAGGAAAACTTAGACCCACCATATCAGCTGCCCCTAGTTCTCTATGATGAACTGGATACTCAAAATTACCATGATCATAGGCAGCTATGTCTTCAGGAAAGTAGGTATGTTCCTTCTGAAATAGGAATAGAGCAAGAAGCACAAACCCTTATGTACTATCAAGCGAATTGCTCGAACCTCAGTCAAACATCAGCAGTAACCTTCGGAAAATTATTTAGGGTAAAGGCTTTAGAAGACCTACATATCACGAACTTGTTTGGAACTCAGGAGCAGGGAAGTTTAATGTTTCTACCATACCTCAAAGATTTACCATCACATAACTCTCCCACTGCAAATGAAACTTTGACTGTAGCCATAACAACCCAAATTCCAGGGAAAATTCCTGTTAAACTTCTTATGAGCAAAGATGATAGCTGCAATCCAAATGTACCTGAGTTACTTGAATTGGCTCATATTTTGTCTTTTCACCAAAAACTTAAAAATACTAGAATTAGCAATCTCATGCAGGATACCATTTCATATCGGGAAAACAGGGGAAAACACTGTGCCACTACTATTCCTTTAAGAAAAAAATTCGACAAGAGAAAATATAACAATCTGAACCAATGAGTAATAATCAGAGATAAAATAACTGGTCATAGGGTCTGTTTCGATTTTAGAAAAACTAATGCACATCCCTATAACCGAAATTTTGTCCTTTCTACCCAAGATCATTATATGCCAATGAAAAGTGCTTTTAATCATATGTTTTTGCAAGATGATGTTTCAGGTTATAGTCAAAAGATTCCCTTGCAAAGTAGATAGCTTAAAGACTTTTTTCAATATGCTGGAGGTAGTTCTAGTTTCAGACTCAGAATTGCAAAACCACCTGATATCAAAAATATGCTCATGAAAGCCATGTTTCCAGTCCTGAATTTCTGCATTTTTGCATACCTTGATGATGTCATTATTTATTTCAAAAATGACCAAGAGTATATCAATTACTTGAGAAATATGTACAGTAAAGAAAGGAGTGGGAATCAGAGATACAAACAGGTACAGCAGGAAGATACTAGTTTGTTCAGGGATTCTTGCATGAATCCTTATGTCATGTTAGAAAGAGAAAACTTTCCAAAATTCTCTTTTCAGGATTTGAGTGGGCCGAGAGTGATAGGAGATCCTTACAAGGATAAGATGCTTAAATTTCGCCATTTCCAAGATTTTTGAGTTTGAAACACTTTCATTCATTGTATATACCACTGTTTGAAAAATAGATAAACAGAAAAGTCAAAAACAGTAAAAGATAGAAAAGAGGGCGGTTGAAAAATAGGAAAAGGCCCCATGTTCCAAAAAATAGTCCTTCTGAAAGCGCGCAAGTCTAAATGCCGCTACTAGTACTCAAGTGTCTTGTTCAGCTATATCTAGCCTAATCATAGCTGAACATGTTTAAATTTAATTGTTGATAAGTTAGTGAGTGAAAAAGATGGTCAACATTGTGTAAGATTGACTTATCAAAGAGAGTAGATTAGGAAAATATACTGGTTCCACACGCCCAAAACAGAATCAAAGAGGGAAGCGGGGATGAAAAAACAAATTATGCATCTTAGCCCTGTTTTTCCTAGTTTCCATTTCATGCAGAATAATATTTGTGTGCAACTTGTCTTTTATGCCGCAAATACATGACAAATCAGACTGTCTAATCCTGATTTGATCATCTTTTAAATTTTGTGTTTTAGATTAGAGAACAAAATCCTATCAAACAGCTTAATCTTGACAGTTGATCTAGTGTAGGTAGATTAATGAAGGAGTTCACCAGTTCAATCTGAACTCTCGGCAGATATAAGTGTAGAATTAGATAGGTTCATTTTTAAAAAAGAAAAAATATTCATTGTCAAAAGGCTGCTAGTTCAAATGCGCCAAAAAGAAGAAAAAAATGTTAGGAAATGTAGTGGGGTAAGTAGAAATATCATTGATGCTAATCATGTTGTCACTTTTCAGAAATAGCATCAAGGAAGAATGAAATGTTGCGCCAATGGGTAAGGCACTGGTCTTCATAACCCAGAGATCTGAAATTCTGGACACCTCCTGAAAAGGAGCTGCCCTCCCGAAATGGAGCCACTGTTAGTCATCAGTATTTTTCACTTGTTAGTGATGACTAGTTCTCACAGCCAAGTTTTCTAGCAGCCGATCCAAAAATTTGTCATATTTTCTAGCTAGGAAAACACCCATAAAAAATTTTCTCCCTCTTACTTTTCAGTCCGCCCATGACTAGATGAAACCTCATTATCAAATCCTACCTTGCCTCAGCCATACTAGTCTACCCATCAGCTCTAAAAAGACAATCCACATCTATTCAAACAGTCTCCCCTAAGTTAGGAAGTGGCGCTTTAAGACATTTCACCCTTGGCAAACTATCCAAGAGCAAAAAACCTCCATCTGCTATAGACCAGTCATAACAGACCTCCCACTCTACTAATAAAGTTGGTCACAACCCTAAGTCACGCCACTAATACACCCTTAAGTCTCAGCAATACATAGACCATAATCTCAAGCTAATTTTAGGTGTTTTACAGTGTTTGATGGATCTTTCAAGGACAGGAAACATGCCAGCATCTCATAAGACAATTTTAGCGCCACATGAGATGATAGCTACTTCTCAATGTGATCCTGAGTCTCAGATGTTTTCTACAGGGCCAAGAGTTATTCATCAAACTCTTGCGACCTCATTCACGGCCTGAAAGGATAGCAGAAGAAAAAGCAACAATGTCAAGAAGCTGGTGATATGACATGACAAAGAACCTCCTTCATCCATAAGCAGAGGGTTTTTGAAAGGCCTCCTTCATTCATAAGCAGAGGGCTAGGGCATTGACTGTTTTCGAGTTTGATTGATCAAAGATGAGTAATAGGGATAGTAAGGGATAGTTGAAACAGAGAAGTACTGTAAGGATACCAAAAGGAAAGCAAGGGTACCACTGCAATCCAAGGGGTCAAGCTTATCTCTCAACAAGGTTTCTGTCAAAAGACAGTATGCAACTCCAACAAAACAGAATTTGAAGAGTGGTTGATGAGGTAAGTTATTGCATAGGCAAAAGAACTAATGATGAAGGGTGTCTTTCAAATATGCTTATCATAGTTGACAAAGGAAATCTGAGCTCATTTCCCCCAAGAGGCAACACAACTGAACACAATTGTTCAAAATATGCAAAAAATAACTTTAGCATATTCTTTCAGGTTCTGGAAATCAGTGAAGGCAAAGTTTACATGCCACTACCACAAGAGGAGACATTTTTCCCTCTAAGTGAGAGACAGTCAGATTCTTAAAAGAAAAATTTCTCAAAAGGGTTATGTCATTTCAAAAGGGAAAATAGGCTTAGAAAGAAGCGATCATTGCTTTCATGTTTTTGTTTAAAACAAAGGAAGTTTGAAATTACAATGTTAAAAAGGAGGACCCTTTTTTCTTCGAATCAGAAGCAGTCAAAAGATTTCAATTTCTCATAAGGGTTAAGGGAGGTATCACTTATAAACAAGTGGTTTTTTTACCCCTGTGCACGTATCCAAACAAAGGATATCAGTTTATGTGTTGAGAGCTTTCAAAGAAAAAGTTTCAAATTTTGATTTAAAAGCAAAGGCCTTTTCAATTTTTTTGAAGAAACTTTCTCCCATCAAGCATGAAATGACCGTTGGCCTTTGTGCATTTCAAAGGGATAAAAAACCATGGCAAAATCATTTTTCAAAATTCAAAGCATGAGCAAGGTTTTCCTCGCTACCCTCGAGACCAGAGAAAGGAAGTTCTTGGAAAAATTCATCAAGTTTTTGGGTTCAGTGATTGCGCGACACACCTGTAATTTTGCGCGGCGCGCTCAGGCGCATATTTTCCACAGGGCAACAAAGCCGCGCGGCGCGCTTGTACAAGCTTGTGGTGTGCCTGTAGGCTTGGGTCCTGTCGGCCCGACAGTTGACCCGACAGCCCATGTTGCGCGGCACTTTCTCGTTCAAACACGTCGCGCTTGTTGTTAGGCCTCCAACCGCCTTCAAAGTGACTCTAACTCACAAACAAAGATTTGCATCATGTTTTGAGGTACCTTGTCTTGCTCCCCTTTAATTTCAAGTTTGCTAGATGGTGTTTGGGGAAGAAGAAGTCTGGTTTAAAACAAGATATGTTAAGTGACTGTGTTAAAAAGGGGATAAAGTGTTTTGATTTAAAATCTGAGTTTGGAATAGCTAGGATTCACCAGCAGTAAGCATATTCAAATCATGTTTCACTCTTAATGTTTCAAAATCGATGAACTACCCTCCAAATAGTCAAACATTAGTGAGAAAGCAGTGTAAAACAGTTGGAGGTGTTTTTGTCAAGCTGGTGTGAGAAACAGGGAAGTGAAAAAGGCAGTTTTCTATTTTAGGAGGGTTTATTGTTGTTAAAGTCCTACATTTCTCGAAGACCACATCAAAAGCAAAAATAAACTCTGTCATCTATTACACAGTAAACCTTGGACTACGTTTTAACTTGTTTGGTTGACTTTGTTTATGGTGATGAATTGATTGGTTGAAAAACATACCAAAGGGAGCAGTGTTTTGATTGAAGAAGATTGTGGTTTTTTGCCTTTGTCTGGAATACAAGGTTATCTTATTACATCAAAACACCCACAAGTAGCGTACTCTTACCACAAACACAAGAAAGTCCTTTTGACTGTGTTTGTTTTTGTTGACTGTGTATTTCATTATGAACATTGGCTGATCAATATACAAAGGCAAGAAAAGGCATTGTTTTGAAGGGACAGGGTCTTATATCAAAGGAGGGCATTTCACACTACACTCAAAACTATTGTTGCCTTATCAAACAGTGAAGTGACAGGCTGAGACAGAGTTTGGTTTAAAGAAGGCATTTCAAAAAAACTTTGAAGTAATTTGGTGTTTCAAAAGCACATCTAGGTCAAGATGCCTCCTAGGCAAGATATCAGAAGTGGGTTACACAAGAGGTATGAGCCAATTTCTACCAAGGAAGTCAATGCACACCCATCTATCCTTTTCAATTTTCATGAGGTGGGGTGTTTGGATTTCTGCCATAGGATACAAGAAGTCAAAATTTTCTCACCTTTAACACATTTGTGCGCCTTGAGGTTCAAGTACAAACATTTTCAAGTGGCAGGCTTTGATTTCAAGTTCTCCCCGAGATCCATATCCAAGGCTACTAAAATCCCATACATTGGCGAAAAATGGTTCAAGCAAGCCTATCTAGACTTGGATGACTATAAACCCTTCCTCAAGCCCGAGCACAGAGAAGCATGCCCTGCTATTTTCCCTTTCTCTTATCTTCTAGCCAACTATGTTTCCCTTATGAAGATCATAATGAAGTATTTCACTTGTGAGGGGAGATTCTCCCGGGTTTATGCATACCACATCCGACTGTTGATGCACTTCACAAGAACCAAGGAGTTCAATCTTCCTTTCTTTTTGTGCAAAATCATTGATAAAATGGCCTCCTCAGTCCAGAAGAAGCCTCCATCACAACAAATAGCCTCTTTATTCCATCACTCCCTCATTAAAATCATCATCCTTCACTAGCTTGAAAGGAAAGAGATTTCTTGGGATGTTTTCATCAGTCACCCAGATTTTTCCACTATTCCCCCAGTCCATACATCCCCTACATCTCCTACTCATCACCCTTCGCCTTCCTTTAGCAGACCTACTCCTAGAAGGCTTAGATTCACTACAGGATAGGCATTAGAGCATGGAGAAGGAGAGGGAAGTGGCCAGCAAAGGGAGGAAGAACATGAGCATGAAGAAAAAGATGAGGAAAAGCAGGAAAAAAGTGATAGAGGGCAGCTGTAGTGTACCTAGAACATGAGAAGAACACAAATAATAAGATCTACTCAAAAGAGTATTCCACTGGTACCATTCATGTGCATCTAGCCATCCAAGGGAAAGGTGAACACTTGATCTAGTCGGTGCCTCGCTCGCTTGAGATGGAAGCGGGTTCTGGTGGTTCTTCATTGTTGATGTGTTGTTAGTGGATCGTCGCACCTCTTTATGTGTCGTCCAGGGGTTGTTGTCCTTGTTGCTAATTCGTTTCCACCTTGCTGGTTGTTGTCTTGCTGGGTGATGTGGGTGGTGATATGTTGAAGCTTTAACTAATGTAATATCTTTCCTTAATTCCTCTATTATTGGTGATGGAGTGGTGTCTGGTTCTTTTGTTGGTACTTGCTTTGATGTCTGTGTTTGGCTGTCTACCATCAAAGGCTCATCATCTGATGTGTCTATCTCGTTAGATATTTGTGCTTCTGCCTCCCCGGTCTCTGCATGGTTCTTAATGCAAATATCGTGCAATGTAATTTTCTTCTTTTTATACCAGAGTTTCATGAATTTCTTTTGCACATTAAAATTGACAATACCAACGGATTTCATCCAAGGGTGTCCCAAAACAACGTCCACAACATCCATATCTGAAGCATAAAAATCAAAATTCAACACATACTTATCCATAGAAATCTTCAAATCTTTATAAATTTGAACATCTTCATTATCAACCTGTGTGTTTTCAATATGCTTTTCTGGAACTTGCAATTTTTTTTGCCAAATTCACATTGATACAATTATGCTTGCAACTAGGAATGATAGATACAATGATGTTTTCTTTCTGAATACTTCCATGAACCCGTAATATGGAAATATTAGTATAAAATATGTCTTTATGGCTCTTACTATCATTCTTTCTGGCTTGAGACCACTTGTCCAAAAGGACTTTTTCAATTTGTTTCTCGGGAAGTTTCCTCACTGAGCTGTCAAGTGAGGTCCATCATTTATTTGCCTCATCTTTCATATGAAGCCCTATGGAGCATATCCAAACTTTTCGGTATTGAGCCTTGAGATGTTGTAAAAAATATTCAATAGTAGGGCCATCATCTTTTCCTGTAAACTTCATCTTGCGAGAATCCATAAAATAAAGTAAGGGTTTTGAAGAAAATCACTTACTTTGGCAAAAATTTAAAATGGACATTACTCGGTCAATATAACTCAGAATCCTTAATATAACCTATTTTTGAAAATGGAATATCCATTCTGCATCTAACCATATGACTGAAATCCTGATTTAGGCAATCTGGAAACACAGATTTGCGCTACAACTGTCCCACCGTCACAAAATTTCTGAAAAAAATGACTGATTTTAAATCAGTGATAACTCCCTCATCCGGACTCCAATTTGACCGATTTTTTTTTTGAAATCGGGTGATTTTTCAAGGGGAGCTCAGATCTGTAATTGGTTGTCTGAGATTGTGCACCAAAATCTACTAAAAATTTCAGGAGATCCGCCGTACATAAATTTCCGTCATAAACATTTCTGCAACACAACTGAATTTAAATCAGCGATATCACCCTCATCCGGACTCCGATTCAACTGATTTGTTTTTTGAAATTGGGTATTTTTCCATAAGGAATCCAGATCTGATATTTATTTCTGAAATTTTTTTTCCAAATTTTCCAGATCTGCTTTACAAACTCGCTGCCCAAAAATTTCTTTGGCAAAAATTTAAAATGCATATTACTCGGTCAATATAACTCAGAATCCTTAATATAACCTGTTTTCGAAAATGGAATAGCCATTCTGCATCTAACCATATGGCTAAAATCCCGATCTAGGCACTTTAGAAACACAGATTTGCGCTGCAACTTCCCCGACGTCACAAAATTTCTGAAAAAATGGTTGATTTTAAATCAGTGATAACTCCCTCATCCGGACTCCGATTCGACTGATTTTTTTTTTGAAATTGGGTATTTTTCTATAAGGAATCAAGATCTGATATCTATTTCAGAAAAATTTTCACCAAATTTTCTAGATCTGCTCTACAAATGCGCCGCCCAAAAATTTCCTACAAAAAAAAATGAAAAAATCAAATCTCCAAACTCTGCCCAAGAAATTGCTCTGATACCACTTGTAGTAGATCTAACAAAAAAATATATAGAAATAGAAAATATGCCCAAGAAATAACACCATAGAAGATAAAACTTCAGATCTCCATTAATATCAAAACCCTTAAGGTAGGGCAATACCATACATTCACTTCTTAAGGAAGAAGATCACTCCACAAAACTTCAGATATCCATTAATATCAGAACCCTTAAGGTAGGGCAACACCATACATTCACTCCTTAAGGAAGGAGATCACTCCACAAGCCATATGCTAGCCCATACAATAATCCTTGACATTTCTCAATGGAGAGTCTCTAGCCTATATATAGGTTTCATACATGCAATACCATGGGTAGTTACCATGGGTCTCTCAATACCATACATCCAATACAATGGGCTTATCACTTTATTCCCTAGCTCCATGTGGCCCCTTACATAATGTGGGTTAACCACTTTATTTATTAACTATGACCCAATTATTTATCATTCTTATATTATTACATCATATTATTCCCTTGGGTACCTCCCTTTGTACCCTATATTATCCCCTCTAGGTACACTACAACAGCAGCATGACAGTGGTGAAGATGAGCAGCAACAAGAGTAGGAAGAAGAGAGTGGTGAACAACAGAAACTCAGTGGTGATGAACATCAGGAACAAGAGTAAGGGCATCAGTTTGAGTAGCTGGTTGAATAACAGAATGAGCAGGAAATTGAAGCACAACAACAACATGACATTGATAATCAAGGGCAGCATGAAATTGAGACAGAGCAGTAGCATGACATTGAGGAGCAGAGGCAGCCTGAAGAATATACACAACAATCTCCTCATGACACACAACATTCTCCTCATGATGATCAGCAGCCTCCTCAAGATACATAGTAGCCTCAAGAAGAAAAACAAGTTCAAGGGGATGACAAACAAGATGACAAAGGAAAAGGAATCATGCCTTCCTCTCCTAAAAAGGCAAAGTCCCGGACAGCTGGGAAAAGAATGCCAAGGGTGTTCACTCCATATGTGACAAGAGCTCTTCGAAGCGAAGATAAATTTCCTAAATAGCCTATCATTGATTTTCCTAAAAGGAAGAGCGCAAGGATAGCCTTCCAAGGAAAAGGGAAGGACAAGGTAGGAGAAGGTCATGAGCATGAGAGTGCATTAGATGCCATCCCAATTCCAAGTGATGACAGTGATAATGAGGCCCGCATTCTAGAAAACTTTTTGATCCAAAGAGAAAGAGAAATTGATGCATTACAAGGTGAGCTTCATAGGGCAAGGAATTTCAATCATTTTCTCGAAGTCCAAAACAGGAAAATGAGTGTCCATATGGCTATCCATGAGACAAGGGCGACTAAGTACAAGAAAGAAGCCTCCAATGCCCAAGCAAGGATAGATGAGCTCATAGGTGATTTTGATGAAAGTGAAGAAGAAGACCAGCCTAGGAAAAAAAGGCCTAGAACCATAGGGCTTCAAAAAGCCCTTGAGAAACAAAAAGAGGAGGAAAATGCCTTTCTCCAATCCACTCCCCTCACTACATTGCTTGAGCAAGAGATTGAAAAAAATAAGGAGGCATGGCTTGAAAGAGCCAATGAACATTTGGAGGGAAAGTTGGAGAAGACAAACAGGGATTTAGAGTAGCAAAGGATAATGACGAAGCATTATCAAAAGCTAAATCAGTTTGCCCGTCGCAAGTTAAAGATTGCCCAAGAGAAACTAAAGGAGGCTAAAGAGAAGCGCCCGGCACGGAAAGGGAAAAAGGACACATCAGGACTTGAAATTTTGGCTTCTGTTTCAGAGCATGTTGATAGGGACCCTTGAGGGTCATACTCACTGATTTTGGGCGCATTTTGACATATTTTGGTTTTTGGGCATTTTTGAGTTTTTTGTCAAAACTCATGAAATTCGCCATTTCATTTTGGGGATTCATCAAAGGAGGAAAATTGTATCATTGGATGCCATAATTTCAGGAGCACAACCTCAGCGATTTTTAGGACATTTGGAGATCATTTTCTCCCCCTAAATGGTGAAAAATGCTCGCTTTTTGCACAGTCTGCCCGGTCTATCAGCAGACTGTAATTTTTGGTTTTTTACACACAAGTGCAGTTTTGGAGGACTTCCAAGCATCGGATTGGGAAAATTTCAGTTGTTCCAGAAAGGAGACACTCAGAGCTTTCCAGCGAGCTATCATGAGCCTAGTTTTGACTTCAGGAAGGCTGCCAAATGTTGTCAGCAAGTTAATTGACCTTTTGCTGATATAAATTTTGAGTATTTTTGTAATTTTTTAACCTTCAAAAATTGCTTTTTCCAAATGTGCGTTTAGCTATTTTTGCACATGAAAAATGATGCAAAGTCAATTATTTTTCCTTTTTTTAGCATTTTCTAGATATTTTATGAGATATTTTGTGCCTTGGACTTTACAAAGCCTCAAGGACAAGATTAGATATTTTGATTAGGCCAATAGGATGGCAAGTTGAACTATGAGGTTTTCCTCACTTGAGCCTATATATTCCAAAGGCTTTCATTGTAAAACAAGGCTGAACTTGAGAAGAGAAGCAATATATGGTCATATAAGCTTTGGAAGAAATACTTGTCTTATGCTTTTGGATTGCCTCTTGGATGCTCTTGGATGAATGAAGAAGGATTGTTGTTGGATTCTATGACTTGGTAGAATGGTATAGTGTCTATTGCTTTGTTGTTGTCTTCTAGTTTTCATTCATGAATACATCTTTCTTGCTTACTATAGATCAGTAGAGAACAAATTTGAGATATGCCTTCTTCTTCCTAAGTAACATTAAAGAATTCTTGACTGCTCTTTAATACTTAGGATATTGTTACTTGTTTCATTCATAGTTCTATGCATGCTAAGTATGACTTACAGTACGCCCTGTTTACCTATGGCTAGCTATAGTTCCATCCATGAAATTTCTCTTTGACTGATTAGATTATCATTTTTTTTTAACCAAGTAGGCCTAGTTTCGATCTATCCCTTTGCCTAAAACTATGCAAATCTTGTTGTTCAAAGTGCCCAATAACTTGAAGTGCTGTGTTTAGGTGTTCCGACGTAGTAAGTTAAATTGTTTGTCTTTCTTAAGTGTTTTCCCCAAAGTCTGATAGCCATTTCCCAAAGTTAGAGGGTCTTATACTTCTATGCATGGCTTGAATGTTTATTTCTATGTATTGATTAGCTTATAGTGACATTTTGCATGATTAATGGTTTTCCATACCATGTTTATGTTATCTATTAAACTAGTTATGCTTGAAACTCTTTGTTGTTCACAAACTTGATGTCCATTTACTCCATTTTTCCTAAATATCCTTTCTACCTTGAATCAAATCGGCCCTTCAACAACCTTGTATCATCGTCTTATAGCTTTCTTGATCTTTTCGACCCCATAGCCCAGTTGATCTGACATATTTTTACCTATCTTATATCTTTGATCATTTTCATCCCTCACAACTTAAAAAACCAAAACCAAAAAACTTACTTCATAACTAGCCTAAAATCAGAACACAATAAGAAAACACACAGATATCCCTTACACATATAGAGAGAGCCCTCTCTGAGTCTAGGAAGGCTAGGTCCTTGGGCTCCAAAGCTTGGTTTGATGTTACACTGTCATTTGGCTTGCCAATCAGCCAAATCACGGGACCCTAACAACAGCCATGGGATTGAATAACATGAAGGGGAAAGAAATTGAAACAAAACCCAGTACTAGTACTTCAAACTGTCACATACAAGCTCCAAATGAAGAAGAGTGAATTGAACGGTTTCATGTGAGGGTCATATCCAAACATACCAAGATTGACACATTATTGGACAGTGGGTCACAAGAAAAATTAAACTCTAAAGACTTGGTCAAGAAACTTAATCTTGAGACCATTCCACATCGAAAACCATATCCAGTTGGGTGGATTTGTAAGGATGCAAATTTACAGGTTTCAAAGAAGTGCATATTGCGCTTTGCAATAACTACACATTTTTTTGACTGTTAGGACTCCACTATGTATCATTTTTTATATATACTTTGACACCATT